>VCAZ01000049.1:1935000-2507500 GCA_005784505.1 Bagarius yarrelli | reverse complement strand
TTTAGTCTGGACAGTCTCCTCTGACCTTTCAAATCAAGCCATGTCCTTTGGCAAAACTTCTGCTCACAAGATCAGTCAGGCTTTATGCAGCTTTTTGTGCAAACACTAGAGGCAGTAATTAAAAAAAAAAATCAGTAAGCACTTACATATTAGAATTTAAAATATTTAGATCAACGCCAACAAAAATGTCATGGTTGCTAAAATCTAACCGAGATCACACTTTATCCTCTTTTGATGTTTGATGTTAACATTAACTGTATTACCTGTATTTGTTTACACACAAATTTCCATAGTAACCAATAGAATAATGTTTTATTCAGAACTTTATTGAATAAGAGATCTTATTCCTGAATCTGGAGTTTGTCACATACAGATTTAATTATTTACTATGTGTAGTGAGATGTTTTACAATTGTCTGTAATAATATTGGAAATATTCGAGCAAAAACGCAGCAATGGGTAGAATAAAGTAAAATTCAGTTTAATAAACTATAATGTACAAGATGTAAAGTAATCAAGTGGAAAATGTATAAGCAAAATAAAAACGAAAGAAAAAAGCACTTCTTGTGGAATTCTTTTTTTCTTTTTTACATATTTCTCCAACAAATAGTCCACACATACTTACACATTTTGTCATAAGTATCTGTTTACATTTGCGTTTGTTTAGCAAAAGAAGAAAAAAGGAAACGCTTTGTGTGGAAATGTGGGGGTTACACATGTTTTAAGTGCACACGCGACTTTGTTGCGCGCGAAGCCGGTAACAAGCTTAAACCGGTTCGCAGGCGGAGCGCAGTCAGACAACAGGCCGGTTTCAGCTGGCGCGTTGCCCTGGAAACCACCGAACTATATATGAAAGCCGGCACATTCCCGACCTCATTCAGAACAGAGCACATCGGCCGAGTGGTCAAGGAAACGCGGGCTATTTTTGAAAATATTCCCGAGTCTGGTCTAATGGGCAAAAATCTTTGTAAATGCTTTTTAAGGTAAGTAACCGACGCCAATAAATATGTTTAACTTTAAAAAAGAGGTTCTAGTAAGCGGAAAGGCGCATGCTAACCACGCTATAAAGTTAGCACGCTAGCGTCGCGGTAAATATGTTTGAAAGCATGCTAGCATTTTAAAGAAGGAAACAAGTTACGCATCAACTAGTCGACATGAACCGCTACGTGAACAATTATTAATTTTATTATTAGTATTCGGTTACATTGAATCGAATCATTGTACGAACTAGCTAGTACTGACAAAAAACGGCTAGTCAGGCGGGACGTCCGCTTACGGCATAAAAACCAAGTTATCACAACTACCGTTACTATAGTAATTATTTTTATTAATCGTTTAAAAATATAGTTGTTTCCTAGACGTCAACGTAATCATATCCTCCATCACTTCCTGTAGTTGAAATATTTAAAATAGCGTTTTATTAATCCACGTGGCCAGATGAGACATGAGATGTAACGTTATATTAAACCAAACGCTGTTAATAAATGAAAACGGGATACAAAAAGCGTCGGTTTACTCGTACACAAGCCGTGACAGGTGAACTTTGAATAATCCCGTTTACCTTTTCATTGTTTAAGTTTGGTGTATGCGATATCCTTTTGCGCCTATGGCTTCTCCATCTTTAATGCCTGCGTAGCACCTCTCTCATTGGTCCACACATTTTTAGCTCTTGTCCTATTGGGGGACCACCGACTGTCCTGATGGCTAAGGGTCAGTGCCAAAATGTGGAGTAATCATTTCCGTACCCTATATAGCGCACTGGAGGGGTTGGAATTGATCCCGAGCCGTCCTATACTCTAACAGATCCATAGATGGCTAAATATTGATGGACATTATAAAGAAACCGCGCACACGCACTGATGTGTAGAATGGATCCGTTTGCATATATATTTGTATACTAAATTATGCTTACTGAGTGCTGTGAAAGCTTTAAGTTTACTCTCGGTGCTTCCTGATTTCAGATCACTCGCTTGAGCAAAGCACACACTGGCCCTGGCCTTGAGGCTTATCTGAAAGGATTTAACTTCACTGGGGAGCCACCTTGGAAGCGCTGAACCTCAAACATTTATAATTCCATCTCTTTCTGTCCAAGTAAGTAATAGTGCTTGCTTCACTACATGAAATTACCAATTGTACCTACAAATTTTTATATTAATAAATATTAAAACATGATGTAAATCTTGTCCTTTTTAAAAAAAAAAAAATAAATCATGATTTGTTTAACAGATTAGAACAAATCATATTGATTAGTTTTTAATACCTGCTCTATTTTTTATTTCTTTTAAATAGTTTCTTTTGCAATCAGAACTTGATTTGTGAACCATGACTTCGTATGACAACTTTGAATTTACCTTCCTGGAGGAGGGGTTTTGTGCACGTGACATCGTTGAGCAGAAGATCAATGAGTGTACCTCATCTGTGAGTTTTCACTGTTGTAATTTTCTGTAGTTGATGTGTATAGCATGCTTCTGCATTTTTTTTATTATTATTTTTTTTTTATTTATTTATTTATTTATTTTTTTATTTCCCCATTTTAAATTGCTTTTTTGTTTTTTTTCATTATAGGATGACAAGGATGCTTTCTATGTGGCAGATCTCGGGGATGTCCTTAAGAAGCACCTAAAATGGGCACGCGTCTTACCTCGTGTTGCACCTTTCTATGCTGTGAAATGCAATGATAGCAGGGCTGTTGTACAGACATTGGCCACACTGGGAGCAGGCTTCGACTGTGCAAGCAAGGTTTGCAAAATGTTCTCAAAGTTTTTTTTTTTTTTTTTTTTTTATTTAAAAGAAATGTGTGTAGCAGTGGTAAAAACTTATACTGACTGATCTGTATCTTCCTTCAGACTGAGATCCAGCTCGTGCAGTCTTTGGGCGTGGAGCCCAGTAGGATCATTTATGCCAACCCCTGTAAGCAGGTGTCGCAGATCAAATACGCTTCTGCGCATGGAGTGCAAATGATGACCTTTGATAGTGAAGTGGAGCTGTTGAAGGTTGCTCGTAGTCATGACAATGCCAAGTGAGAAGCTTTCTTTATTTGGAGTTTTAATTGTTTTTATTATGACAAAATAGTCCTTACTGTTAATTGTATGTCTATGCAGATTGGTGCTGCGTATAGCCACAGATGACTCTAAGGCAGTGTGCAGGCTTAGTGTAAAGTTTGGAGCCACGTTAAAAAGCAGCAGGCTGCTGCTAGAGCGGGCAAAAGAGCTGGGACTGGACATCATCGGAGTTAGCTTCCATGTAGGCAGCGGCTGCACTGACCCAGAGACTTATGCCCAAGCCATTGCAGACGCACGCTGCGTCTTTGACATGGGGGTAGGTAGTCACATGCTGGTAAATATGATTCTCTATGGTGTTGCATCACTTAACTGAATTGTTTAATTTCTCTCAGGCTGAGTTGGGCTACAACATGACCCTGCTGGATATTGGTGGTGGCTTTCCTGGCTCTGATGATTCTAAGCTGAAGTTTGAGGAGGTTAATTTACTACTCACAATAATTTTTTTTTATAGTTTTATTAGGAAAACATTAACAAGGAAAATTTTACATTTTCTGCAGACAAAAATTTCATTGGTACATTTTGTTTTACTAGATTGCTGCTGTAATCAACCCTTCCCTGGATAAGTACTTTCCTGCAGACTGTGGCGTGAGGATAATTGCTGAGCCTGGCCGATTCTATGTAGCCTCTGCATATACACTAGCCGTCAACATCATTGCTAAAAAAGTCAACATGAAGGAGCAATTGGGCTCTGATGGTAAAATCCTGCTTTTGTATGCCTTCTAGTTTATTTTAATTTTTTTTTTAATATTTTCAAAACAAAGTTTTTCTTCTCTTTAATTTAATGCAGATGAAGATGATGGATCCAGTGACAGAACTCTTATGTATTATGTTAATGATGGTGTTTATGGGTCTTTCAACTGCATCCTTTTTGATCATGCACATGTGACTCCCATTGTGCACAAGGTTTGGCAATAATTAAATTTATCATGTTTTGTTCTTTTAATATTAATTTCTACTTTGCATTGTGTAAATTTTTTACATGTTAATTAGCATAACTATTTTGTTTTGCTCTGTAGAAAACCAAGCCTGATGAACGCACTTACCCATGCAGTATTTGGGGTCCCACCTGCGATGGCTTGGATCGCATTGTGGAGCTGTGTACCCTGCCTGACCGGCAGGTAGGAGACTGGCTGTTGTTTGAAAATATGGGTGCCTACACTGTAGCTGCCTCGTCCACCTTTAATGGCTTCCAAAAGCCAGACATTCATTATGTCATGTCCAGATCAGCTTGGTGAGTTTGCATATTCTGATTTCATGTATTTTTTTTGTGTATATATGTGTATAACATGTATTTTTGTAGTCCAAGAAACTGATTTATTTATTTTTTTTTTTTAAACCATATCAGGCAGTGCATGCAGCAGATCCATGATCAGGGAATGCCTTCTCTGGTGGAGGAACACAACCATGGGAACATGTCGGGCCATTGCGGCCGTGAAAGCACTCTGGAACTACCTGCCAAGTCCTGTGTGACCCGCGTTCTATAAATCAGCATTATTGTAGTGCAGAAAAGTGCTAGGAAAGCACAAATTTCTTACATGAAAATATTTGATGCCAAGTGTTACTGAATGACTGTTACGTTTTATTATAAAGTGGTAACTGCTCCATAGTGCATGTGCCCCGAGTATTGCAGATGCACATTTTTTAAAATTTTCTTACTTTTACATTTTTTTTTCTAGACCAGGCAATAATACTGTGTTTTGTCTTTTTAATTTACGGTGTTTGGTGGATAAGTCAAAGCCCACACCCATAAACATGCAGTGAATTGAACAATCAACACAACTTGAACATATTTAACCACTACAATGGACCACTGTATTCAGGAGCTTGGCATGATTTTTCTTCTTGTGCAGGGAGGCCATTTCTGATCATTCACAGAAACCATACACATTCCTGTCTTGTATTTTTTATTTAATATTTTTATGGTAGTATGATAATGCTGATAATACTTAGTGGCATTATTTATGATCATCATGCATTTGAAAACGGATATGAAAGAGATGGGATTGCATACATACTGCTTTCCTATGGAAACTTTTTAAAGTGCTTTTGTATTTTATTTGCTCTTTATAAATAAAAACTCAAGCCTCTATTTGTATTTAATATGCAGTTAGGAAATATTTTAGTACAGTTTAAGTTTGCAAGTGAAATTCAGGACCGTTTGCTAGTCATATACCTACAATGGCGAAAGTAGTACCATGTCTGCTATCTAAATTGGCCGTGTTACTTCCGTGGTCATTAAACTATTGTGGTCATTTAGATGTTTTAAATCATCCTACTGAAGGAAACAACTTTATGGCACTAGCTGTGTTTCCAATCACATTTCATTCCATATTTTTAATGCAAATTTTGGACTAGTTGTAATTAAAAACTGAATGGAAGCGCCAAAGCCATTTGCAGAATAAATTCCTGCATGCACTTCAAAGGGAATTTTATCGTAATATATAAGCAGGAAGTGACCTGGACACGTCACATTTCCCCCTTTTTAATTTTGGCGATTTTGTTCTTTTTTACACGTTGGATGGAAACTTAATGTACAATGAGTTTTGCGCAAAGATTTAATGGAGCTTTATCTCACTTCGTATATTCGGTAAGCGAAGCAGTGTATTGTTACTTCCGGTAGTGCGGTAAAAACTGAAAAGTGGCTAAATAAGCAGAATAATACAATTTGTGCAGTGTGTATTTCGAAACTGAGGATGTTTAAAAGGCAAAAGAAGGCGGAAAATCACAGACTATTGGCAACTGCTAACTTTATACTTATCCGGCTGAAAGTTAAAAACAGTCCACATTTACCAGCGATAATACAAATGATGCGGACATACAAATGATCAGCCGAAATAACACACGGTTTTAGTGTTTATTTACACAACTCGGTGTGGTGTTAAAACAATTCGTAATACAAACATTTCTTGCTGCGATTCAAACTAACAGGGCAATCAGAACAAACAGATATTGACCTTTTGGTTAAAAATAAACGGTTTGGAGAAGAACTAACTGGTCTAACTTATAGCTTTAGATCTTAATATGTTCTTTCACCAAGAGAACCACGTCTTCCTGGCCAAATTTCGGCAAAGTTAACAGAGACGGTGCCATTATTCTGCAGGCAAAACCGGAAGAATTGATGCACGGCTTCTTCCTCTTCCTGATTTTTTTTTGGCTGTTGGCAAACACCGCCACCAAGTGGTATGGGGTATGAATTAAAACGACTTAACCGCTCACCTCTCACCTCTTTTTTTCTTTTTTTTCTTTAATTATCCTCTCCCACAAATTTTATTTTAAAGGACTGGAAAATAAAACTATAATTTATTTCTCGAGTTATTTTGTTAAATTTATCTCGGTATAAATTGCATTTATATATTTTTCTAAATTTTGCATTAGAATAGAATTAGAATATTATAACGATCCACTGTTTTTTTCTTGCTTACAAAATTCATTTTATAAAGTGTACTTTTTAATATTGTGTCCAGATCTCATCATTAACATTACTATTTCCTCTCTCCTGTTTTCCCTGCACCTTTCATTTCTTCCCTCCCTCCATAAAACCATCAACCCTTTTTTTTTCTCCTTATCCCTACCTTTCCTATAGTCTTTTATCAATAATTCTCATTCATTCATATTCATGTTTACTTAATTAGTTAACGTCTTATTTTTAACCGCTTATTTTGTTTTATCTACTGTTTAATATATTCTTGGATACCAATATGTGCAGTCACCTATAAAGAAACCCATTGTAATCCCTATCATATGAAGATACACTGCTTCACCAAGTGCTTCCAATGTTCACTTTTTGGATGGAAACATAGCTAGTGCCAACATGCCATTTTACGATGCCATCCCAACAAAGCCTTTTTGGAAAACCAAAAAAAAAAAAAAACCAAAACCCGACCAACACTTCTTAATAAACAGATATTACAAGTAGTACATTAAAATGGGACTTGGTTATTTTCTGTATAAATCATCTAATATCATGTGATCCTCTGACTGCAGAACCAGTGCAAGCCATTTACAGTAGTGTCCAGGGCATCTCCTGGTGCCTGTATGAAGGATAATAAAATAAAATGAAATGCTTGCTTAAAATTTCATTGCTTCCAATTATTTGTTTAAAGCTTTTAAGACTGGGGCAGCACAGTCTTCTGCAATCATAAACTTTTGAGAAATTTCGTCTCCCTAATCCTTCATACTTTGTGCAGGGTAAAAAAATATACATCTTTTTCAGGCTGGTTCATTGAAACTCCAGGTGTTTCAAACCCCTTAATTATTTATACTCATTAAATATCGGTAGTTCTGTGCGACGTTTCAGGATGCACTCGTTGTGGTTTCTGCATCATTCATTATTTAATAATGTACTGAGTTAATAAGCATAACTGACTATGCAATAACTAAAAAAAAACTATCCTGTAATGTAGGCCAGTGTGCCAGTAATAAATGCAATGATAGAATAGTACTAGCTCAGTGGGTTAAGATGTTCGATTACAGCTCAGAAGGTTGTGAGTTTAAATCCTCAGATAACCCAAGCTGGGCACTACAGGGCCCTTAAACAAGCCATTAACCTTCAACTGTTAATATTTATGAAATGAGATAAATGTCATTATAAATAAGGGCATGTGCCAAATGCTGTAAATGTAGGTTTTGATGTTTATACTGCTATGTATTTAAGTTTTTGTTATTGTTCCTAGATTTTTTGTGTCCTTGATTATATCCTATATTAAAACATAGGAACAAATGTCCACTCTGGAGACCAAAAAAAAAGATTTACTATAATTAAAGAGAGAATTAAGGTGTGGGAAAACAGCATATACTGTACAGCTCCAGTCTGCCGCTAGATGGCAATGTTTCCCCATGCAAGATTTCCTTAAACTGTGTGGAAGAAATACAGTGATGCTTAGTAAAGACTTACTGGTGCATGAAAAATCCCTACTTTTTCCCATTAATTGGCTTAGGATATTAAGTGCATGCATGATGTTTCCCATTGTACAAGAAGCTTACAGCAATTATGGATTCCAGCTGCCTGCGCTTTGAAATGTTCCACTAGCTTGCTCATTAGAAGCTGTCAGGCAGTCACCATGACCAATGGCTCCATGACAGCTTTGAAAGTTGTTTCAATTTACTGCAATCCTATGGACTCGTCTCATTTAATTCTTTTTATATTGGTTCATTTAATATCAATTCCATCAACAGGTCTCTACTGTGTGAACCCCTGCTCTTGATTTTTTTCCCACCACTTCATCATGATGAAAACACCCAAGGAACTCCAAGCATGATGGGTATAACAGTGTTCCTTGGTTAACTAGGCAGCACTAATAGCTATGGTTAATATGGAATATGTGCCTTGCTGTTTGAGAAGCATATGCATTATTTTCCCAATAAGAAGATGGAAAAATTAGATTTTTACACAGCCTTTAAAAAAGAAGTAAAAAAAATTGGCGTGGATCATCACAGAGACTCTTTTTCTTTCTTTTTTAAAAGAAAAAGTATATTGTACTGTAAGTATTACATAATAATCTTTAGCTTTTTTTTTTTTAGATTATGTAACAAAATATGCTGCAGTTTTAACATGATGCATGCTGTATATTCCATTCATTCATTCATCTTCTATACCTGCGTATTCCCTAATTCAGGGTCACTGTGATCTGCTGGAGTCTATTCCACCTGTCTCTGAAAGGGTGAAAGGCAGGAGGGTTACACCCTGGACAGGTCACCAGTCCATCACAGGGCCACAGACACACTGCTATGGGTTAAAATCACCAATCAACCTAACATACATGTTTTTGGACTGTAGGAGGGGACCGGAGTACCAGAAGTAAACCCACGCAAGCACGGGGAGAACATGCAAACTCCACACAGAAAGGCCCCTGCCCAGGAATCGTACCCGGGACCTACAGTGCTAACCACTAAGCCACCGTGTTGCCCCCTGATTCTACACATTATTAATAGAATCTGCAAATCTACTATTCAAATGGCTCTGCTTGATTTTTTTCAATAAATCCTAATTTCCTCTAACTTACTAATATTTATAACAGAAATAGCCCAAAGTAAACCCTGACCTTATTAAACAGATTGCCTACAGAAATACTATAAAACACTTTTTCAATCCAAGAAGGAAGTGCAAGCTTTTAATGAAAACAAAAGTAGAATGATAGCAGTAACATTCCAAAGCATTCTCTTTTAACAGCACAGTTATAGAGCCTTTTATAAATACTGCAGGACATCTGTTATAGCCACCAACAACATCTTTGAATTCCAAATGTCAAGATCTGATAGCTTCATGCCACAGCTGTCATGAAAAGGATTTAAAGACACAAGCATTATTAAAATGCGAAAATGATTTACCTTCATTCTGCTTTGGTTTTTACGAAATGTTTACTTAACACTTCCAGTAACACTTCATCTGACATGTTCCTGACGCTGTGTTTTTATAAGGCTTGGAAAAAGGCCATGTACGAGGTCAGACGCATCTCCATAACTATTTCAGTCAAGCAGCGTCTTACAAATCAAGCCACAGTTTCTATGGTGATCGGAAAAGAAAAATGATAAAGTTGCGTTCACATCATCTACATCATGAAAACTCATTAACCAACAGCGATAGAGGTGATCTAGTATGTGGCACTATTATAATAAACCATTTTGTGATAAGCAGGGTATTATTATATTCAGAAAAATAAAGAAACAAGAAGCGTTTACATTGGATTCCACTGGCGTTCTTTACTGCACCATTAACAACTATATAAGGGCATCGCATCAAAAATATCGATAATAATACAGCCATTTCAGTTCCAACATTTATGTAAACAATACCAGAATACATGCAACAGATAGCAAAGGGTTTGACACAAACAGGAGCAAATCATTGAATATCTATAAACAAAAAAAAATGGAAAAAAAAGGAAATTTAAAATAAAAACCTTAAAATAAAATCACTCCACATTTCAAGCTGAATAATGAAGATAATAGAGAAACTAATGTTATTTCACAAAAAGTTTTCACCTTAAGTCAGAATTTTTAAATAAACGTGCACAAAACGCTCTTCAACCTAAGACAGGAAATAATGATTAAAAAAAAAAAAAACACTTAAAATAAGACTGCTTGCTATCAGTCTAAAGTTTGAGCCTAAAGGGATCTATTCAAGGGGTGTGGATACTCATGCAGGATACCGTGTATACTAAATCAAACGAAGATTTCCGACAGTATGTGTCTTACTAATGTAAATCTAATACTAATACACAAATACATCAAAAGAACGTTTTGATTTGCATCAGAATTGTGTTTCGCTGCTTTCAATCCACTCTATACCTGCATGCACCTTCATAAATATTTTACATACACTATAAGGACAAAAGCATCTGATCACCTGACCTTAGAAACTATACATGGTTTTTGAACATGTTTTACTCTTATGCCTACAATCTGAACTTGCCACAGCTTAATGCTCCGTGTAATTCCTTCTAAAATCACCTCCAACACTCTCGCTAGCTCAGGGTACAGATTAACAGATTACATGCACAAATGATCTCTTTATTTAACATCCAGGCCCCATTTCATGCATTGCTCATCAAAATAAACACAATCTCATAAAACAATCATTATGCATTATGACCTGCTGTTATAATACATACCAAAATAATATACACAACACTATATTTTCAGTCCATAACAAGTGGTAGTTTTAAGTCTTCAGTAAGTGACTGGTAACAGGACGGATTCAAGTGCCTCCATTTAGCTTTCATATTTCACAAGTGGTGTCAAATGCCACTAGCAAAATTACTTAATGTGATGATAAATACAACAATCACATTCCTACGCTTACACAAACACTCACCATGTTCACTTTAGTCTCGAGTGAACATCGCACTACAGCGGACAGGCTCAGAACTGACTGGCGCTGCTCGGGTCACACTGGAGGAGGCGGACGATCGAAGGGTCGCTCCTGGCTCCTTTAATAAACTCCTCCAGAGAAATTTTACCTTCGAAAAGATCAAAAAATTAAAAAAAATAAAACCCAAAAGCTTTTGTAGAAGTTAAACTCTAGTAAATAATCACTCTTAATAAAGGCACTGTATAGGCCCAGAATTTGTAAATGAAACTTAATCAATGAGTTAATATTCTAAATGCTCCAGGATGCTCCAGATTAGTGATGCTACAGAGCGACTCTCTTATGCATTTAAACAATCACATCTGGTCCTAATACTACAGTTCAGTTCTAAGTAAACATTAATTATTAATTATTAATATTACTATTATTTATATCCTGTATATTTATATATATTATCTGTAAATTTACAATTAGCCTGGACAATCACTTATACTGTATATTCTCTGCAAATTAACTATATCTTATATCACTTATACTGTATATTTATATATACATACATATATATATATATATATATGTGTGTGTGTGTGTGTGTGTGTGTGTGTGTTGTGTGTGTGTGTGTGTGTGTGTGTTTATCTGTACATATGTTTACACTGCACTGCTACGTTGCCCTTCTGATTAGATGCTAACTGCATCTAATCTAATATTATGTCTCTCTTAAGAAAAGATGACATCATAATAACATGTATTGTTATAGAAAACAATATATCACTAAAACACTATATCATACTTGTTACTGCTGAAGTCTATCTGATGTGAGATTTGATTTGAAATATTCTTATGCCAGCAGAACACATTAAGCCACGGCGTTCGGCCACAGGTCTGCTTTAATCTTCATAAAAGCACTATTTTCCTAATAAACAAATTCTCTCCAAAAGCGAGAGGGTTGGTAAAGGGCAAGACAGTGAATACAATAAAGAGCACGTTTTATTTCCTGATGAATAAGTTACACTTTTTTGACTGTTTTTACCATCTTTATTGGTGTCCATCTGTCTGAAAATTTTATCAGTTCTCTTCTCTGGGGTGGACTCGTCCTCTGGCATCTTCATCACAGAGGAAACCATCTTATAAATTGCCTACAGAAAAAAAAGTAACGTTTGGTTAATACATAATAATTCAAAATAAGATGCATGTCATATGGGGAAAAAGTATTGGGACTCTGGACCATCACATCATATCTTATTCCAGAATGAGTCTTATTCTTACTTAAAATAACCTCCTGGAGCATGTCTGGGGATTCATGATTATTGAGCCACATGTATTAATGAGATCGGGCAGTAATGTTTGTTAAAGAGGTCTAAGGTGCAGACAGGGAAATCTTAAAAGGAAGGGATTACGTCGGCTTGAAGTTCTAAATTTTGTCCCAGCCATAATTCATATTTAATCGTTCTAATTTAAAACAAACACTTATTAAATATTTAAATTTGATAATTTGGTCTTACAAAATAATTATTGTTTTTATCTGTGTCTAAAAAATCTATTAGTTCAAAATAAAACCTTATAATATCAAGATCAATACACACATTAAAGATTAAAGATATATATATATATATAATTATAACAAATGAAATTAAATACATAAGCTGCTTTAACCTGTACGATTTCCAGCATCTCTGCTCGGCTGATGTAGCCATTACCATCCAAGTCATACATGCTAAAGGCCCACTTCAGCTTCTGCTCCAGTTTTCCTCGTGATGTCACACTCAGTGCGATTATGAACTCTCTAAAGTCGATTGTTCCATCGCTGTTGGTGTCGAATGTCCGGAAGACGTGCTCGGCAAATTTGGAGGCGTCACCGTACGGAAAGAAATTGGCATAGATTTTCTTAAACTCTTCCACAGTGAGATGACCAGTGGGGCAGTCCTTTAAGAAGCCTTTATACCACTCCTGCAGCTCATGTTCACTGAACTCGGTGTTCTCCCGCAGATCGTTGAGCACCTCTGGGCGCAGCTTACTGTTCTGTTTCCCCATTGTTCTGTTTTGTCTTCTTTACAATGCTCCTCTGTGTTCAGGCGTCTAATCTTCTTACACCTCACACTCTACCCAATTACTAGTGAGCAAAAGACAGTGAGAGTCAACTTATCATATAAAATCACATTATATAACAATTCCTTTCTGGCACAGACGCCACAATCTGCCTTTTAAGTTTGATATATTCACCACATTTAACACTGCAGATAAATTAATGTGCGAAATGTTTTCAATATTGCAGTTTAATTTACTCTCTCTATCTCTCTTTCTATCTATTCAGCTCTCTATCTATTCATGTCTTTCTCTCTGTTTGCTTATCTATCTATTTGTCTGTCCGTCCGTCCGTCCATCCATGTGTCCGTGCGTCCGTCTGTCTTTCTATCTATCTATCTATCTATCTATCTATCTATCTATCTATCTATCTTTTTTACTCTCTCTCTCTCTCTCCTCTCCAAAAACAAAGGAAAGAGAAAAACAGACATGATGCATTTATTTTGAATCCTTTAATTATAATGCACTGAAGTCATTATCTTAGAAGGCATGATGGAATAATTGTTTGTGCGTGTGTATAAAAGCATTAAGGTTCTTTTATAATATTGGTGTGATGTGAAAGTTAAAATCTAATTCATAAAAAGGTTCCTAATTTTTCATTCCCAACCTTGTGCTGAAATGCTGTATCTCACCGTTAAGTGTTCTCGGTAATGAAAAATATTGTGATGGTTAGTTTGAAAAAAAAAAAACCCTCTTATCTTTGTTTGGCTAGACATAATAACAACTGCAGTCTGGTTCCGAATTGCTATTTCCACCGTGATGAAATTATTTGCATCCCACCGGCCTCACTTTCCTCGCCATCAATAACATCCATTTTATGCTTCATGTTACAAAGACGACTTGACTGGCTTTAATGAATAAATGTGCAGAGGTTTGTTGGATACACAGGGGGAACTAGGAAAACAATAGTGGAAACAGAGCAGGGATCAAAGTAAAAGAAATAATTTAAGTTTAAAGATAAGAAATTAACTTGCTTGTGCAGGAGTTGTTGCACTATTTGCACCCCTCTACGTCATTTATTCATTCATTCATTCATTCATTCGTCATTCGTTAGTACCAGTTTATCCTGTCCTATCCTGTGAACAGCAGGCACACCAGATATCACGCCCATCAGTATCTCATCATTTTGTTCACAACTAAGAGGCAAGTTAGCATAACAATCCATCTGCTAACATGATCATGAACAGTGTGATGATACCACAGAAGCCTAAAAAACAATGAAAAATGTGATATAAACTTCACTCAGGCTCAGGAAACTTTACTCAGGCTAAGGAAACTTTACTCAGGCTCAGGATCAAATATCAATGCCCTCTCCACTGCCTGACATTCTTTTAGAGGGCATCAAAAAAAAGATCTTTCCTAATACCTAATACCTGGTTCAGGGACGAGGGCCAAAGGTTTGTGGTTGCCTTATTTATAGATTTAGTCATATAAATAAAACTCCAAAAAAAATAGTCATATAATTTACACACTGTAAAGAATATCAACTAGATTAAAATGTGGCTGTAGGATTCTGCTCATTTAACCACAAAATGATGAATGTATTTAGAGATTATTGGCAAGTGCAATGGACAAGATAATGGATTTAACCAAGCTTGAATGATCAACCAATAGTTTAAAAAAGCTATACAGTATTAATAAAAATAAAACAAACTACAGGTAAAAAGAGCTTTAATAAAGTACAAAACCGTACTGAATGCTGGCACAGTGTTCACGCCTCTTAGCCCGAGCACAGTTTTTTTATAAACCACATTCTCTGAATCAAAACTTTAAAAGCCCATACCTATTGATTGAATAAATCATTTTTTTTTTTTTGCAAAACCTTAAAAACACAAAGGCGGATAGACACTGTTTGCAAATCTCATGCATCCTTTTTGCAATCTAAACACATTTTCACTTGGTAAAAGACAATTTACACTGTGATGAGCATGTGATGCAAAACCCGAAACACAAGAAAGCAAAATTTAAGCAAAAACTGGAACACAGCCGTCATCATTTAAAAACAATGAATCAAAATTTTCCCCATTTCTTTCTTAACGTGTGATCAGAATTTAAAAAATATAAGATGAGGAAGAGCAAAAACAATAATTTCAGATGAAGTTGGAGCTACTGTGATAGATCTTAATATGTCAATGTGGGAACCAGGACAAAAGGTTCAGTCTACTTTGGCTATATACAGTAGTGTAAAAACAATTCTACAAATATGTATAGATATTATTTCCATTACTATTTTACCACATGGGTATTTTTTTAGAATTGCACGATTACCATACCAGGGTAAAAGATATTATATGGTCTCCTAGAAGCAAGAGGTTCCCATTGTTGATACGAGTCTATCAAACTAATGTCATCATTTATTTATTTTTGCCTTTATTAAACTGATAGGACAGAGATAAAATGGGGGATATAGAGAAAGAGAGAGAGAGAGAGGTTGGACCGGAAAGAATCCGAGCCAGAATCGTACCCCGGTCAGTGGCACGCAACGGTGCATGTGCCTTAACTCAATACACCATGGCGCCGACCAGCGAAGAGTTTTTAAAGATAATGCACATTTCGAAAGAATCAACAGTGTAAGCCCTTCTACCATTGACCGTTCCCTTCAGCATAACCACATAAGGAGGAAATACCTTTTAAGCACAGCACTGAAAAGATCTAAGACATCATTATGAACAAGTGAACACTTCGACATGTGTACAGTACAATCATGTGCCGCATGCCTAAAGTAACTGGAAAGTGCACTATGATGTAGTCTATGTAACTCAGTATTGCACACAAAGACATAATTATGTCTTTCAGTATCATTTAGATGAGACGTAGATGTCCCAGCTGTAAGACATGAAAAGAAAATACTTTTTTAATATATGTTGATGTATTTTTTTTCTCTTTGAAAACACCATGTAATTTGCTTATGTTTTTATATTACAAAATGTTTACTACTTACAATAAACATTTTACCATGTCCTGGACACATTTTACCATGTCCTGGACACATTTTACTATGTCCTGGACACTGTTTAATATTTTTTTGATGTAGTGTCTAATAAATAATATGCACTGTTTGCATTATTCACTCATGTGTGTATGATTTAAAACCTGTTCTTGATTCAGGTGAAATGGTTATAAAGCGATTGTTCGTTTTATTTAATTTAAACTTCTATAATAGTACTTAATTATACTTAATTTTGAACATTTCCCTAATAACCAAAGTAGTAAGAAAAAAAAACTTGGGGAAAGTCAAACTCATAAAGGAAGATAACCCTTATCCAGGTGACACCAGACAAACGCAATAATTAATCAATCCTTTCTATAACTGTGTACTATTTGGTAAAAAATCTCAGTACCGTAATCCGGAAACATGTTGTAGTTTCAACTTTATTAAAAAGAGAAGGAGAGTTTAGTTGAGTTGTACTGGAGAAAGTAGCCTTAGGGAAAAAACTAAAACCTTTCACCCGGGTGTTACTGCTGAAAAATAAAGCTGTTGCCTGAGGAATGGAAAGAAAAAATCAATATCTCTTATATCTTTACATGCACAGAAAAACTAAAACTTAGACTGAAGTTTCAGTAAGCTGGAGATCATTCATTTATATTACAAGCTTCTTTTATTAAAACTAAAATAAGGCAAATTATTTTTGCTGGAGTATGAAATCTTAGGTATAGTAGGTAAAACTAAGTATGCGAGACGACTAGTATGTCCGAATCCTTTTAAATAAACTGAATAAGTTTAACATCCTTTAAGATAAACATTACCCTACTTTGAATGTGAGTTGCTTTGACATCGTATGTCACGTCCCAATATTGAAATGGCGGATGTAGTATGTCCGAATTTCATTGATACTAGAGAAATGAGTCTTGTTTAGTCTCAGATGTTTGTGGACGGTAAACATAACGGTAAATAACAGCATCATCGTCTGATTAGTTGAGCTGTATAGGAGTTGTTGGAGATGTGCGTGCCAACTTTTTGTTAGTGTTCCGCCTTGTACAAAACTGAAATGGCACTTTACTTCCTTATAAAAGAAGGAAACTGTTTATGACCATGAGCACTTATGAGGATCAGCTGAACACTAAACCTGATCAGATAATGTCCCGAACCTTTGATTTCATCCTCTATCTCCTCTTTTAAGCAAGTCAACTCTTTCTTGCTATTTCAAATTAAAAAAAATTAAAAACCCGTATTAAAAGTCATTTTTTTCCATCCAATAAATAGTTAGATTTCTGCAGTGTCCCAGCACAGTGAGAAGGTTTATAATCTGAAGTGTGCATAAGTTCAAGGACCATTTATACACTGCATATTATCAAAAACATATGCTCCCATCTTTAGTCTGAACACATCATATAAGCAAAAACCCAGTTGAGACACAAACAAACAGACGTTCCAGCATTCCAAAAGCAGACGCTGCAAAGTGATGGGCCAAGATCTGACACATACTAGTCTCTCACCTACTAATATGCGAGAACTCACCAGCTGTCACAGCTAAACCAAATACACCATTCACACACACACACACACACACATTGCTTACATGATTGACAGTAGTCCTTCTTATAATACCTATAATACCAGCCACGGTTGTAGAGCATCCAGATCAACTTAGACATACTGTGCCACTTGTTTACATCATATTTTCTATGCTGCATTTTTTCAATAACAGTCATTCAAACTGATGCTAATTGATGGATTATAAAATTTGGTGGACGAGATATTTTGGAAACTAACAGACCAATCATTAGAGTGTAAAATTTTGCCAGAGATTTAGCTAAAGCTCCTCTGGAGCAAACTGATTCCTCCATCTGGCAAAATGAAGGGAGAACTAGTGAATATTGATCAGAGGATGAAACGGGTCCAGGGAATGGACTTAATTGCGCAAAGCACAGCTTCCTACTGAAAAGAGCTCTTGAAGCGGATGACACTAATAGCATTGTGGGCCAACCAAACTACAATTCATCCAAATCACTGTGCAGGAAATGAGTAACACATAAACCCTTCATACCCAAACAGATTTACTAGAAATAATTTTGCATTGATAACATAACATACTATATACCATTTATACATAGAAATAGAGAAAATTTAACAGTTTAACAGTGCCAAATAGCTACTAATATAAACAAATATATATAAATGTTGTGAATTATATAAAAATATTTAATATTAAAATAATCAGCTTGCAGTTTTAAGAACAGTGATGATGTAGTCCTACCTATAATATAACTCGAAAAGCATAATAGCACTATTTATCAAAGACTATGAATGTTTTTTTATATGATGATGATGATGATAATAATTCTGCTGCTGCAGTGATATGTGATTAAACTCGACTTCAATTCAATCATTATTTTCAGGGTGACTTACTGTAAGTTGGATTATTGTAGAACCTTAGAACTAAATAGAATATGATTTGAAAAAAAAGTAAATAGCATGAAATGCATTTGTTTAATCATTTTCCCCCAAATTATGTGTCAGTTTCCTAAAATGGCAAAAAGGAAAACATTTCGCACACTGCACAGGTTTAAAAATTATTTTTGGTGCTTTTAAATATGTTACTTTAAAAAACATTCATATCCTTATTTTTCTTGGAAATTAACTATAAGTTGTTGAAAGAAAAAACACTTTCAAGTAT
This sequence comes from Bagarius yarrelli, assembly GCA_005784505.1. NCBI lineage: Eukaryota > Metazoa > Chordata > Actinopteri > Siluriformes > Sisoridae > Bagarius > Bagarius yarrelli. The sequence continues at coordinate 2,488,932 of VCAZ01000049.1, read as the reverse complement.
GAAGCTGCACACCCTGCATCGAAACCTTATCAGATAGCCAGACAGCCAGATAAAAAAATTAATGTGCAATGGATCTAGTTTACTCTTTATAAACTAAATAAATGGTATTGTCCTTAAAATGATTCATAAATGGACAATAGAAAAAAAACAACAGGATGTGGAAAAATTGCCCACCCAAATATCCTGTGGGTTTATGGGTAACAATAGCCTATACCACTTCCCTCTCTTGACTTAAGTTAACTTACAGACTCCTTCAAGGAAGGAAGAAGTAACTATGGTGAGATCACAAAATATCTCAAAGAGGATGTCGACAGAAATATTCACATACACAATCTAACAACTAAGCTGAAAGTAAAACATTAAAAGAGTTTAGAATGCAGTAACCTCGCCTAATGATATACATTCACCTTGATTCTTAGATTGTGTGTATGTAAATACGTCCTTCTGTCGACATCCTCTTTAAGGTACTCTGAATTAAAATCAGAGTTAATGAATCTCGAAGGAGCCATGTAAAGTTTTTCCTGCTTTTCATCTCCAAAGTGGTTTTTCTACAGCTCTAAATACAAAGTTATTAAACTCCGCTACTACTGCAGAGGACTACTTTGCTCTTCAGACTGCAGATAGACCTTAACACCCACAAGTCCTACAGTGTAAAAAGATTGTGTTTCAGTGGAGGTGTGGAAAGTGCTTGCCTGCTCGGGAATGCTTAAACCAATGGGAAAAAATTATTTTGGTGTGCATAGCTTCAAATAAATACAGCGTTCATATATTCTATGCAGTATAGACACTGCCTGGCGGAAAAAAAAAAAAAAAAAAACAAAAAAAAAAAAATTTTGGAAAAAAAAAAAAAAAAAAAAAATGAAAAAAAAAAATCACGATTTGCATTTTACTAAGCAAATAATTGCCCTACTTATTACTGCAGTGATTAATACACTAGGGTGTTATTAGTTATAGTTAGGAGCCTGTAATTTCTTAATCATTTCAGCAGACACAGGCTGTCATTACTAGCAGATTACTTGTTCGCAGAAAGGTCAAATGATTTGCTTTCATCAAGCATTGAAAATGGTTTACACTGGTAAAATCGGGCTACAAACTTAGGTGTATATTAATAACCAAAATTCTAGAGCTGTGTCACGAGTCACTTTGATGGAAATACGGTTTAAAAAATGGAAAGTTTTACAAAAAGGACTGCAGATCAATCCAGTTTTTTATTTTATTATTTTTTTTTTAACATTTATGTTTATTAATTTATAATTTAGAAATGCCCATAGGAGTGAGTGTAAGTATGAGCTTAGCCCTGACTGGCGACCTCTCCAGCGTGTACCACTTTTGCCCTTTGCCCTTTTAGAGACGACTGGGATAGGCTCCAGCAGATCCCTGTGACCCTGAATTACGGAATAAGTGGGTATAAAAGATGAACGAATTGAACATCTGTAGTGACTAAAATTACTATAAACCTGCATTGCCTCTGTGGTCAAATAGATACAGTCTACAGCGATGTTTGATATTTCTCGATTCATGATTAAATCCATGCATGTTTAAAAATATTATTATATTTTAATAAGATATTCAAACATTCTTTCTGCAAACATTTCCTGTTTTCTTTGTTGAGTACCATCTACAATGATTATGGGCAAATATGGACATAAATCAAATCAGCAAGAACACGTGAAACGGGTGATTATCTAAACTTCTTGCTAACAAACGGAAATAACACTGCCACTCGTGTTTATATAGCATTAGCAAAGTCTTACAGAGAAATTAATGCAATTCTGAAAAGAAATGTATGTCATGACATGGCATAAGCACACATTGGTCTGAGTTCTAGGGCTAGATGATCAACTTTAAAAAAAATTCAGTAAGGATGAAAATGAGTACTGTATGTGTATTTATATACATTTACAATACACAAAGTAGCAGATATCAGATACTATCAAAATTAATCAAACAGCAGTGGAAAAAATAATGGGCAAAAAATAGGCCAATATTATTATTATTATTATTATTATTATTATTATTATATCAGGCCATCCTTTGCTTTACCAACACTGTCACAGTTCATCAAAATAAAGTCACAGAAAATAAACTGCTTCCAGAAGCTAATACACATATTTTATGGTCCTTACTGTGGTCATATTTGAAATCGTACAAGCTAAATTGTAAATGTTTGCACTACACTGGGTACTTTTGACTGTGTTGCTCACCCTCACTGTTAGATATTTGGATTAAACCTTCATAACATTTTTGCCAAGATGTTCACTCATGTCTGTCTCATTCTTGTCTCATTTTATCATTTCTAGATTCCTCTGGCTTTTGGTCTGTAATAACTTCGTGGCATCTTCATTAGGGCAGTGAACTCCTTCCCACACACAGGCTGTTACACCACGCGAGAAGAACCCAAGCTGTCAGCTCCTCCCCCTCTCTCTTTCTCTCAGCCTCTTACTCTTAACCAATTGGACGGGCTGACTGTAAAAAAAAAGGGTTTATTTAAAAGAAAAAAAGAGCTTGGTAAAGGAGAGGTGTGTGAAAAGAAAACTTTTTTTTCTTTTATGCCTAACACCTTACAGTATTACAAAAAGACTGAAAAATGAGCTTGTGAATGTAGGAACACTTCCCACTTCCTATAACACTTGCCGTTTAGAATTAGACTTGATTAAGCTGCTGAAATTGTGCTGCAGCCAAAAGACAATTGCATCATAGGGTATTAAGTAATTGATTTACATAAATATGACCTAAAGTACATCATTACATTATTCTGTTATAAGGAGAACACATGCATCTTTAGATAAACTGATGGTGCTATATTTAACTGAATAGAAATTATTTAACAACGGTGTTACAATGACATACCGGCCATATGTTCACATCAAACAACAATAGCTTCACCCCACCTTCCTCCCCTTATTCCCAGTCCTCTTTAGCAATTTCATTTACACCATCTGATCCAGGAGTAAAAGAGAGAGAGAGAGAGAGAGAGAGAGAGAATGAGCTCGAGAGAGAAGAAAGCTACAACTCAAATCTCTCATCACTAATGCATGTCCTCAGGTATTCACTCAACCAGCTCAATCCACAATAGAGTGAGAGTAATCTGACCAGCTCTCACGACTACACCGCATGTTGGCTGCAAACAACACACACTTGCAGGACAACACAAAGCAGGATACGATCACCTAGCCCAAGCTCCTAAGATAAATTTATTTAAGTTAAATCAAAAATATATATAATTTGCTGTTTATTAATGCCACTTATTAGAAATAACAAACTACTTTCCAGTTTCAAAGATTTGGAAGAATGCAAGCAAGTTTCTGTTACCCGTGGGATGTGTATTAAATTACTGAAATATATTTAATACACTGACAGGTGCTTAATATGACCCTCGCATAAGGATATGCAAATCAGAGATGCACATAAGGTCTATAAAAAATATAGACAAAATTAGGGTGTCAATATATATATATTACTCTTCAGCCAAAAGTATGTGGACATACTAAGCTAAATATTGGCTATACACATTGCTATGAGGTACATAAAATCACGTAAATACGCGACCATTAGCGGTAGAATGAGACACACACAAATAAAAAACTTAGTGATTAAACTTGAGAAAATTCTGCCTTGGAACTTTAAGTTACATAATGGCGATATAGAAGCTTCTGGAAGTAAGAACAGCTCTCCCACATATTGGTACACCACACAAGCTCACAGAGTGGGCTGCTGGAGTGTCAGTGCATGTACAAATCGCCTACCTCTCTTTAAACACTCACTACAGAGCTCCAAACTGCCCCTAAAAGCAACTTCAGCATAATGACTCTGCGCCTATGGCGTTCTTTGGCCAATACTGTATGCAGTCTTAAACATCAGATGGGGTAGTGTAACTACTAGTGCAACTACTGGACTCTGGTGCAGTGAGAATGTGTTTTCTGGAGAACAAATCAAGGGAAAGAAGAAAACAGGTTCTGGAACTGTTTTAAGGGTTTTAAGGGCTGAGTTCCAATAAAGACAAATGCAGCACAGTGACATTTTAAGCAGCTGTATGCTTTGTAGCAGTTATGTAAGGCCCTTACTTTGTCACTGTTCCAGAATTAGTGCATAATGGTCAGTAAATAAAGATATGGCTTGACAGATAAGATTTGCATGGAGGAGATCTAGTTGCCTATAATAAGCCCTGAGCTAAAGGTAGCTAAAGAAAGCCAGTTTTTCTCGTTTATTGTCAGTAAAGCGACATCAGTGCTATAATAATGCCCATGGGGTTGTAACTGTATATTTAAGAAGTATGTATAAATGTGTAATGGTTACCAGTCCACAAAATTATGACTATAGAGTGACTAAACGTTCAATATTCAATAAAACACAGACATATCATACACTGCACACAAATAAGGTACTTCAGGACTGCAGATCAATCCAGTTTTCAACCGAAAGTAACATCTCAGCCAATATACAAAACTTTCCCCCTATTATTTTCTTTAACATTTATAATAATAAATAATATGCAAGGTACATGTACAGACCTAATGAAATGCATTTTTCACATATCCCATCTCAGTAAGTTGGGCTCAGGGTCAGCTATGATACAGCGCCCCTGGAGCGGTTAAGGGTCTTGCTCAAGGAACCAACAGTGGCTGACTTGATGGAGGTGGGGCTTGAACCCAGGTGTTTCTGGTCTTCAGATTAACAACGAAGCACCTTAACCATTTGAGCCACCACTGCCCCAGTGCTTATGATTATTAATTTAAAAGTTTTAGTTTAGAATATAAAACAGGGGGCAGCAGGGTGGCTTAATTGTTAGCACTGTTGCCTCAAAGCAAAAAGGCCTGGGTTTAGTTCCCGTGAAGGCCGGGTCTTTCTGTGTAAAGTTTGCATATTCTCCCCGTTCTTGTGTGGGTTTACTCCGGGTACTCTGGTATGTTAGGTTAATCAGTGATTCTAAAATGCCCATAGGAGTAAGTGTAAGTGTGAGCTTATCCTTGACTGGCGACCTCTCCAGCGTGTACCACTTTTGCTCTTTGCCCTTTTAGAGACGACTGGGATAGGCTCCAAACCTGCATTGCCTCTGTGGTCAAATAGATACAGTCTACAGCGATGTTTGATATTTCTCGATTCATGATTAAATCCATGCATGTTTAAAAATATTATTATATTTTAATAAGATATTCAAACATTCTTTCTGCAAACATTTCCTGTTTTCTTTGTTGAGTACCATCTACAATGATTATGGGCAAATATGGAAAATTAGCAAACATCACATTGAAGGAGGTTATAAATTAGCAAGAACATGTGAAACGGGTGATTATCTAAACTTCTTGCTATTCAACATTTCTTCCGATTTACATTAATTAACAGCTGGCAACCCTCAAGAGTGTGAGCCTGAACCGATCACCAAAGCTATGAGCAATAACTCATCAAAATTTAAGGATATTGAGATGTGCCTGAATAAAAAAATACAATATTTTAAATTAATAACCACCAACTCATCATGACCACATTTGGTTCCAGACTAATATTTATACCTGCTTTCAAACATTTCTCTTTTTTCATTTGTCTTAAACCATATTTACTGTCAAAATATTATTTTAAATGTTGCAAATAAATAGAGCAAAACCCTATAATTCAAAGAGTCTTAACCAAATCATTAGCTGATCTTGACCTGCATAGTTAATTAGAACACAGATTATCTCATGTGATCACTGATAATTAATCTTTCTTGGGATCAGACTAAAAACATATTTAATAAATATCACGATCAACTCAATCTTTATAAATATGCTCTTTCCCCGCCTAAAATTTGTGGCGCAATAGCTGTAATTAGGCTAATTCAGTTGGTCATTGACAAAACATTTATGCAAACAACTTGAACACATGGAGCTACTGATCAACACCTCGGAAAATTCCACCCACCATTTCCATCACTGCCTCAAAAAAAATCAGCCATGTCTGATCCCCGTTTCCTGCCAGAATACTAGTGTAGAGAAGCTTCCTTACTATAAAAAACTGCAGGGAAACCCTGACAGGATGGAAGAGTGCCGCCTTGTCTACGCATAGGAGATTTCCTGTGCAACTTTTAAAACAGTGTGATGTATGCGTGCATGAGTACAAGATATATAATTTTCTCTATTTCATAGATAGCACCTACTCAATTAAGGTGCTGAATCAAGTCTACCTTAAGAATTATTTCTGCCATTTTCTTTTTCTCATTTCATTTCCGGCATAATCTTTCCAGTCACTGTGTTGATCTCATAAACCCAACAATATATGCCAATATAAGGGAATTAATGCAATGGCATCATTTTTATTTGTATCTGTTAAGTGCTTTCTGTTTTAGTTCTCTTAATTTCTTTTATCATTTTTTTATATGGACCCTTTTACTTAACTGTGCATCAAAATGCACATTAGACATGCAGCATGGACATCGGCTCAATCTGTTAACATTAAAAAATTGCCCACATTTGCACCTGATTAGCTCTGACTATGCACTTACATTACTTATACTACTTATATTTGACCTCATATTTATCATATCTACCTCATTACATGTTAGAGCTGTTATTGATTAGCTTCAATATTAATTAATGCTTAATGTTTCTGTGATAACGGCATTTCACGCTTTTGCAAACTGTTTATGTGAAAGAATGGCAATAAAGCTATAGCAACACTAAAAAAGCGTGGTAAAAACATGGCTGTGAGAAATACACAGAAATAATAACACACCAGGTCTTCAGGGAGCTCAGGGGAATTTTTTATAGAGCGTTGGGCCTCTTAGTTCCAGTGAAGAAGTGATTTCAACTTTATGGCAACAGTTTAAGGAGGACACACTTCCTGGTCACTTTTAGTCAGATAGGGTTTGTATTTTTTTATTGTGTATCTAAATTTCACACAACACTTCGGTGCACTTTTTATTTGTTTTGTATTTCAGAACACTGAATGGAAACAAAAATTTAGTTTTGCTTGTCAGAATGATAAAGAACAGTGTGAGTCTGGCTCAGTGGGAATAAATGTCATTTCCCACACACATCGCAGGCCTGAGACAGACTCTCCTTGTCCAGAAGTTTACTGTGGTCTTCCGCTGGAGTCGTGCAGGCTGCTTAATCATTAACAAACAAACACACACACACACACACACACACACACACACACACACACACACACAAACACACATACACAGTGTGTTTCCTGCCTGCAAAATGATATGATATGAGCATTTTCTGACATTGACATAAAGGACGCTGTTTATTGCCATTCCCAACAATAAAACCACAAACATGTTATTTTAATAAATCAACCATAACTAAACAGTAACCAGATCTGACCTTGTCTAATCTTAAGAAATATTGTTTATTATAATAAGTTTCACAATGTAACTGAGTAAAAGAGGAATGCGAGTTAGCTTGGTTTGAGAAGCCACATGAAACCATGCCAGTACTTTGCTATCTATGGCAGTTCTTTGGTACGGCATCATTATTATTGTAATGCTTCTGTATTTATAGACTATAAAAACAACTTTTATTTAATTCTACTGTATGGCTTTTGGGAAATTTGGTGGATAAACTCATGAAACGTTTAGATTTACAGCATTTAGCATTATCCAGAGCGACTTACATTTACCTCATGTATACAACTGAGCAATTGATGGTTACCTTTTATAGCATCACACTCCTATATGATTAACTCCAGAATTGCTAAAATGCTCAATAAAAATAAAACATAATAAGGAAAATTTTAATAACATTTTTAATTTAAATGAAAGGGTTTAAAACAGAATTATAGTCTAAAGAATACTTTGTGGTACATCTTTTTAAATAGACCAAAAATAATTTTACAATAATGATTTCCACTTTTGCATAGGCAGGATTGTTTTCCCTTGTTAAAATTGAAGTAAACAAATAACAAACCTTAAGATTGTTTCAAATATTGCATTTATATGAATGTTGCTGTTGCGGCAGTCATTAGGCTGGGAAGGGAAAAAATAGACATAAAATCAAGAAAACACGGAAAAAACATGGAAAACATCTGTTCTGAGCAACAGAAGAAAAAAAAAATCCATCCCAACAATTGTCTAAGTTAAGATCTCACAGGAGATCGGCAGGTTTGTGTCAAATACAACAATCAAGAGAGAACTTCACTAGAGTAAACTCAGTTTTACCAAAGGTGAAATCCATTAGTGACACTAAAAAAAGATCAACCTGTACCAGAAGGACGGAAGGAAAAGGGCAAAGACAAGAAAAGGCACTTCTCATAGTCTTAATCATCTCACCTCATCGTAAGGTGTTGACATGTACAGCTGCGTGTGGTATAGGTTTCTTTGTATTTATCAATAATGTGACTTCTGACCAAAGCAGCTGAGTGAATTTCATATAGTAATTTTATATGGTATTATTATCTGCTCAGATTCAGTCGTATGCTTCAAACATGTAGACAATAATTAGAGCAAACACTCAAAGCAACCAAATACCTTTAGACATAAAGAACTTCTACTGATTGAACTGCAATGGTCAAGTCACCTGACCTGAATCCAATTGAGCGAGCTGAACGGTAAGTGGAAAATGGTTCCAAAACAAGCTGAAGTGAAAGAATGTTGCAGTTACGGCTTAAAAGAACAGGAGACAAAAACCCAGCATCAGATTGTGTATATTATGTTACAGGTTTTCGAACAGTCAAAGCATTTAATCTGCCATCAAGTATTGAAAGGGACAGATTAGTTTGGGATCATGTTAGTTTGTCATAATTAGAACATCAATGCTGGGCATTCATGACAAGCACTGTAGGGACAAAGTCCTGGGAAAAAAATCAAGTACTCCTTGCTTTGGTCAGACAAACTCTATCATAATTAGGAGCAAGTGCAGAAGATCTTTTTTATACAAAGTCCAGTAATCTGTCTGTGGTTGCCACCATTCTTTGTTGTACTGGTTTAATGGCTCCCGGTACATTTCTACTTACCACTACTTACTATAGACTATTGCACTGAAGGTATTTTTACATTCTAGCCACCACTATACATGCATAGATCTGTATACTCTGTATGCTCTATTTATACCACACTGTACTGTATAATGGTCCTGTTTGGTTATTGATTGTTGATGTTGTTCTTGTAATGTATGTAAGCACAACTCCATCAAGCTTTTAATGCAAGTAGTATACTTCAATATGCGATTAATAAAACTTCACGTATAACAATTATCAACAGACCAAGACGACAGCTGGTGCACCATGTGAAGCTTAGCGTCTCTCCAATTTTTTATTTTTTTTTTGCAAATGAGTCATTATTGATTTAGTTAAATTTAGATAAATACACATATCTCTTTATACAAATATTACTATTTGCAAATCTGGTTACATCCTAATTTCTGTATGACAAAGACACATTTAAATATAAACATTTTTTAATTATCGAGTCAAATTTCAACCACTACTTCAACCATTTTCAACCACTACTTCAACGTTATTATCATTACAAACGTCTAAGAGCAAAGACAGGTTGAATGTACCGAAGTTTGAAATAGAAAGATTAAAAAATATATTCTAACATACACGCGCCCATAATTATACGGTCAGATGAAGCTCGTCCAAAAAAAAGATTTACAACGCAGACGGAAAACAATTTACTGTACTACTGTTGAGTAGAAAGGAACCAACACACCACCAAAATTAAAGGATGTGTAGGGAGCACTGCAACCAAAGAGGAAGAGAAAATATAGACCTGATCTAGATTAGTACCATAACAATCCTGATGTCAAGTGAATTAAAATATTATTTTATAAATATCATTCTGTTCAACATGCACAATTATTAAATATATTTGTGTTATTATTTTTCACTGGAAGGAGAAATGCCTTTGACGTACAACATTTGCATACAAAATTTACTTTTCCTTAATTATTCTTTGTTTTTAAAAGATGTCTTTTATCCACCTACAGATGTTTTTAGAAAAAAACATTATAGTAGAATAACATACACATGTGGATAAATTGAGGCGTGACAGCTAAGTGGTTAAGGTGTTGGACTGCTAAACAGGAGATTGCTATTTACAATGCTAAACAGGAGATTGTGGGTTTGATTCCCAGCACCACCAAGCTACCACTGATTGATCCCTAAGCAAGGCTCTTAACCCTCAGTAGCTCAGTTAGGAAAATGGCATGAAAATGTAAATGTAATTTTTTTAAACAACAGAACCGAGACCAAGAACAGTATAAACCTAGCAACAGTTTTCCAAGTTTAACAGATATTTTTTAATTATATTAATTGATTTTACAAATTGTGTGTAACCAACACAATAGTAAATGTCTTTACATGTCCACGTGCTCTGTACATTTATTAAAATATATGTCGCATGTAACATAACCCTTACTAACAGGACAAAAGGAATCAGTTTGGAGGAATAATTATATGGAATAAAGTCGAATAGTTACTCACCAGCACCACTTTGGATGATTCGTATCTATTTGACAGCCGCAAGTCAACGAACACGGGAAAACCCCTCTTTTACAAACACATGGAACGGGCCGCCTTTTATTCACTACGCCAAGTAAAAGTCGCCTACAAAAAGTCCAACAAAGTGCACAGCCATAACAGCGTCAATAACAATAAAAAAGACAACTGTCGGACAAACGCTGTGATAAAAGAGTGCAAAAGAATGTCACAGCCCGCGCGCTATGCTGCTGCTGCCGCTGCTGATTACTAGGAACTGCCTCCTACAGTGGAAGTTTAAACGGAGTCAGGGGCGGAGAATATCCTAAATTCATCACCATCACCATCATCATCACCATCAACATCATCATCAACATCATCATCACCATCATCATCATTATCATAACAAGATCCGACCTTCAAATATTTGTGATGAAGGGAGATCCGAAAGTATCAACTAGCCTCTGAAGGGGATCCCATAACAAACAACAGATGGGCTTCATGACAGCATTAATTCATTGGTTTGCAGACTGATTGCTATGGAAACTCGACCTAGTTTCAAATTTCAAGTTTATTGGTCATGTACAGATGTCAGTGACAGTTTGTACAAAGAAATGCAAACTGTATTGTATATATATATATATAAATTGTAAATACAATAGAGGGAATATGTATGTAACTCTATACAGTAAATGTATTTACATTTACAGCATTTGGCAGACATCCTTATCCAGACTTACATTTATCTCTTTTTGAAGCAATTATGGGTCTTGCTCAGGGGCCCACAGTGGTGGCTTGGTTGTGCTGGGAATCGAACCCCAGTCTTTCTGGTATCAGTTCAACATCTTAAACAATAAGCCGCAACTTCTGACATACAGTAATAGAGTGCAGGACATGTGTACAACTCTATATATTTGCTGATTCTAGTATTAAAACTGATATATGCTTAATGTTAAGGTTTCCACCTCCACCAACGTATCATTGAGCAAAGCCCTTAACCCTCATCTGCTCGTTGGATATAAAAAGTGAGATAATTGTACCTTGCCCTGGCGTCTGCCAAAGGTCTAAAATGTGCAATGAAAAGCACTGTTACTATACTATAACTTTAAGCTTTGCATTTAAAAAGACTAAAACACTGCATCAGAATTACAAAGCATAAAAGAGTTTGGCTATAGAAACTTCTGGATGGTGGCATGATGGCACAGCGGATAACACTACCCCCTCACATCTTTACAGGTTTGTCATTTTTACCCCATGTCTGTATATATATATATATATATATATATATATATATATAATATATATATATATATATATATATATATATATATCTGAATAATCTATATATTCTGAAAATATATATATATATATATATATATTTACCTGGACAATAAATAGTGCTCTTTATAATGAACTGAAAATGCATCCAGGGTGATGAACTCAGTATTCGCTGGATATGCTCTAAATATATATATATATACTCAGCGAATACTGAGTTCATCACCCTGGATGCATTTTCAGTTCATTATAAAGAGCACTATTTATTGTCCAGGGTTGCTTTCTCAACCAGTTATTTTTGGAATAGTCTTTTGATTCTGCATAAGCATGGCTAGAATAACAGCTAATAATAATAATAATAATATTAATAATTATTATAATAATTATAATAATAATAATTATTATTAGTTTTATTATTATTATTGTTCTAATAATTATTATTATAATTATTGCTATAATAAAAATAATGATCATGATGATAATTCACATTTTCAAATTTTTATACATATATTTACAGTATATAACTTTTGCAGTAGCTATCATGATATGAATTAAGGTAAATTAATGAATTATGGTAAATTAATACTTAATAAATTATTTTTTATGGTATATTGTAATTAATAGATAGCCAACATGGGGTACAATTTGATATTAGTATTTAAAAAGCACACTTCTGAGTGGCTGAGCACTTAGACATAAGACAAAACGTGTTTCTTTTTTTTTAAGTTTGAAAAAGAGAACTTCTATTAAAATTCAATAGCAGGAAAAGCGTCTTATATAAAAAAATTCTCAAGCGAGAGTGTGTGTGTTAATAGCATGTATTGCATGATAGGCTGGCACCACACCAACCATGCTGTTCTAGTCACTGGACACTGGAGAATTCATTAGTGCACTTGCCCAATATGAGATCATTAGTGTGGGAGAATAAAGGATCCTGGATTTTTCAAAGCTTTAATAAAGTTTCTGTGAAAACTTTTAGATAAAAAAAGTGATGGTTTATTTAACAAGATCTGTCATTAATAAGAAGTCTTAAAATGATAACAATGTTATACTAAAGTATAGTTTTTATTATGTATTAATTTTTAATGTATAAGTTGATTGTTTGTGTGACATTTGCATCTAGAATCTAATGTTACTATCTAATATTCATAGGCAGACATTAGAAATATAATAAGTGTAATTATTCATTCATTCATTTTTTATACCCGCTTATTTCCTAAATTGGGGTCATGGGGATCTGCTGCGGTCTGTCATAGCCGTCTTTGAAAGGGTGAAAGGCAGGAGGGGGACACCCTGGACAGGCCGCCAGTCCATCACAGGACAACACATTCATTCCTATGGGCAATTAAGAATCACCTATCAACCTAACATACATGCTTTTGGACTGTGGGAGGAAACCAAAGTACCCGGAGTAAACCCACGCAAGAACATGGGGAGAACATGAAAACTTCACACAGAAAGGCCCCTGTCTGGGATTCGAACCCAGGCCTTCTTGCTGTGAGGCAACAGTTCTAACCACCGTGCTGCCCTAAATGTAATAAATACACCAAATATTTTTAGCACTGGGCCTGTTAAAGGCAATAATTATTATGCATTATTTAAAAGAAAAAACATACATAAACTTTGCAATTCACGTATAATAAACATATAAAAGGAAGCTAAAGGTTTAAATTAGAGTTTCTAATATCAACAAAAAACTTTGGTTAAATTAAAAACATTTCCAAGGAGGTAGGCAAAGTTATCTTGAAGGTCACCAAACAGCTGGGTTATCCGATCTGGCCCTCAAGGACTTTGAGATAGGACACAGGAAGTGCTTTATCCTGGTCAGTGATATGATGGATTTGGAGCCTCAATCAGTAACAATGTAACACTGTAAACTCTACCCGTACCCATCCTAGGATGCTACACTCTTTCTTTGTAGGACACAATACACATATTCACACCGTAAACCCATTCATGCCTGTGAGTAGGTGATAGATCAGTAGTTACGGTGTTGGACTGCAACCCTGAAGATTGTATGTTTAATTCCCAACAACAGGTGACCAGTGCTGGGCCACTGAGCAAGGTCCTTAACACCCAATTGCTTAGTGGGACAAATGAGATAAAGTTGCTCCAGATAAGGGTACCAATGGAATGATTCAAGTTGGAAAGAGAAACTGCTAATGAGCCATACCCTTTTTGTAAACATGGCGATGTGAGAGTTAATATGCTTTGAACCATGAAGTCCCCTATGCTAATTAAATGGCTTATATTTTTTCTTACTAATTGGCAGTAAAACCTTGCTCTGTATGCTAACATACACTGTTTAATTTAAGAAGACTTGGATAAAATATCAGACACCAAAATGTTCTTACACTTTCTAAGAGGAACAAAAAAAGTCAAAATATATTGAAACTATTATTACCATGAATTAGCAGTGCATTTACACATTTAAAGCTCCTCTGTTGTCACCCAGATGAAGATCGGTTCCCTTTTGTATCTGGTTTCTTTTCTCTTTTTTTGATTATTAGAGATAAATATAAATGTATTTTTAAACCTGATCATTTTGATTCAGATTTTTTGTAAATTTGTCATTTAAATAAATAATGAATTTAGAAGGCAGGTCCACCAGATGGCAATAGAGTGCTGTAAAAGTGTTATGCATCACAGAATAATACAATTGAGTAGACCACAAAGTAAGTAGAATATAAAAGTATGCATGGATGTAATTAAAAAGTAATTGTTATGAGTCAGTAATAATAGCCATAATTATATTCATTAGACTTTAATAGATGTTGCACACAAACTAATACCTGGACAGCAAAGATAGGATATTATAATAATGTTCAAATATGATTTGGTTATTTAGGGTTTAATGTACTGTAATTTTAACTCAATAAAAGTGTAAGAAGCTGATATAAAACACCAAGTCATAATATCCTTTAATTTGCCAAAGAAGGATTATATGTATCGCAAAGATCGTTTATCTCTGAGATGTCTGGGAAAAAGGTGTGAGTGTGAACCAGGCTTCCCTTTTCTCCAAGGACATCAGTTTATTTGCTTAAGACTACATCACTTCAAGGGCGAAGAACTGTTGCCTTCTGTTTTTTTCATCAGTCGGTGACATGTAAGCTACTGAGAGTTGGCAGAAGGACTGAAACCCTGGACCAGGCAAGCATAAGTCTGCCATTGATGAGGGAAAGGAAAGCGATCCGCTCCACAAAGCATCTGTTCATGCTCCTTTTCCCACACTTCAGTAGGGCAAGAAAGGGTTAGATCTCAGATGACTTTGATGAGCAGCCACATCTCTTAAACCAAGACAGGAATATTAAGAAGTGTTGTTTTGTAATTTATTAGTGTTGACGGCTTGTAATTGTAATGGAGGTGGTGGAGCTTCGTAGTCTAACTGATAAGTGACAGCTCTTTATGTTGAATCTCAATTTTTATAGTGTTACAAGTATAACACAGTTTTCTTAAGATGTTGGATTGCATTTTTTTATTACATTTTTTTTTTTTTAATTCTTTTTAAGTTTTTGACTCACTTTATTGCTCGTTTTGATTTAGACGGCCTTCTACATAATAAATAAAAGTAATAAATGTACCGAGCTCCACATTTTGTTGCCACAGAGGTAATAAATGTAAGAGTATATTCCTGTTTAATATGTATCTGTTACTTGCTCATTTATGGCTTACTTAGTACATATATATTTAAGGTATATATCATACACTATGTTGCCAAATGTTTGTGGAACACCTACATAAGTGTATTTTTCTTAAACAACTAAATAAGTGTATTATTCTCAAAATTTGGAAGCACACAGTTGTCCAGAGTATCTTTGTAGTATGTAGCATTGCAATATTAATTCACTGCAACTAAAATGCCCAAACCCTGTTTCAGCAAGACAAAGTGCACAAAGCCCCTGAGTGCCAAAACATGCAGGGTGTTATAGCTGAAGCTGAAGAACTTCAGCATTTTGTGCAGAACATGCGGCTTATTCACACTGCACAACTTTGGAATAAACTAGAACACTGACTGCACCCCAACACTATTATTCCAGAATTATTATAAGAGTAAGAGTGAGTATTAATGTGGTATAGGATGTTTAAAAAAAGTTAAGGTACAACAGAGCTAAAGGCACACCTGAAGGAAAAGCCCCTGTTTACAGAATTCTACTAAACTGTATAAAATAAAATGGACATTATTTATATTATATTTATTTGTCTTTCTGCTGTCACCCAGATGATGAAGGGTTTCCTTTTGTGTGCTTTTTAACATGAAATACTATTTTCTTTTTAATTATTTTGCATTTGATGAACACACATGTACCAAGCATAAATAAAAACATAAAAAAAACAAATAAAAACCAGATGAATGAATAAACAGTACTTTTAAAGATATTATGCCATCTAATGGTTGAAAATTAAATAAAATTAAAGTCGCCTTCTACCCCATGGCAGCCTCAGCCTCAATTTACCCAATAGCTGGGATAATAAAGTGTCTCAATACTATAGTATTGAGCCACTTTTAAATAGTCTTTATAGTGTATATTTATATACAATTTTATACATAGCTGAATCCGTGAATCTTAGCTATAAAGGCTAATAAAGGGTAAAAATATGGTCAAGCATACATCGTTAACGTGAACAACATACAGTAGCATTATTAAGTAAGTGACTGGGAATAGTGCAGTTTGTTACTTTTATTATGTAGAGTTCTGGATCTGCACTGATGACAGCATGTGCTGTAATAACCTTTCATGCCATAAGCATGGCAATACAATTATATCCCACATATGGACATAGTATAAGATGAGTGCGCAGACATTGTGTCCTTCTTTTAACCCCTGTGTTCGATAGCTCTGTAAACATTCTCTTTCAACCTCTCTGCTGGTGCCGTGATAATATCCATTTTGTTCAGGCACCATGAACTTGTGAAATTCAACAGAGAACAGTCAGAGCTGGACTCAGACACCCACCTTTACTTTTCTAGCTATCATAAATTATAATACTCGGACAACTGAGACTGACATGGCAAATTCACACCACAAAGTGCTAGAGAAGACATAGCTGTTATATTGAATAATTCCTTCCTTTACACTGTGATTTTACCTTCAGAATCCTTAAAGCTTTGCATCCTTCCTATTTTAAGTTCATGACAGAATGTTGAGAAAGAAGTTTTCCTATACTAGTCATTGCATTTCCTGGGGTTTTAGGTCTTTCCATTACTATATGGAACTTCAGCAGTTTCCCAGCTGGATTACATAGGGGAAAAAGAAAGACCACATGGATGCAGACTGTTTCCAGGTTGTTGAAGATTAGCTCTGATTATACTTATAAAACAAGTATTCCTCGTGTGTTCCTTTGGGTAGTTTTAGGTTTCCTAAAATGGGTCTACTTAGTAAGTGGTGTGTAATCCTAGAAAAATGTTATTCTGAACTCAATAACTCCATTTTATCTCTGTTTTAATGCTGGCGGTGCACGAAAGTTTGTGGAAGGTAATATAGTGCCTCCATTCTCAAACACACACATTCCAGTCATTCTCTTCCTTTGAAGGAGGCATCATGTCTCGAAACCTTTATTCTAACCTGGCTGCTGTTATAACCCTATATTTTAACATTATTATCATAATCACATTTACATCAGGGAAGCTTCCTGTAATATTTTTTTAACTATTACAGAAAGCTTTTTTGCGGTTGCCCGTTTGCATAGCTAAAAAAACCCACTGACATTTGCATACCTGGCAAATAACTGCACTGGACTTGATCTAAAAAATGGCTTTATATCTATTCACTTGTGTGTTTAAGAGGAAAAGGGAAGTGAATCTATCTGGAAATCCATCGCCTTCTCTCGAATTTTATCCCAGCCACTAATTTGTCCCCATATTTTCCAAGAAATTAGAATCTATATTGCTGCCATCTGCTAAACCCTCTAATAAAGTCAGTTTCTTCATTTAGCATGCAAAACCTGCATCTAATAGCAGACAAAGCACAGTGCAGTGTTTTCTTTAGACATCAAACTAAATACATACTGTATATACAGTAAATGACCAAACGTTTTACTAACACAAAAATAACCATTTCCAAAAACTTACCACAATGTTGCAAGCATACAATTATCTAGAATGTCTCTATATTTCTGTAGCAAGACTTTATTCACATCACTTAGCAGGCACTCTTATCTGTATAAGTGTAACAACCCAAAAACTGTTCAAAAAGAGTGAAATTTAAAGAAAAAACAACTTATCGAGAATTTGATGCTGTTTTATTTCTGACTTTGTAGTCAAGCATCAGTGTTTTGAATCTAATGAGTGCAGCTACAAAGAATTGGAGGATTTTCCACTCACTGGACAAAACTAGGAGGTACAAACACTATTGAACAATTCTCTTTGCACAAACCCCCCGAACTGCATATATAGTATATATATGGTGTGTTTATAGTTGGTGTTGTAGAACTAGAGTGTTCCGCACAGAACCCCACTGAATGGCTTTGGGTTAAATTGTTATGCTGACAAAGCAGAGCCACTCACTTAACATCACTGACTAATTTAACTAATGTTCGCTAATAATTTTTTCCACTAATCAACCTGAACAAAAAAATTCCTACGGTCACACTTCACAATTTAATATAAAGTGTTAATTAATATTAATTATGATAACTATTTAAATGAGGTTATTAGCACGAATGTATAATTTAAGAGTGAGACTAAATTAGAAACAGGATGTTCCAAAAAACAAACATGGATGTGATGGCCAGGCATCCTAATAATTTTGTTGATGTAATCAGCTGACCATCACATCTTTCTTTGGTCAATGTAAACACAGAAAAGACTGGGTAATTTTTGTTAATCTTTAGAAGTTTTAACAAGCCAGTACCTATGACAAGGTACAGGGGGTGGGGTTGGCCTGCTGGCTAAAGGCACTGCCCCTTTTCCCTTATCAGCTGATATGCCCCTCATACCACTCCCCCCAAAGGGGGCAAATCATCCTATGACCACGGCAGTAAAAATACCCTACCACTAATCCGCTCTTTTTCGCCACTGGCTGTGCAGAATTAATCACGATCTGTGTGCCTGCTCTCTGAAGAGTGGAGGCGACAGTTCCCGAATGTTGTTGCATTAACTGGTATATGCACTTAATTCCACATTAAAGTCAAAGGTTGATCCATTTGTTTGTGGATCAACTTTGTCTTTGTATTTCTGTCTGTAATGATTTGCTCTGGGTTTCCAAAAAGTGCTAACAACTTGTACAAAATATCCACGTTTTCAGAATTAGAATGTCTAATCAAATTATTGTGACTGATCAAATATAGATAATATATAACAACAAATTTTGATCATAGATAACAACATATTTGCTGTTGTTGGCACACTTTGTAGAAAAAAACCCCCAATGTTTTCACAATAAAGATATAGAGAAAGAGAAAGGCATTTTAACATTGCAAATATGGATTCAAAGCTCCAGCAAGCTAGCAGGTAAATCTTATAGAATATTTAGCAGATTGTCACACTTTTATTCTTGTTATATAATATTATTATAATATATTATTCTTGTTCTTGTAATTTATTATTACCTGACTATGTTTCTAGCAGTCAGTCTATAAATACCCCAATGTACAGCCTAAGACTCCTCCGCCTCCTCTCAGGGACTGTTTGAGTGTTTTATGTGAGAAATAAGCACATTTACAGATGATGCCTCTGTAGTAGAAAGTTTAGTTTGAAATTAAAACAGTTTCTAATATAAGTGACAGAATATTACAATATTATATTTCGCAGAGCTCTTTTATTCGTATCTGGAGGACATTGCAACAGAATTGCATCACTGTCTGGCCATCTGACTGCAACACCATGCCTTGTTAGCTAATAAATGTAATGGCATGATGGTTATGTGGACATGATGGTTCTGTGAAACACTCCTCTTTTGTCTAAAGTATACTTTTGATTTCTTTCTCATTCTTTTCCATTTCCTCTTGGCCTTGTCTAACTTGTACCAAAATCCTAATTTATATAGTTCCTGCTGCTTTTCACTTTACTGAAAATGAGCCGTTTGGTGTACTCTCTCTGCCAACCCTGATGGTAAAATGACTGTTTTTTCCATCAAATAAATTCCCTTTGACATTTTCTTTTTTTAGATAGTCAGAGACATAAACAAACACTGCAATAAAAGACATTTTTGCCAGTTTAGCTGTATATAACATAGCACTGGGGATGTGGTAAATATCAGCCAGTTACACTGTTCACAGATTTGACAGTGTGTAAAAGTGTGTATGTGAAAAAACTGGCAAACACTAGTAAAAAAAACACCACTGAAATTCCACTTAGGAGGCAATGAGAGATCAGAGCCCACACAATAAATCGCAGTCCAGAGCCTTTGATATTTTCTCTTTTTGACCTCTTCTGTGCAGCCATCTGGTACCCAGAAGTACCTGCTTCAAAGCCCTGTTCCCCCACCATTAAACCAGCGCATGGCAACATTAATTATGCTTGTTTATTAAAATTTTAAAAAGGGTACTGATTTATGACAAAGGGAAGTTTGTTGTGTTCATGACAAGCAAAGGAGGAGAAGAATGATAAGATAAAGTGAGTAAAAAAAAAGAAATGAGAATGAGAGGCTAGTACTGTAAAAGCAGTGACAGTATAGATACATTTGTCGGCATGGGCTGTTTTACTGTCAAGCATTGCAACATATTAGAAAGAAAGTGCTTTAAAGTGGAAAAAAAGCTATGACTGTCTATTTCAAAATACAGTTGACCTTCAAATCCCCTCTTCAAATCTCATACTGTTCTCGCCTAAGAAATAGGGCAACAGTTAGTATGTCTCACCCCTGAAAAAGGGCCCGAAAGTGATTATTGCCTCGCATGCCTTTTTTGCAACAAGATAGCCTGCTAAAAGGTCTGTGCTATAACTCAAGGCCATGAGGGCATTTTATGCTTGTCGCTGAAGGGTCTGCAGACTCAACGTCAGCCTGACTCCTTTCTATAAAGTGACCAATAAATTCTGTGCCCATTTCCAGGGCTCATTAATGGAGGCCAGCAAGGATGTAAAAATCTGTTTCCTTTTGATGCAGTCAAGTTTGTGCATGTGTATTTTCTTTATAAAAGGCCCAGTTAAGAAACGAGGTCCAGGAGCAACACGGTCTAATGATGACATGTGAACACTGCTCGAGGATGAAAGTGGGATCTGGACAAAGTGTGAAACTCTAAATGTTCAGTAAAATTACATCCCTCTATGTGCCCTGGAAACAGCTGTTTATATTAAAAGTAAAACAAATTACTGGAAAATGTATATACATTTAGATTGAATTATATAATTAGTATCTGAAGTGTATAGCATGTTTGCAAAAACAAATTGTGCAACAGAAACCAACTTTACTTTATCTTAGACTTCACAATCTGTGAGTCTGTCCAATAATCTAGTGGACATGCAGAACTTTAGCCTGAGAGAAATTATGCAATTATTAAAATAATTCTAGAAATAAAATCACTTGTTTTACCTGTTATGTTTGAATGTGGTTGACAAACCGAAACTCGGTATGAAACAGCAGAACCCTCAGGGAAGCAGGTGTACAATATGTTTCTCACACGGCACGTATTTAAAACAAGATTACAACACTATACAACTCAGTTTGTGATAAAGTTTGGAATTTCAATATAATCAATAATAAATAATAGTCAGTAATACATTTCTGACCTGTATCATGACTTAGTGCATATTCTTTGATAGGTATTTTCTCTGGCAGAAATGATTGGGTTAAAAATTACATTTTGTTTCCTTTATTGCCTGCTTGTCCAGGTGTGTGTGTGTGTGTGTGTGTGTGTGTAAAAGGATCTCTTGATATACTTGATCCAGCTGGGGCTGCAAGTCAGAAAAAAAAAATTAAGTCTGAGAGACATCTGATCATTACCGAGCTACCAAGCCTTTCTCCATCACTCCTTCCTCCTCTCTTCCTCCTCCTCCTGCCTTCTTCGTGAAACCTTATCCCTCACCTGCAATTTCCTGTCTGTCTCAGTCTGCCAGCTATTTTCTTGTTTTCCAGTTTCTTCCTGCTGCTTCCTGGATTAAATATGTATTCTTTAATGACCTTGCCAAAATACTTTTTCTTTGACTCGTCATGTTATATATCCACAATAAATCATGTCATTATTTGGCAGCAACTAATGCAAATTTCTCTGAGCACTTTGCATCCACTGAAACAATTTTATCAGCATACAGTGCATAAATGTGTGCATAGTATAAGGCTACATTATACACATATACTGTTGAAGTTTGAATATGAGACATGTCCCTACTTACCAATTAGAAAAAATGGAAAATTGAGTTACTTAAATGTAAAAGGTTTAATTATATGCTTAATGTAAATAATAGAATTCATTGTAAAGCATGTTGTGTACAGATCAGTGATGCTATATCCTCAGGACAATTACTATCAGACAATTAAGGTGCCTTATTGTATCACTGAGCCTTTTCCGGCGCTGTAAGCCATCTCTGGCGTGGTGGCCTCGGCGTTAGCCATCTCTGGGGTTGTGGGGTTTCTCGTTCGTTAAACTCACAGTAAACGAGGATCCCCCTAGCAGCAATGAATAGTCCATATACTCAGCCAGAGAATTGTGATTTTTTCCTTCGGCATCTTGAACTAAAGAGAGTCCTGCAGCCCCACCCAGAAGATGTCTTTAAGCACCACATCATTAAATTCCACCTATTTACTGAGTTCACACTCCTGTACATAAGCCTAAATAGTTTAATTGCTCTGACAAAGGCGGTTAATGCGGCTAAATGCTGGGTTCATATTTGGTCTTGGATTCTGTAACGGTCTCCACTGAAGCGAGTAGTATTAGAAAGCAAAGGTGCAGTTTATTTACAATAGTGATAAAACATAAACTAAACTTGACTTGTGTAAATTAGCTTAGCTTGAACTTCCCATAAACACTTGACCAAGCAATAAACAAAACAACAAACATGAACTTGAATGAGATACACTTGACTTAGCTTGACAGACTCACAACAGCGGTACAGGGACACAACTGAAATCCACGACTAGGACAAAGAAAAACCACAAGGGCTATAAATACACACAAGACTAACCAATGGGAACAAGACACATGGACAAGAGGATCACTTGACAGGAACACATGGGGAACAAACATGAACAAAACATAAAACAAGATCAAAAATGAACATGAAACAGGAATATTAAACATAAATCTATATATATTTAATTTGGGCTAAATTAAAAAAAAGGCCCAGCATCGCTGCTTTTGGGAATTGTGCCCAATATCTTTATTTTTCATATACATATACAGATATACTGTGTATACAATTTGCACTAAAATAATAAACTGGAAGTCCCCAAACTGTGCAAACAACCGTGAGGTTTTATGACTATGCCACGAAACATTTCTTAACAGCAAATAACAAATAACGCGGATGTGAGAAATAAAATGTTATACTGATGTTTATTTGTTAGGGGGGCTTTGCCCAGTTAGCCTACTTACCAGCTGCACTTACAGTTTATTTACATTTACAGCATTTGGCAGACGTCCTTATCCAGAGCGACTTACATTCATCTCTTTTATACAACTGAGCAACTGAAGGTTAAGTCTTGCTCAACGGCCCTACAGTGGCAACTTGGTGTGCTGGGAATCTAAACCCGATCTTCCAATAAGCGGTCCAGCTCCTCAACCATTGAGCTACCACTTTCAGTGGCCAAATGTCTGACCATTAAAACCCATATATGTTTGCTGAACAACCCATTATAGATTTAGACATTTTTAACTGTTATAATAACCTTAACTTTTCTCAGAATCTCTTCTATTAAATATAGAAGCATAGTTGTGGGGGTTTGCATTCTCTCAGCCACAAGTGCATTTTGCAGTTAGGGCATTTGCCAGAGAATCTTACATTTATCCTATTTACCCAACTGAGCAATTGGGTGTTAAGGGCCTTGCCTGGAGGCCCAGCAGTGGTAACTTACAGGTTCTACTACTAGTTAGCAGTCCAATACATTAACCGTTGCTTTACCACTTAGTAGAATCAGGTAGTACTGTTTAATAAAGAGCTCATGGGTGCAGCTGGAGTTCCAGTACATCGTAAAAGTGCTTAGTGGAGTTTAAATAAGGAAGTCTTCCACACCACCTTTGGCAATTGTGCCTCTATATAGAGCAAGCTTTGTGCACTGGGGCAACATCATGCTGGAACAGGTTCGGTGGTTTTATAATTTCAGTGAATGGAGAATGGTAGAGAAGAAAACAAATCCATCTTATACAAGGATGTGCTTTCAGCTTTGATGCAAAAGTTTCGGAAGTGTGCAGGTCAGGTGTCCAAAAAACTATATAGAGTGCTATATAGTGCAAGTCTGTTAAAGTGTATATATGTACTGGGTTCAACATTATAGAATTAGTCAAGTTCTGCTGCACTTTACAGTACAGACATTAAATACTAACATTTTTTCACACAAAAATGTGTGCGGAAAATAAGGAAGCAAATCTAAACAATGACAGTCTGTTCTATATTATGCCATATAAACCTGGACAATGTGTAAATTGATGCTTGGAGTTTCCCCAGTTCTCTGCAGGAGTATTTATGTTAGTTTGATAGGAGGGTAGGAGAAAGGATTGACATGGGAATGTCTGGCATGTGGCTCCTGTGGGATTCTGGAAGGAATGTAGATATATACCAGGAGTGAGACAGATCTCTGTTATTGTTTAGTTAACCCAACTAAACACTGCCATGATATCAGGATTCACTTCACACTATACTGGATGCTGGACAATGTCTTTATCCAGCAAGATGTAACATCTAGGATGGAACATATTTGTAAACAAATCTAATATGGATTAGAAATTATTTATTACAATATTCATTTGAATATGTTTTCACACACACCATAGTATTTGTCATGCAGATTTTCAAAGAAAAAAAAAGAAAAATCTTGAAAGTTCAACACATTTCCTCTCACTTGCTTCTAAATTTGACTGTTTTTTACTCCTGTGTTTTTTCCTCCAGGCTCTTTAAACATGGTTGCTGTCTAATCTTGCTTTTCTCTACAGTATATACTCAGACATCCACATTCATGTGCATACAAGTTATAATCCGATTCAGAAATTTTGTGCATCCGAGGCTTCAACAATTTCAGAATCAGTATCAGAATCAGAACACTTGATTCCCTCAGAGAAATTAAGTTGCTAACAGTAGAATCAGAGTAAATAAGTAACATACAATATGAATTAGAAATGAAATATACATAAAACAAATATAGCAATGTTGTAAGTATGCTGCATGTTAGGTATCAATTTACAGGCCTTGCTCAGGGGCCCAGCAGTAACAGCTTGGTGGTGCTGTTACTTAAACCCTGATCTTCCAACTAGCAGTCCAACACCTAAACCACTGCGCTACCACTTTCCCGAATCAAACATTATGTGTGATGTAAAATTTTTTTTTTTTTACTTCAACCCTGAAACTAACAAATTGTCTCTATTTTAAGACATAATTAGTAATGAATGTCAAGTGTGCTTTTAAATACAATCCAAATACTACTGTATAAATTATATAGACTAAGTATTGGGACCCTGATCGTTGCATCCATATGTATTTTTAAACATCCTACTTCAGATTTATTCTCCCTCTTGCTGCTATTCTACTGATTTCCACACTTCTGGAAAGACTATTCAATAGATTTTGGAATGTGGTTGTGGGGATTTGTTCATTAAACCACAACAGTATTAGTGGGATCAGACTGGAATGTCAGGTGAGGAGGTCTGGGACACAGTTTGTATGCCAGTTTATTCTATTAAGGTGCAGAACACTCACACAAACCATAACACACCATCTATTGATGCTACAGCCTAAAAAGACATCCTATCTAATTGTGTAAAATCTGGGAAAGGAACACTTATGTGGGTGTGCTGGTATGCTATGCTGTCCACAATCCGTTGGCACCTTAATATGTGTGTTACTATAAGAGTTTCTATAGATACTGATTTAAGTATAAGCTATACTTATATATATAGTATAGCTTATGCTTAAATCAGTATCTAAGTATATATATATATATATATTATAGCTTACACTTAAATCAGTATCTATAGAAACTCTTATAGTAACACATATTAAGGTGCCAACGGATTGTGGACAGCATAGCATACCAGCACACCCACATAAGTGTTCCTTTCCCAGATTTTACACAATTAGATATGATGTCTTTTTAGGCTGTAGCATCAAGAGATGGTGTGTATATATATATATAATATATATATATATATATAATATAAAACCTTTAAAACCTTTTTCCCCTTTCCTTCCGCCTCAAACCTTTTCTCGTTTTGTGTTAAACTGTGACGCCGTGTTCGGTTTAAAGCTATCCTTTCTTTAACCATACAAATATAAAATATAAATATAAAATATATTGTAAATATAAACTTGGCTTATGCACAGAACTGCAAAGAGTAATCACATCGAGTGCATAAATCTACAGCAGAGCAAATTCTTCCTCCATTATTTCACAAGAATATATTCAGCCTTTGTTCCAGAACAGAAAAGCCTCAGGCAACAGTGACATGAGCTTTGAATGGCTCCAGTTGGAAGGCGTTGCTAGGCAAGTCCATTCTTGGCTGTGTTGCAGTTTAAGACAGAGTGATTTCAGAGGATTAGAGTTTTATATACACAAACCATGACATCTGTGAGTTAATCAAGATAGGCTTGGCATGAGTCCTCCAAAAAGACAGTTAAACCAATGAGTCAATCACTGTATGTAGAGTATATAATAACTATAATAAAGATGGTAACATAAAAATAGTAATATAGATAAGTATATTACAGTGTTACACAAAGGTATCACTTTTTACTCTTAACCACTGATTGGTCGTTAGTAGTGTTAGGTCAATCTAAAAGGAAGTTCTAAAGCCAGACTAATAGTCTGTTTTAACAGATCTTTTAAATCAATGTGCAAAGGCAGGATAGGGTAAAATGTTAATAATGCTTATAAAGTAGTACTTTGTATTTATCCCTGTACCTCTTAATGGCTTTTAGTATACCTCTGTGGCTCTTTAGCACTTTATGGATATCTTAGTGGCAGTCCTAGAGCTAGTTTAATAATAATATTAATAATAATAATAATGATAATAATAAAAAGAAGAAGAAAAAGAAAAAGAAAAAGAAGAAGCAAAAGTAGAAACCATATCAAAGGCAGTACAACATAATTTAGAACAGCTTACATATTTTAAGCATTTTTATTACATTAGCTAAAACTAAATTCACACTTTCTCCTGTTTTATATAAATTCATTACATGTACTCTAATTAATGTACGTAACTAGGAAAATAAAAACCACTACCGGAAAATTAAAAAAGCTTTGCATTTTTTAATCACACAAATCAGACAGATAAAATTTGAATGCTCTTATAAGAAACAAGCATATTGTGAAGGTGGGTCATAAACACTAGCATGACAAGGCAAGTAGCTACCACTTCTACAAATAAAGCTTAACATTACTACAACAATTCCCAAATTAAGGTTATGCACCAATAACATTTATGTGGTTTAGAAGATGCCCTTATCCAGAGTGACTTACATTTATCTCTTTTATACATCTGAGCAATTGGGGGTTGAAGGGCCTTGCTCCGGGGCCCAGTGGTGGAGCTGGGAATTGAACCTACAATCTTCAGGCTCGTAGGCCAACACCTTAACCATGAGCCACCACTTCCCCTGTTTACACACTTCCCCTGTTACAATTATAGACATATACTACATCATACATCTGGACAAATTCCACTCTATCTGCCAACATATTTCCTTTAATTACTAGAGGTTTTTTTTTAGCTTATTTACACTTATCTCTACTGTAGTGTAATTCTATTTTCTATTCTCTTTTTTTGTGCTTTTTTAGCCTTGTTTAAGCACGGGCCATTGTCTAAAGCTTTTATTACTTCATCCGTGTAAAGCAGCTTTGACACAATGTCCACTGTTAAAACTATACAAATAAAAATGAATTGAATTTTCCCTGCATGTCATTGCATGTATGATTTTATAAGATTTGGAATATAGAATTTAGAATTTGATCCCCCTCTTACTGACAGGAAATAGTGCACACAATTCACATAAACATGCCGGCTGCATATAAACACACTGACCTCGCTGATGCCGTTAGGTGTCGGACACTGGAGCTTGAGTTTGCCTCTACAAATGCTATATGGGATAAAAGGAAGTCATAAAGCAAGGCTAAAAGTCTGCTTTACGATTTAATGCAACAACCAGAGTGCAGAAGCTTCTCATTAAGAAGAAGCCCCTGCTGGGCTGGGTCTATTTGGGTCAATGCAACAGACCACAGAGTGTGTGTGTGTGTGTGTGTGTGTGTGTATTGGGCTTTCCTATAGCCTCCAGAAAACTATGGTATCCCCAAATCACAGTAAGTTAAAAGAGTTTATGTAAAGAACTTAAATTGGAGCATAAGTAAAAAGTGGGACTAACAAATATTAAATTATCAGTTTATTGATAGACTAAAAAGTACCTATTTTTGTATTGTGTGATTTAAGAATATAAACTAAGCATCTGTTATCATGCTTTCCCAATTATTTCTTTTCTTTAGAAAGGCAGGCCGCTATTATACACAACAGCTAAAACCGGTACTTTATCAAAGCAACCTGCTGCTTCTACTTCCTGTGCTCCCGGTGTGATCGAGGAAGATTTTTAATTTCAATAACAGAAGCTTGTTTCAACATTGAGTCTGGCTTTAAACAGCAATTGTAATGAAAGTGACAGTTTGCAAAGGATCAGGGCGTTCAATATTTCCTTTCCAGATGATGTTAACGGTTACACAACACAAACACATTAGAGGTGTTTAGGTTTTTGTTGTATAGGTTCATACATGCATGAAAGCGAACATCCTGGTATAAACCTGGAATTTACCTGATGCAGTCATATGGAATGAGTGCTAGTTAAATAAAACAACAGTAAAGCATTATCCTGTTTGAAAGGATTCAAAAATCAATTGTAGAATATTATGTGAATCCAGATGCCAATTTACGTTTGGTGACCTGCCTTTTTTTTTTTTTACTTTATTTTGGCGTCGTAGATTTCATTAATTTGCAAAAAGATTAAAAGAAAAAAACTGTTCACACCATTAAAGACAGGAAGTACTGTGAAGCTGAATATATAATAGGATGTTTATTCTGCGCTTTTGGCCCACTGCAGCACAGCTGTCATGTGATAGATGGTTGAGAGATTGTCAGTAGAAGCATTTCGAGGCAGACATAAAAGTCTGCAACAGCACATCCTCTTATGACCCTTTCCTCTCCACAGCATCCCATAGTTGATGGGCTTTTAGCAGTGTGTGGGGTCTTTGTGAAAGCTCACTCTTGTTCTTTTTCTCCCTGTATTTGCTCCTCAGTTAAAGAAATAGCCCACAGGCCTACAGCACCCAAAGGGAAATTAGTCACACTCTAATGAGTTCAAGCAGAACAATGTGCAAAGACGAAACAGCTTTCTTGGTATTCAGCGACTAGTCGTGACATGCCAGCGCTTAATCTTAGATCACACACCTTCTCAGGTTCCAACTAAGGTTCCACCCTTCAACATGTTTTAGGTAATCAGAAACAATAGTGAAATTCAGCAACACTGTTGTGTCACAGTTAATCACTGAATATCAGGATTTAAATGAAGGTTTTTATTAAAACCCAATATAAAAGTGCCTAAACAAACCCCTAGTAAAACATAATTCCTGAGTGAAATACTAATCAGAAAATTATGTTTATTAAGCTTTCACGTCTGAGTTCTTTTGTTTGCATTTCGCAGCATATTTTCCGAGTTCAGGTCTTCATGATCCTGCATCAAAAAATGTTTGAAGAAAGTGGTAGCTCAGTGGTTAGGGTGTTGGACTGCTAATTAGAAGATAAGGGATTGCTTCCCAGCATCACCAAGCAGCCATTGCTGGCCCCTTAAACATGGCCCCCAATTTCTCAGTTGTATAAGAAATGAACGCAATTCGCTGTAAAAAAGAGCATCTGCCAAATGCTGTAAATTTACCAGTTGGGCCCCCCAAGCAAGGCCCTTAACCCCCAATTGCTCAGTTGTATTAAAGAGATAAATGTAAATTTTGTGCCATAAAATATTTCAAAGCAATAATTGCGGCCATGTTTATAGATGTTTGAGACCCTTAGCAAGATTTCTGGCGTAGAATATAAATACACAAACGAGTACATCATAAATGACATAAAACTGTATTTGACTTGAGCTCCTTATGCTGTATGGATTCTAAATAAATCATATCAAGGTGCACACAGTAATAGAAACTAAATAAATGTTTAAAGCTGTAAACATTAAATTACCCCATAAGCTGTAACTCCTTCTGGCTAGCCGTTATCTTCATGTTATAGCACGAAGTAATAAATGCCAGAGGTGCTTGAATCATTTCTATTAGGAATTGACTCATTTGAGCATGACCTGACCAGTCATATAAGCGGCTTACGTACAGCAATCAGTCTGACGTGGGACAGCACGATGAGTCAGCTTCATCCATTGTGCCTTTTTGTACAGACTTTCATCTTGCTGCTTTTTTCCTTCTTATTATATGCAAAGATCCTGTGTGACTTATCATATTACCCTAGCACCTGTATCAGGTCCTGGGTCCTAGCACCTGTATCAGGTCCTGGGTCCTAGCACCTGTATCAGGTCCTGGGTCCTAGCACCTGTATCAGGTCCTGGGTCCTAGCACCTGTATCAGTAACTACAGGATATAATACGTGAAAGCTTTATATTCACTTCTAGTTATCGGGAAAGAGTAACTAACAAGATAGCTTATGGCTTGTCCATGGCAAACAAAGATAGTGATGTTTACTTTTTGATTGCTTAGTGTGTGATATCCAGCCAGTGTAAATCCAGGTTTATGGGAAATTTTTCAAAGAGATTGTTAATAACGTTACATGTTAAAAAAATATCGAGCATTTGAAGATCGTCTCACACTTTACATTCAAATACTAGACAATTTGAAGAAGTTCCGTGAGGAGAAAATCTCATTCTAGAATGTAATTGGCTCTCATTTATTTTAAAACTAACATTACATACACTTAATTACTTAAATGCTAAAAGTTTTTTTTCCTAATTTCCAAACATCAGCGTCTTTGAATAATAAAAACTATGAACCTTTTAAAGAAATGCAGAAAGTTAAATACAGCCATTCTTTGCACTACGGTTCACGGGACTCATTTCACTCAGCACAGAACAAACTCCAAGTTACACAATGCTGAAAATGGACTCCCTTTTATTAAACATAGAAAACAACTGTGAATAATAAATAGAGAGAACTGTACAGACCATGACATAAGCAAGTCTAATTTCCATTTGCACAGCAACAAAACACTAAGGCAGCTCTATCTGAGGTGTGGCCAGTCATGTTACAAAGGCACAAACGGTTTACTCTGCTGCTAGTGTACTTTCACACACTCCTGCCACTTCCTCTTCCAAAAAAAATCCATTATGGGAAAAAAAAAAAAGGGAGCTAACCTGAAGACTGGAATATAGTACCCAAAGACTGAAAACATGTCCATTTGTTAAAAAAAACAAACAAACAAAAAACAACTTTAACAGGTGAAAACAAAAGAAAGCTGTACATGGTCACATGACACGCACAGGTTTAGTAATACACACAGTAGTAATACGTCTTTAATCTGCTTAGCTAATTCCATGGTATGCGAAATTAGCATTTATACAAATAAAACAGCTTTAATAAAATTCTTATTTAACAAAGTCTGTGAAATTTCTTAAACACACCCAGCTTTCTATTAACACAGGAGTCATTATATAACATGTTTCTTTCAAAATGATCACCATATATTTTAGGCAGAATTATGGGCCCTTTACGATGCTTTCATCGCAGCTGAGCAGTCATTTAATACAATCGATAACTAAAAACAAAAAACATGTACACACTTATACAGATAGGTCTGAAATGACCTGGTTATATACATTAGCCATCTTTGATCTCGGTAAAGGCTTCCAAGCTGTAGATTTGGTCCGCAAGCATATGTACAAAGAGCTGGAGTTACAAAAAACAAGACTGCACTAGTTTTCTTTTTTTTCAGAAATTTCACACAGTGTATTTGAAAACTCCGGTTATACAGAACATTAGGGTTTTGAATAGCGTCACAGGAAATACAGCAATATTGTACAAGAGGACAGTCACGTCTGATCAACAATTATTCCCACAATCTCCCGAAACCAATTCTGCATTGCTTGTTCTTGCACACTATCTTTAGGGTACAAAACAAAAAGTAAATTCAATGTCATCCCACTTGTTAAAGCGAGACAGCTCTCCTTCCCCACACACACACACACACACACACACACCACACACACACGAGTGATAAAGCAATAATTTCAACAAGTGAAATTTGCGTGCCCAGGCCGAGCAAAAACACGTAATCAGTTCCAGTCAGGATTTTAATGTTTACATGCCAAAAGTGCAATCCATGTTTTTTGTCCCTATGGCAACTATCAGTTACCACAGCAACAAACAGTCGGAGAAGAAGTTAAGCCTTCTCTCAGTAATGTACACAGCGTGGAGTTCAGTTCACTGGAACAGGAAATATAAGGCACATTGAAAAAGAGAAGCCAGTTCACATTTGCTGCGGTTTTTCTCAGCACTGGCAGAAAGCAATATCCTAACCAGAAAAAGAAAAGGGAAAAGAGAAAAAAAAAAAAAAAGGCCAGCTCCGCAGTTCCTCATTCATAACTAGGGCTCATGAGGAAAGTCTTAATCCACAGCGTGAATCCATTAGAAAGGAGGAAAAAAAAAAACGAACACAAGCAAAACTTTCCTGAACATCAACCAACCAATTCTGGCGCAAACCTGATGTGTCGCAAATCCAACATGGATGTTAAAACAAAACAAATAATGAGTCACCAAGCGTGTGGAATCTGGTGAGTTAGACAGTTCTAAGTGGCAGTCAAGCATATAATAAAGAAAGAGGGATAAAGTGTGTTTAAAAAGTCTTTATGCCAGGAACTCTTCCTGTTTCTGTGGTTTCTGGTAGCCTCCATTGGGATGTTTGTGCTCGTCTAATGAATAACTACCCTCATCCTTCTTCTTCATGCGGTAGACCATAAGGGCGATAAGCAAGACGGCAAAAGCCAAGCCAACCACACCACCTGCGATGACACCTGTGAGGACGACATGGAAACGATGGGTTCATATGAATGACCTAAATGTCTTCAAAAGGTAAAATTAATTTTGCATTCTGACACCAGTATGGAATTAATTTTGAATCAGCAAACAATTATAAATTATAAATTAAGGTTACCTAATGCTGAACAAGGCAGTATGTTCCACTAGAACCAAAGACCAAAACATTGTATTGGAAGAATTTGGAATTATAAAATGTAATACAAACCTGCCAGGACTTCTTTCCTT
This sequence comes from Bagarius yarrelli, assembly GCA_005784505.1. Taxonomy (NCBI): domain Eukaryota; kingdom Metazoa; phylum Chordata; class Actinopteri; order Siluriformes; family Sisoridae; genus Bagarius; species Bagarius yarrelli. Next base: position 2,455,882 of record VCAZ01000049.1, on the reverse strand, counting down.
TCCAGTAAGCTATCATTGTCTGAATTACTGCCTTTGGCAAAATCAGACCCCGACCCAGGAAGATCTGACTTCAATCCTGGCTTCTGGATTTCATTGTCGAAGTCAAAGTCATTATCATTCTGTTAAAAAAAAAAAAAAAAAGTATTGGTATGGGTTGAAGTTTTTGCTCAATCAGAATGCTATATATGTATTTATTAATAACAAAAAACTGTATAAGGCGTAACACATTACTCTTGCCCTCTACAATTCGCTAGTGCTCTTACCATTCTTGGTTTTCCAGCTTTGGTTCCATGTTTATCTGAAATGTTCGTTTTGGTAAAATTAATCCCATCGCCTTTAACAGTAGTGGATTCAACCAAATCACCTGAAGCTTCAGTATCAGCTGAATTACTATCAGGTGTTGTGCTGAGCAGCATCGGTGTGGTCTCCATGTCTGGTGCGTCGGTTGGTAAAGACAGTGTTTCAACTGTGGTTTCTTCTTCCTCTTGGTCTAAAACCGACGAGTCTGTGGTTTCCTCTTCGTAACTGACTGTTGTTGTATATTCGTCCTCCTGTTCAGGCATTACTGGTAGTTCCACAGCTGGAGGTACAGTGGTCTCTGGCTGTGCCACAGTGCTGACTGTTGTGGTCTCAGCTTGAGGAACTTCCCCTGAGCCAAAAGGTTTTATGACGTCTACAGATGGTGTAGTCTCTGGAATTTGAGTGGTTTGTGGTAAAGGAGCTTCAGTTAGGTGATCAGATGTTTCAGGCTCAGTGTCCAAGGAGACAATCTGGATAAATGAATGTTCTGAAGGAGTAACAGGGGCATCTGTGGACCAGGGTGTCTTTGTAGTGTTAGGACTTGCTTGGGATGGCAGTTCAACGTCAAAGATCCAGTTATCTTAACATTAAAATAAAGAATCAATCCAAATTAGACCACAATCAACATACAGCCACTATAACACAAATACTATTTTTGTACAAAAATATGTAATTAAAGAAAAGAGAACTTTAACGTGACAAAGTTAAACTACACTAAAATTTCATAACTCTGACACATTGTAGGTTAACAAATATATTAAGATGTAAAAATGCACAGTCTAGAATTTTTTTTTCATTATAAAGGTCACTTAAACCATGTAACAAGAAATAGAACTCCTACCATCATCTCCTGATCCTGACCCAGAGAACTCATCATCTCCTGATCCATCTTGATCTTCTGGTACAAGAGCTTCATACTGAAGAAATAGAGACAGAATGTTTAGATTAGATTCCTCAATCAGATAGGCAAAACATTTTCTCCCCTATTAAATCACCCGTTTCTCATATATACTAAATATTATGTATTAATAATGTTTAGTATTTAAATATTTATTAAATAACTTCCCCACATTCAGTCCCATTTACTGTTATGTTAACACTTTTTAGGAATGGCTTTCTACTAGATTATGGAAAGTCAGTATTAAGTTCATGCCAAAGGTGTTTAGTGGGGTCAAAGGTCAGGGTTTTGTCTAGCACACCAGAGTTCATTATTGGCATACTGTGTCATTCTAGAACTTGATTTGTCTACAAGACCATAGGTATGCTGGAAAAGATTTACAGTCCTTTTTCCAGTAAAGAGGAATTCTTACCGCAGCATTCAAAGACATTTCAAAATACACAATTCTTTTAAATTTGTCACAAAATAGGGAAAACAGGCAACAAATAAAAGGTACAAGCATCGACTGGCCTAGATTTTTTTGGCCATATAATATATGACAGCATACAGCTGTCATATATAGACGCGTTATCGGTGTTGAATTGCAACGCCGACTGTCATTTGCCCACTCTGGCACTGCCCCCCACCAAACAGTCATTTTGACACAGAAAGTTCTGTGTTTATTAAAAGCAAAAGCAAGTTTGTCCCACTCGCGGTTTTGTTGCTGAATTGCTAAATCACTGGTAAATAAGAATCGAAACTAAAATGCAGGCGGGTATTTAGAAACTAGGGTTAGGGCAAAAAAATATATAGGAAAACTCCAACAAACAACACCCCCCATGGTGATGCTGATGTGTCCTGAAGGTGTCTTTAAAAGTGTGATAATTTCCTATAGTCCATATGTTCATTTTATGTCCTCTTCATTATCCTCTTAGTTAATTCTTCTCAAAACAGGTTTGTGCTCATTTTTTTTAGATAGATATAAAGGACTATAGCCCATGTTCTTGATGTTCACACCATCGTCTGACCCTCCAGCTTTAATGACACTCAATGGCCTTTGACCCCTCAAACCCTATTGATGAATATGAGCCATAGACACAGTGGAGCCAGTATAGCTAAAGTGGTCTGCCAGCAGTTGCTCCACTCAGTGTTAATACCCACATAAAGTGCTTCTAGCCTGTGTAGCATATTGTGTCAGTGCATTTATGCCTATATTAAACAAAGCTGTTAAGCCTCTAGTCAACTACTTATACACTGTTTGCAGTGTGAAGTGAGACAATAAAACTGTTTATGGTTAACGAATAATATATGGAGTCAGATAACAGGAAATAACTTACATTTATTTAATTTATACAACTGAGGAATTGGGGGGGTTAAGAACCTTACTCAGGGGCCCAGCAGTGGCATCTTGGTGGTGCTGGGAATCAAACCCCGATCTTCTAATTAGCAGTGCAACACCTTAACAGCTAGACTACCACTTAGAAATGTATATGAAAGCGAAATTCTGAACGCCACTGTTAAACAAGCAGGCTACAAAGAACAACATGCTGCCTGTGCATGAGAAATATGAGCTTTACATTAAGGTCCCCTGGAAAAGGACAAAGTACAGACCTTAAAATTAAAATTCATATTAAAAGCAAGAAATTCAAGAGCAATTCAACATTTATACAGTCAATTTATACAAAACAAAAATCCCACCCTGTGTAATAGGTTGTTTTAAGATGGGCGGTTTCATGTTCTGCAGCCATACAACTCTTTAGAGAAATAATTTACATGTGGTATGTCCAGTTAAATAGACTAACGTGAGAAATTTAAATTTAAAAAAAAAAAACTAACTTTTTAAAAGTTGTACGATTTTTACTATTTCATTTCTCCCAAAACTAAAGCTCATTAAGAAGCAGCTTGAGTTGAATCATTCCACATTCATATAAGTGAACCGGACTTGCAAAGCCAAGTCATTGTAAAATGATAGTCTAAAGTCTAAGCCTCAAAGTTTCAGCTCGGTGGCTAATTACAATGGAGGCTATTGAGGCAGCGTCACATTACAAAAATACATACAACTTCTGATGTTTTCTCTGAATGAGAAAAACCTCATAAAAATCATGGGGTAATGAATGTACAGCCCCTCTGCTAATATTTGGTACTGCAGTTCACATTTCATCAAAATGTACTCTGGGCAGATAAGCTCCAGCAGCTGGGCAATTAACATACAGCCATACCCATGAGGGTGTTTTAGTGGTACCTAGGCTCCTTAAGTTGACAGTAAACCTTTGCTTATCCCGGGACCTCAAATGTTTCAGTTGATGTAATTTGGCAAAGCCTTTACAATACTAAGGCGCGCAAAACTCTGAAAAAAAAAAAAGAAATGCACGTGTTCGTCTTTAATAACCTAGGTAGCTATTTCCATTAGAATGCAGTAAAAATACTTTACTGTCATTTGCATGCAACTCTAATAGCTGGATTTGTTGTCGGACATAAAGAAACTGTAAGCTGTATTTATAGTAAAGTAATTTAACAATAGTTGTCTGATCAACAATACAAATGCACACACAATCCTGTTAGGTAAATCTGACACCACTTAGCTGAGTTACAGTAAACAACTATGTGAAGTTGTTTGTTTCCTGGGGCAGCATGGAGTCTAAAGCCGTGTTCTGTATAAATAGCCCAATGCCAGTGGAGGTCCTTGCACTGAACGATCACATACATGTGTGACATCACACCTCTAGGTCTCCTCAGCCATGGGTTAAGGACTATTTGGGGGGGGGAAGGGAGAGGGCAGACACATTTCACACGATGTGTCGATTTCCTGAGATCACTGAAGACAGTTCGGACATTTTGTTCGGCCAAGAAGTCTGTTTCCTTGAATCCAACCTTTGACTCTAGAATAACGTACATCAGAACGTTACGAATAGCACACGTGGAAATTAAGTTTTGTAGAGGGGTTGTAGCCTGTAAAGATAAAGCGCAATTTTTCCAATTTCCACCCTTATAAACTCAAGGTTACTGACTCTGCTGAGGCAATTTAAACATACCAGTGCTCTTTCGTTAACATACATTTCAATCCTAAAAAAATTGAAAACTGCATTTTGATAAAATAAGACAAAATGGATAGAACCCTAACAAGACTCCAGCAGCATCTGGAAGATTTCAACCAACACATCCAATAGAGGAGACGTTATCTTTCACCGCTTGGTACGCTTAGCATCTCTTTAACCCATGTTTTATGACAGAATCTATATAAACACAGGCCGCTGTCCGGCCAGATGTCCTGGGAAGTCCTGACCAGTTACTGACTGCATGTGCATTCCAAAACCAGTTTGTCTGAGAAAAATGGAGGAAATAAACTGAACATAAAGTCAGTGACACCACAAAAACACTAGACACACAGTGACAAGGACCTTTGAAAACAGGTCAGACTTCTAGTTTTGCAACTCTGAGATTTTACAGTACATTACTAACTGAGTATTTTGCACTAAAAGTCAACAACATACTCAACTCTACACACACTAAAATTACAGACCGCAGAGTTCAAGGGTTTCACTGACCACCCTACACACTAGCACTTGTGGAATGTGGGGATTAAAGTTATACTGAAAACGTTGACAAGAAGCTTTCAGCGCCTTTGCAAATTGGTGGTGCTTTAAGCCGAACCCCCACCCAAAAAAACCCCCAAACAAACCAAATAGTTAGTATTGTATAAAGTTCTATAGCATTGTATGGAATTGGTAGGGATTTTTAAAACAAGCACACACATTTAGCAGCTTAGCTACGATCACTTAGGAACAATCAGAGTTAAAAAGCTGGTCGTCAGCTTAAGGATCTATGAAAATGCCTTTATTAAAACATCATCTGAACTTTAGCTAAAAAAAGTGCAAAACCACTAAAAGGACATTTTGTTCCTCAAATGTTCAAAACTGGTTTCGAACAGCCATGTGACTGATGGTCCAGGACAATGGAGAAAAGAGAAAAAACACAAAACCACATGCTTGCCTGTAAAGATCACACAAGCATAGGGTGGTTTAGTGAACTGCAAAGAGCACTGGTGCATTGTACACAAAGCTGGGTGTGACAAGTGCACCAAGAAATATTCATGGGAGGAAAGAACATGGCTCGATTCAATGGCCATACTCCGGTAACCGAGGGCTTGTATGTTTGGTCATGTGACAAACAGGCTGAGACATATCGATGACGGGAATTTAGATCTGGGATTTTCCTTGAACAGGCGTATACCACAAAAGGTACATTATTCCTACTGCAATGGCAGGATGTACAAAGATGTGTGGACAAGGCACCAATAGGAAGCCAACTAGAAAACAGTACTTCCTCTTTTCCCATGTACTTAACACAAAGGATTAATTTACAGCAGCAAGCTCATTAAACATGCATACTGAATGTGCCAACAGTGTGTGCCACATGATACACAGTCCGGAATCCACTTGCTGCACTACATGCATTGGCTGAGTCATCAGGCAATTCATACCTGCAGATTAACGATGCTACATGGAGGAGAGAATCTTTTCAGGAGTAGGACCAGCCAGATATGTGGAAAATTGCATTATATTGACAAAAGTATTGCGACACCTGACACCTGTGGGGTTTTTTTTCCCTGAGTATTAGAGAGTTTGGTCACTGATATAAGGTAAAAAGCTCTACGGTGCAGTCATGGTTCTAAAAGTTTCCAAAGGTGTTAGAAGTTAGAATTCTGAGCGGAACATTCGATTTGTCTACACTACATGTCTTTATGAACCTCAGGGCTTTTTCATGCTAAAACAGTGTTTGGGCCTCTCATTCATTCCAGTGAGAGAATAATGTAATGCTAAAACACAGATAGTCTGGTCAACTTTGTGGCAAAAGTTTAGGGGAAGACACACTTATGTGGGTGTGTAGGTAAGGTGTCTGCACACTATTGGCCATGTAGTACTATTATCATCTAAAAGTCCTGTCAGCACAGCTTAACCATATCGATACAGATGCTAGACAGATATGCTAATTGTCATGTAATGCCACAAAAGAACACCAAGTTATAGAGCTAAACTGGTAGTCAAGGACAATGTCGAACATATATTTATACACTGTGTGATCATATAAGGTTTCTTATTGAAGGACTGAACTGTTCAACAATCTCACTTCAAGGTACATGACATTAAGGACCACTTTCCACTCGTTTTACTAATTTACTGGAAAACAAGACATGAAATCAATCATTAAAATAAAGCTTTTCTATGTCTAATAATTAATATGCCATGTGACCAGAAATATGGTTTGTAATAAATTTTGTGAATATGTAACGGTAATGTATAAGTTTTCGCTAGAGCTTTTTTTTTTTTAAATCATAATTTTACACTCAAATTATAGTTAAAAAAATTCCACAACCACAAGTCGTAGTTTTTAGGAAAGACACCATGTATTAATATTTAAATTAGTATTAAACACGCAGCATAGCCCTGTTCTTTTTGAGACTGTGTATACAGTTTTTTTATTTTTTTCACCTAATTGATAAGTCATTAAGTGTATACAGAACTTTACCTTCACCACTTAAGCAGGATCAGACAAGTTATACACCAGGACTAACAAAAGGTGACAACAATAACGGCTCAACAAGGTTTTCAGCCAATCACTGGCCACTGAATGAGAAGCAGATAGAGCACTCCAGATAAGGTGTGAAAAATGCCAGTGCTGGTGATCCACTCACATTTCATCAGAGTGAATGGAAGCCTGTTTGGTCATGTTAATTAATCACCAGGAGATTATACAGATTCACCTTTTTTGCTTTCAGAGGGTGATGGAGGTTATACCATGTCTGCAAGGACTTTATACAAATACAATGCAGAATTACTATAGGGTGTAAAAAAAAAAAAGGGTGCGATTTATCAAAATGTTTCTCAAAATATAAGACATGAATCAACAGTATTGTATTGTGTGTGTGTGTGTGTGTGTGTGTGCACACCATCAGACTCCCAGACACAGGCCTGATGAATCAGGCAACATGACACAACCATGTGAACTATTCTGTAGTCACAGCAATTACTCTGTTATGACAGCAACCACAAAAAAAGTAGAAAAAAGTTAAGATGGTCTTTATTCGATAAGGAGTTTAAAGGATTAAAACAAATCAAAAGATCCTTTTAGCGGATTATCACCTTCCTCATTATAAATCCAGCGTGGTAAAAGTACATGCGTATGAGAACTTTGGTGGTACGAGCTTTATTCTTAATCCATCTTACTTCCTACAAAAGAACCTCATAAAAAGCTTCTCATCCTAAAATAGACCCTGCTTTCAAAGCAACCAAGAAAAACCAATCCTAGCGGTACAGAAATCCAAACATGCAGAGAGGGCATGTCAGACATGGGGAACTAATGGCCTGGATAATGGAGTGCCAGGGTGTGTTCTGGTTGACTTTAACGTTTCCAGTGTTTACTGCAGATAACACCAGGTGGCCTTATCGTTGTAAAAAAAATTAAATAAATAAATAAAAATACTTTACCTAACTACTGTACATCACAAGAAAGCTAAAAATCCACGACCGCAGGAAATGGCCCTGATAAAACAAGCAGCATATGGCAATTTCTTCTCTTTCCAGATAAGCATAGTCGATAACCAGCCTCTGTTTAACACAAAGTTAACAAAAAGACTATATATTAGTAGCCTTATGCACAAACCATTTAATTGATGAGTTGTGAGTTTTTGTGTTCTCTGCATGCATATTTAACCTGGTTAAGTGTACATGGACGGCAATCTACACCACCCAGAACAGAAACTAAAGTGGGAACCAATTGAAATGGGCTGCATCTCTATAAATAGCAGCCTACCATAAAGTGCCTTGCATAATTACATTCCCTTCGACAACCATGGCAAAGCAAATTGTTTCTAATCTCAACATGGCAGACATTGCAAAAAAAAAAAAAGCCCTTTACATCTACAAGCAAGCGTAAAAGTCTAATTAAGGCTTGACTGAAAGTAACAACCATCAATAAAAGCCCTTAAGTCATCTGAACTTTCCACTTGCAGCATTCCTGATGGAGAACTCATGTGCAAATGCTTGATAGGTGAGGGCAGAGAGAGCAGTTTACCACACAAGGAATAGACATCAGTGCTGCGATCTTTTTATTCTGCTACTGAATCTCAGTTCTTTACTCATGGGTGATATGGAGATATACAGATACAGATACAGAAATCCAAGATGCCTGATATGCAAAGTCCTTAAAAAGAGATAAAGGAACAAGGACTGGAGGGTTGATGATCACAGACTGAGATAATCACATGGAGTACATGGTCAAAGTTGGAACAATAAGGAAGTGCAGGCTTGGTGTTCTGAGCAGCGTGGCCTGCTGGGATCATCAGCGCGTGCCTACTGCGGCTCCGAACACACTTACCTGTTCGGATATTTTTACGAAAACAGACAGCATCTGGTCTATTTGCAGAAAATCTTAGTGGCCCGGTACAAGTGTTTAGACGTTTTTTTAAATTAAACTTTGCTTTTAATTAAAGACAAAAATATACACCTTTTTATATATGTAAAGCCAGAACAATTGTAGCGGTACGACGCTGAGCTCGAGCGCATAAGCATGCTTTGTGTGCCACATGGAAAAGCAGCGCATCAAAAGAAACAATAACTGATAATGTTCAGCGACATCATTGATATAAAAAAAACATGCCAACTTTAACTAATAAAATAACTGGCAAGAACAAACGCATCGATTCGGTTCGATTCTCTTCCAACTTACCGAGTGAGCAACAGGTATCCACAAGCAGAGACACACAACAAGCGCGGTTTCAGGCTGGAACCTCATTTTTCCACAGCAGTCAGAGACACCGAGCTTTCACACCGTTTCACACAGAACCTGAACTTGTTCTATGAAGAATTTTAACTATTAGAAGTATTAAACAGCGACTGGAGCGCTAATAAGCACACACCCTATGACGAGGCAAGACTCCGTCCACCGGGTTTGGTTATAGGTGAGCGAAGCATTGGCTCCGCCCACAGACAAATATGGTCACATCCTCCACCACATTGGACTGTATTACATTTACAGTTACTGTATTACTGTATTAGATTTACATCTGGTGGTATTTGCCAATAAAGACTTGATGGCCACAAGTCACATAGTTCACAAGTTTATCCTCCACAATTATACACAAGAGAAAGTAATGATCAAAGGATTGTGAGTTCAATTCCCAGCACCATCCAGCTCCAATTGCTGGGTACCTAAACAGGACCCATAAAAGTCTCCTGCTCAGTTGTATAAAATAAAGTAAATGTAAGATGCTCTGGATAAGGTTATATGGCAAATGCTTTAAAAAAGGTTTAAAGATTAATTGACCTGCTATTAAAAATATCTACCACATTCTGCTGACACCATCAACCATCAGAATTAAATAAAATAAGGATAATGAGGAGGAATATGAATATGTTTTTCATTTGCCACTACTGTATCTGAACGGTTCCACTGTTCTAGGTAACTGGAAGTAAAAGTGCTGTTCCCAAAATGTTAATGCACATCCCACTACACGCACAACTGTACTTTCAATTTTACTGTAGTCACGCTGGTCACTTTCTTACCACTTTTCTATATTTATCAACTCTTTATAATGGATACACTGCATATTTTTATTCTATTTTATTCTATTTTATTCTATTTCTTTGTGTATATTTAGTTTTTCAATATTCCTATTAATTTTTTTATTCCCTTTCCAGATAGAAGCATCATAAAGAACATTTTACTTCATGTTGTACTGTGTATAATCATGTATGTGACATAAAATTTAAATTTGGTTCAATAATTTTGGGTAAATCTAATTTATTTACTTTATTTTTTTTACTTAATGCTGCTGCTTTATCTGTTTATTTTACTCTGTGTGTCTATAGATAAAGGCTTTTAAACATACACTAAAGTCTGACACTTTGCCGTCGACCGTCGGTAATTGCAGTGGCACACTATCCTTCACCATGCTTGAGCAAATCACATTCTGGAAGTAAGATCTAATGTTGCAAAACCAAGTCAAAGGCCATAAGGAAAAAAATCTGGCTTTCAGATCATAAATGATCATAAAACAATTGAGGAGACACTCATGCAGAATTCCGAATAGCTCACAAAACGTGCAATTTCACAACTTTATCTAAATAGTCTGCTAACATCAATTAAATAAAATCAGATTGGTGCCGACAAATACAATAGATGCATTATTTTATCCAATTATCTAAATTATAAAAATTATGTTTTACAAGCTGTAAAAAAGCCTGCAGCAATATATCATATAAGCATGAAATATTAGTGTCTCCTCTATTAGGGTATTGCTATTAAAGATGAAAAGAATATTATTTGTTTCAAAAGACTCCAAAAAAGATATTTATCTGCCTGACTTTGGCAGTCATGCCAGAAATACTAAATGTACAATGTATAGGAAGTGGAAGCGCAGTGGTTAAGGTGTTGGTCTGCTAATTGGAAGATCAGAATTTGATTCCCAGCACCACCAGGTTACCACTGCTAGGCCCCTGAGTAGAGCCCTTAACCCCCAATTGCCCATTTGTATAAAATAGATAAATGTAAGTCGCTCTGCCACATGCTGTAAATGTATAAATGACAGTGGCAGGATTCTGGGTTAGATATTCTGACTGTTATATAAACTTATACAAAAAGGAATGTAAAATTTTAATATAGACATTGATTTAGGCAATTTTTTTACGTTAAATTTTAGGAAGATAGAATTTTTCCATGACTTGGAGGTGCTAGAAAAAAAAATCAAATGCTCTGCCAAGGGCTAGAAAGCACAGTTAGTGTTAATAAGTGCGGGTGAACATGGCGCAAAGTGCAATTCAGCAATATAAGACAATAAAGGCTGAATCCCAACACCGTAACCATAGGTAATATCATATGTAAAGGCATTAAATAATATTTACAAACATTTTTATCAGAACTAAATAGCGGTACAAAAATAAGTCACATACTACAGCACACCAAGGAACATGTTACTGTATTAGTGTCACAGTCCTTAGCCTATTCCACCACCACGAGAAGTATTTGTATAGAGGCTTCAAATGACAGCAAACCCAGACATCATTCATTTGCAGACAGTAGTGGATAGGATGGTGCATAGCTGTAGGTGCTATTCTAGTGACATCCCATAAAAACAGCATAAAGGATTTGTGTGTTTGTGTGCTGCGTGAAATAAGATCCAGGGATATTTTAAGAGTCTACCAGCCAGCTGTGTTCATGTGAGGTTGTGGCATCTGACACATATCCCTCCTCTGCTTGTAGCCATCTTAGCTGGTGACTGTGGTTAGGTTTTCTTGGCTGACAAACAATATGAGGCACCTTATTAAAGTATAGTTTACTAGTGCAGATGTTTTAACTATATGGCTTGAACAGTGATTGTGAAACTGTAACAAGAAAGAGAAGTCAAAATTAAAATAAGAAATTGGTCTGAAGGACTAGGTGTCTCCTACTTCATAGTTGCTTTCCATGCCGTACTGTACAATCCCCAAACAGATTTCAAATTAATTATTAATAAATAATTATTGCTCATTTCTTTTAGTTATTGGGCTGTTAATTGCTCATTATTAACCTAAAACAAGCTGACTTATAATTAAAAGTTTATTGGACCTAATGTTTTTCAGGATTTTTTTGCAACAATATAATATTATATAAGCCAGTACAGACACTATAATGACATTATACCGTTAGCATACCTGGCAATATATCATTAGCACTTTCATATGTGATTCCTAAACATCCTATTCCAGATTTACTCTTACTCTTTTATCTATAAATCTTTAACACTGCTTAAAAGACTTTTTTCTGGCAAATTTGGCTGTGGATTTGCTTATTCAGCTACTAAAGTGAGGAGAAATTTTAAAGCTATAGCAGATGAAGACAAATTTGTGGCAACAGTTATGAATGTGCTGGAAGAGCCTGTGGCCATATAGTGTACACTGTATTTAACCTAAAAAAAGAATCATCTTAAAACTCAAAATACTTTCAAGGATAACCTTTTCTCTGTGTTTTTTTCGCTGTCTTACGGAAAACTCGTATGTAATATTAAACAATGTCTGTTTAGACTCCAAAAAATTATCCAACCACTTCATGATTTAAGTTATTTTCAACTCGGTGCCACTGCATCCACATATTACATCACTTACTTTTTCTTTCTAAGAGTTGGAAAAGTGCTGCAGTACAGTAACATATCATTTCTGCCCAATGCATTAAGCTATGATTGAAGGCATTTCAAGATAAACTCACACTCAGGCTCTTGGTTAGTCATAATTACCACCTGACAGTCCAGAAGAATAATGCTACACCAAGACTTTTTTTTTGGAACTGGTAGGAAATTATGACTATACAGCTGATTTCGTATGACTTTTCCATGTAGCATGATGAAATCAGTGTCTTTCCCTTCATTGGTAAGGCATGATTAAACACCGCATCATTGCTTATGGTATCGGTTCCTGTCTGGGATCAACTTCTGACTAAATTATACATGTAGAATTAGTCACAGCACCATTTGTGCAATTTGTCTAGACAAAATAATTAGTTTAGAGAACACTTTCTTTTTTATTTAAGTAACAGGCTGATATTGCAGAACTGATAATTCACAATTGGGAACAATATCCTGTGGTATCGAACTTGAAAATGACCTCAGAAATAGCAAGTACATGTTTGCAGACACAGGGAAAATAATTTTTTTCCTACACGTCTCTAAGTTTGTGCATGTGTCAACATGACGATCATTGTGGTAAGGAGACTCTCTTCTTGCTCCATGATTCCCACAGGTTGCTGCCATGTGGCTTTGGGTTTTCATTCTTAATAAGGGATCCTGCAGAAGCTTGGCTTGAATGTAATTGGATGCAGCTGGCTGTAGATCTGATGTCTGCATCTACCTCATGCCACACTAAAGCTTCGTCAGCTCAGTAAAGTTGAGGGCAAAATGCTATTTAAGCATTACACTGTTAAGCGGTGCGATAAATAGTACCCTGGAAAGCCATTTTAAAATGCATGGTACAGCAAAATGGTACAACGATTGCCTGATACAGTACATATGCCTACTTAAAATACCGTTTCTACAATATTTGGTTGAAAGTTTACAAGTTACACGGCCACAATAGTGTTAGTGAGTTTGATCGCTAATATTAAAGAGATCTGAGGTGACGGCGGCTTATTGTTCATCCCAAAGGTTTTCAGTGGAGATTGAGGTCAGGGAGCTGAGCTGCACATTGTGTCCTCATGGACCTCAGAGGATTTCTGCACAGGGGTATTGTTATGCTGGAACAGTTCTTGGTCTCTAAGTTCTAATAAAGGGACATCTTTATGCTACAGAATTCACAAACAAATCCTTGAAAATAATGCGCTTCCAACTTTGTGGCAACATTTTGGGTGTGCAAGGAAAAGTGTCCACAAACATATACGATCATATTTACAAAGAAAAATTAACAAATATTATATTCTTCGAAGATTACATGCGTAGAAGTACTTTAAATCTCAGTTAGGGAAAGTTTCTAGCACAGACAATGAGAATGCAGCGGTATTACTTGAAAAATCCTCTAAGGTAATGTATAATCCTGCTAAAACCTAAAAGTGTTAAATCTGTTAAATCTGGAACACGCAAAACTTTGATAAACTGGTTATGCATTAAAAATGCCACATACCAGAGACAATGTGTCTCTTTATTTTGCTCTGTGTTAGGACATGTCTTTGTGCCCTCACGCGCATGTGTTTGAACATTCATTTGTCACATCTTCATTCTGTTTGATCTCTATAGCAGGCTGTGGATGGGCAGTAAATGTAATCTCATCCTTACACTGATTTAATCAGTGTGAAGTACAACCATACACCATCTTGCAAAACACAACCTGGTTCTCAGACTGAGTGTCTGTAAAATCTAAAAGTTTTATAAAAACAACAAATCTGTATTTGCTTAATTACTTATCTTTAAAATATTATATCGTGGCCTATAGCTTGCCATTACAAGTTTTTTTTAATTCTTTACAACTAAAAATACATCTGATTGATGAATAATAAAAACACTAGCAAATTCTATCTATCTTTTTAATGTAATTTCAGGTAAAGTAGGTGTTTTTGGAAAGGAGGAAATGGTAGCTCCATTTCAAAGTGCTGGAATGCTTTTTTTCTGTGTTCATTTTCCTGTACCACCAAGCTGCTTGGTGCTGGGCCCCTGAGCAAGGCCCCTGATACCCAATGTGTTAGTTTGCTGACTAAAAAAATTGCATTCCAGATTCAGTCCTTCTTTGGTGTTACAATAACCTGCATATACTGTGAAGGCTCCCTATTAGATGTGAGGACATGATTTTGGCTGTGGGGATGTTTGTTAGTTCAGCCGTACCAGCATTAATGAGATTAGACATGATTGGTGTAGAAGTCTGGAGTGCAGTCAGTGTTCCAGTTTATCCCAAATGTGTTTAGATTAATGTATTGGGAATATCAGTCGAGTTAACTTTTGACCATATAGTCTAGTTTTTTAACTTACATTAATATTTGGATAAAGAAGACAAGATCTAACTCTGCAGGTTCATCAACCTGCTTGTAAACTGTGAACTGTCCATCACTATTTTATTTTGGAGACTGTGCTGTCTTGGACAATAAAAGCTTATTGACCTGACTTGATCTGCATTAATAAAACCGGTGTAGTCAAGTATAATCAAAATGAGCTGCAGTTTGAGAAATCAAATTTAATTGCACAGATGCAAGCTCAAACTAATACCGATCTCGCACATGCACAGCCACAATTTGGTAACCACAATGCGGTTGCTGTGCCTCCTCAAACCGTGTGCAAAATAAACATCATGGGGTATATAAGGTGTGTGTAAACAGATGCACTAGTTACTCACAAGGTGAAATTGTATAATAAAATCTCTATGCTAAGATGAAAGTCTTATTAAAATGAATTAATAAATCAAAATATATTATAGGAATAAATCTACTGTGACATAATTAGCAATACAGTGCCAAACTTTCTCAGCCCTACTTGCTAGACACAGAATTGTTGATTGGTTTTGATTTTAAATTGTAAAAATAAGCATTTTCCCCACTTAAAACGGTAAAAGGATTCTGTTTCTATATGTATGCAAGTTTAATTTCACATTGATTGATCAGTGCTAACTAATTCAGATTGCTAAATCTGTAAATTAGTGATATGAGGAGCACATCTTTCGGAATAGCAATTCATTAAAAGATACACCGTTAGTTTAGTTCCTTTCTTGCTGAGTTACAAGTCAACACAAGTATAATGTCTATTATGGCATAGAAACATCTTTTATAGCTTACGTATCTATGAAATTTAGCAGACTTATAGACAGACTGCAAAAGGTCTGGAATCCACAGCAGGGATGCAACAGTACAATTTTTAAAGAACAGTTCGAGTACCGATATTTTTTAACTGGTCTTTGTAGATACCTGTACTGTGGACTGTGCCTTTTTGGGATGTGGGATTATTTCTATGTCTTTTGCCATTTTAACTTGCAGGGGTTTTTGCAGAATTGCTTGAGGGTAGTTAACATTACTGCCAGTGTAAAATTCTCTGTGCTCACATTTGTGTCTTAATTTGTCGCTCTGGATAAGGGCATCTGCCAAATGCTGCAAATGTAAATGTAAATTTCAGTTGTTTTATCAGAGTACTTGTATTAATTTTAGTACCTTTGGATTTGTGGAACAGAGTTACTAATAGCGTAATCAGATGAATTTCTTTCCCCCTAATTTAACACTGTTACCATCACTGACATTGAAATGGTTTTAATCCAAATGAGTTCTCTCAGCCGAAAGACCTGCAAAGTTTTTTGCTCTGATGTGTGTGGGGTGGGACACATAACTGATGATGATAAGCATAGCGAAATGTCCATCCAAGTAGTGCAGGTATTTAGACACAAGCGTTGTTTTTTTAATATTTCCACAATGCTGAGTCTGACATTGGGACACTGCCAAATCTTTGTGTACTGCAATTTCAGTGACATCATAATAGGTATTGGTATCAAAGTGTTTTAATGAGTACGAGTACATAAGCTCATACATACTACAGAGTGTCTTTTATTGGCCAAACGGATGTCTGACTGACATTACAGTTTGACATTACACTTTCGTGGAAATCCTGTACAATCCAACCAATCAAGCGAGTGAAAAAATATTTTTCAATTTTACACGTGATATAAATCAGACTTTCAGACAACTTTAAGTACGCATGAGAAAGCTGAGAATTATTTATAATAAGCTCTGATAAAGTGCTACTTACAAAATACTAAAAATAGTAGTAGTAGTGAAGCTTCAAATCAATACATTTAATGTGCAAGCCATTTTATCCACATGCCACCTATACCTACTGATCCACATGCCACCTATACCTACTGATTAGAGACAGCCTGCTGAGAAACTGAGAAAAGAATTCTTCCGCTAATTTATTTGAGCTCGATTCTTTACCCTGAATTATAAATTAGTACACTGTGGTTATGCATCAAAATAAAGTTGTAAGTAATGTAACATATAGCTCAGAGTGACCTGTAAAAGGCACAGGGTGTTTTTTGATTAATGAAGGTAATTATTCAATAACAAGCTTGTACAAAGGAAAATTCTGTAAATCTCTATACTCCAACAACAGTTGAACCATATGCCCAGTGTCATGCTAGAAATAGAACAGAATAAGATGAATAAATAGCCAAATATATAATGTATATGGTAATACAGAGTGGAAGTACAGAGGGTTAAATTTAACCGTGGTCTTAAGCTTGTATTTAGTACTAAGGTGTTAGGTAATAATAATAAACAAAAGGTGATTAATTAAAGCAATAGGTGAAGCAGCATGTGCAATACATTATACATAACATATATGGACAAACAAAAGCTTCAGCTTAGGCATTAACTCTGGGATATTTATGCCCCCACAGATTCTGCTGCGGGTCCAAGGGCTAGCATGGTGCTTTGCATTGCCGATAGTGTGTTGTCAGTTTACCGCGCTTTGCTGAACTGGGAACAGTGTTCTGCAAATCTGGATGCAAAATCTACGTACGTCTGACATGGCCTATATATTTGTCTTTACTTTTTTACTGAATGTAAGGCCAAGCATCAAGTGTAAACTGGCTTTCGGCTTTTCCTACAATGCTGTCGCACCATTCTATAAAGACTGAGAGCCGCAAACCTTAATGAAGTCTAGTAGCTGCTCATAATAGTCCACATGGCAGGTAATTTGCTTGCACTGCTGGTTATTTCCATTGGTGACATGGTGCTTATTCATGGAAACACTAATCATTTTTAGAATGTGTTTAAGGGGACCAACAGAAGCATCAGGGTCATAGGAAAGACTATCTATCAGTGTCTAGAAGCTTATGACAAGTGACAGAAGTGCATAAGCATCCTGCGGTAACTGTCACATGCGTTATAGTGGAGTATGTTAAAAATATCTCCTTTATTCTGTGGTATTTTGCTGGTATAGTTTGGTTCCACTTATTCACTTAAAGAACTGACAAACAAAAGCACTGTGGTAACTTACAAAAATCATGTTTAAACAAACAAATCAGAACGATATGTGGTAGTATTGTTTTATTGTTTTTTTAAGGGGACTTACATTCCACAGGGTCGAAACACTGGTTAGGTAGACTAGGTTAAAATTGACTGACGCAAATCAACTAAAATGTTTTAAAAACAGGTCGGGTCATAGGCAGTGTGTTAGGCTGGAATCATTAACGGTAGCGTAGGCAGTATTTGTTCTGGTTAATTATTAAACATAGACTAAGTAAAATCAGAACATAATCTCTACGATTATATTAATAAGTGTAAGACATCATCAACAAAACAATGTTATTAGTATTAATGCTATAAAATAACTTTAATTAGGTTAGTTACATCTAATATTTTGTAGTACTTGTTTACCTATTTTGATGGTCACTGGCATCAGACACAGGCATCAGCCATATTCAAATCAGGAATCCGCCATATTTGAATGTCTGGCTGCTGTGTTCTTACTAACAGTGAATGTTGTTGGGACTTCCTTAAAAAAACAGAACACATAGTTTTATCTTTTTGGTATCAGTATATAGACTTACTAGGATTGCTAAAATGTCAGTCATATGTCATCAGTCTTCAACTCCTTACTATTTTCTGGGGACTAAGATATGTTCTTGTCGTAGTATAGGGACTGCAGTCATTAGCCTGTAAGCTGTAAGACACATTTTTTTGCAGATGCCCTACCAGACAGGAATAATCACTGAGGACAGGTTAGGGAGGTTGTCAGTTGGATATGATTTAAGGTGCATTAAACACTTGGCGTTAAGGAAAGTCCCTCTGGCCCTTCAAGATGATTCTTAAACTGTCCACTGAGACAACATTGTGACAGTCATACCAGAAATCAGACTGGTCTGAAAATAAACGGTTGTGGCTTAATTAACAACATCTGGTCTCTTTGAGAGCAATTCAGCTGACAGGATTGTGCAGTGGTGCAGCAGATGCACTGTCAAATAAAGCGTTGTCAGTAGAGATTTTCGGTGGCAGAGCTGGGCAGCCTTCTTGAATATTATACTTTGGCTTCTGACTGTAATATTCACCTGATGCACTTCCTTACACATCTCTAGCTGATTCTTTCCACTCTGAGTAGGATTGAAAATCTAAGCCAATGAGCCTTATTTCTGGTTTCAAGTAAGGCAGACAAATTTGTGTTTACCCGGCTGTATTTCCTGATTACCCACTGATTGCTTCCTCTCTAAGTAGATCTGCCAATCTAAATGGATGAAATTAGGCTTGACCATGTCCACCACTATGACAAGACTATATGTTAATTTCTGTGGTAATTCTGACTTATTTTAGAAATTTTAATAACAAATAGCTTTAGATTCTGACTACCAGCTTATTGTATGAAAAAGTCAGTCTAAAGTTATTTAGCATTAGTCCGAATTCCTTGTCTTCATGCTTTAAAATGCCATCACATAAAATACTATGTGTGTTTTGAACCCCTAACTTTTAAATTTGTTAAAGAATGACATCTCCTGGATATATCTGTCATTACAAGATACTGGCATCACATAAATTCTTTTATTTACTACCCTACAACTATAACAGTTTAAAAAGAGTTTTAACAAAGATGATAGATGCCCTTATCCAGAGTGACTTACAACTTTTTAAATCAAACTGAGCAGCTGAGAATTAAGGGCCTTGCCTAAGGGCCCAGAAATGACCCAGCAACCTTACCCACTGAGCTATCAGTGCCCCATTACATCCACTACTGGTCTTAAGATTTAATGGAAATATTGGTATCTAATGACTGAATTTGAGTTCGAAAGCCAGCAAATCTTAGTGCTTAAGATGCCAACCTGCATTAAAACAGTCTGGGACCGAGAAGACACTCGTAGGCCTTGTTCATTCACATATCCAGTCAGCAAGTCATGTGGCAGAAATGCAATCCAAAGTGTAAAACTCATGCAGTTTAGGAGCTGTTTACACTAAACATAAGAATATATCTTTATGGTGCCGGTCTGGTTGCAATATGTCAGATATGGGAGAATTATTTAATGCAGTTGGAGCTCAATGGTTATAGACTCCAGATTAGCAATTAGAAGGTTGGGCCCTAACATGCTCTGGTTAACAAATAGCTTGACATCAGACTGATTTATCCTGATAATGTTTCTGTGTACAACTCCAAACGTATAGTTTACTAATGGAAATGCAGAAGA
Source organism: Bagarius yarrelli (assembly GCA_005784505.1). Classification (NCBI taxonomy): domain Eukaryota; kingdom Metazoa; phylum Chordata; class Actinopteri; order Siluriformes; family Sisoridae; genus Bagarius; species Bagarius yarrelli. The sequence goes on along the minus strand of VCAZ01000049.1, from coordinate 2,436,046 downwards.
AGTTTTCTTACCCTAATCAAAAGGCGTTGAGGTTAATGAGTAATCATACAAGGTGAAGAAAGTTTCTTGTTGCAAGACTAGCATGATTATCTTGTTAAAAACAAATCAAGGATTTTTCCAATATACTAGGAGTTATTTGATAACAAGCATTTGTCAAACATAAACGACTTCATCACACTTTAACTATCAGTAGGTAAAGAAAGTGGACACTACAAAACTAGCTTATTTAGGAAATACATTTTTAGACATGGACAACAAGTATGAAAAACTTAAGATAAAGTCAGAGGTGGGATTGATTGGAGGAGTGTCCCTCATTGCAGGGGTTATGATCGGCTCAGGGATCTTTATGTCCCCACAGACTGTATTACTGTACATTGGGAGTCCTGGCGCTAGTTTGGTAATCTGGGCATGCTGTGGATTGTTGGCAATGCTGGCATCACTGAGTTTCGCTGAGCTCGGAACAAGTAATTCGTGAATCTGGAGGTGAATATATCTACATAATACGCACTTCTGGCAACCTGATGGCCTTTATATATGCCTTTAGCTCTGTGCTGGTTGTGAGGCCAGCCAGTATGACTGGACTGGCCCTTAGCTTTGGGATCAATGCTGTTGCACCCTTCTATGAAGACTGTGAACCTCCAACCTTGGTAGTGAAGTCCGTAGCTGCTTTTAGCCTTGTGATCTTGACTATAGTGAACTGCCTAAATGTGAGCTATTCGATGGCTTTTACAACAATCCTCATGGCACTTAAGTTATTTGCACTGGCAGTTATTTCTATTGGTGGTGTGGTGTTGCTTTTACAAGGGAACATTGAAAATCATCAGAATGCATTTGAAGGTACCAGCTTTACCATTGGGGTGATTGGAATGTCTTTCTATCAGTGTTTGTGGGCCTACGATGGTTGGAGCACTCTGAATTCAGTCACTGAAGAGCTTAAGCATCCTGAGGTAAATATCCCACTCTTTACATTCTTTATTTTAAATGCTACATTTTAGAATAGCATCTGCTAGTCTTATTTAGTTTCTTATTTAATTAACTGCTTCAGTTCTAGCTCCAGCTAATGTAACTTTCTTCAGCTTTTTTGCTATTACTCAATAGATATTATTTACCCTATACGTTTAGCATGCTTGTTCTCAGTTTGTTCCTCACCTTGAATGCTTTATGATAAACTGCCTTGTCAAGTTAATTGAAAACATTAATTATAAATTATTTACCTGTCAAGTGGATAGAACAGTACCTGTGTTAGTTTAAAGCCAGACAGATATCTATTGATGTGAATTCTTCTTTAGATTGTTTTATGTTTGGTTGGTTCTGGAGGTTTTCTGGTCACAAAAACTTATTCTTGCTTTGAATGACTAAATTGGTAAGCTAGTGATAAACAAGCTATATGAAGACATATTCTGGACTAGTATCGCATTAAAAAATATAATCTTAAAGGTAATTCACTGTCTGCTGCCCTTCATGACTTATTCAAAGGGGTCATCTGGGGCCCATTGTTTCAACGAGTTGTTATGATTGTTTAGGATTTTAATGAAAAGTCTTTATTTTTACTTTGTTAAAAAATGTAAAAATTGACTTATTTTATCTTATCAAATACAGCTCTGTTTACAGCAACCGGCTTTAATGCATGTTTCTTTAAATATTAATAAGCTCTGTTTACCCCACCCTTTTGTTCAGTTGGGTGTTTCCACTGCTCCAAAACCATTGTTTGCAGATTCTCCACTCCGCTTGCTGATTGTTAGCACCTCACTAGTGACCTGCTTGCCTGATTTTCTAGTTCTTAATCAAAGCTCCTCTGCTTCCCGCCTTTCTAACGCAATCATGAATAAAGTAACCCTTAGGTCTTATAGTTACCTCTGTCTCCTAATACGGTCAAACACCCTGGTTCAAGAAAGAACTCTACCTGCTGGATTTTGGACCAGCTGGACTATGGTGACCATCCAATAAAGCATTACAACAATTTAACCTTGAGGTCATAAACGCATGAATTTTCATGAAACTTCCTCCGGGTTATACATTCCAGTTTTTTTGTGGTGAGCAATTTGGATTCAATATGGTAAACCTGGGATGAATATCTAGAAGCTGTCACCTGGTGGCGCTCTGACTATAACACAATATAGGAATATGCATGTCTTCAGTTCAGAAGTCTTATCAAACCTCTGAAGTTTGGGGAAGATCGGACATTGCATACCTGATTTATAAGAACTTCCTTTTTCATGGTAAAACTGAAATTTCTCACTTGTCAATTGTTAAGAAGTGCACTTAGGTGTGTTAAGAAACATTGTCATTAAATTTTACTACACATAAGTACCCTTAAATGGCCTTTGGCACACTTATTTTTTTTACAAGGGACAGGATCAAAAGGAGCCTAATTAAGCGGAAACCTACCAATCTAGCAACACTGCTTGGGACAGGTATATGCTAAAACCAGTGGTGGGCCATCAGAGCCAGCAACTTGATTATTCAGTTTAATTGTAATTATTTTTAAATAATAAATTAATTTTCATAAGTCTAATGTCCGCAAAATTGGCTATAATTAGTTTTGTTGAGGTTAAACTGGAATATCCTACATTAATAACTTTTCGGGGCAGCACTTGCACTCTTAAGTAAAAGAAGTCACATCTGATTTGTAACAAAGTATTAGCAAAATATGTATTGTAAATTGCTCTTGTTTTATTGATTTGGCATCAACCTAAAAATAATTAAAATGTGTCTATGGGGTTAACAGTTGCTTACACTAGGCTCTACTGTTGTAACAGGAAGTAGACTCAGAGCATGAGGTTAAAATCAAACCTATCGCTTTATTCGAAACCATCAACCAAAAGGAATTAAGACTTGGATTTATCGAACTTAGACTCTCAGAAACGATAGGAGAACTAAGGACAACACAGAATTAATCAGAACATGTAGGATTCACTGAGTCTTTCTGGGAAAAGCTTTTAGACGCCTGGAGCGTCAGGAGTCTGGAAATCTCTGGAAAACGTGGAAGTCTGTGGAGCTTGAAAATTGCTAACAGAAATCGCTAGAATGAACGCCTCCTTCCACTTGTCTCCCTTGAGGATGAGATTATAAGCGCTCCGAAGGTCTGGTTTAGTGAAGACTCTGGCCCTTCGAAGCTGTTCTAAGCATGAGGGCATGAAAGAAGCTTCATGTGAGGATGTACTCTTGTTGGAAGGTTCCTGAGATGTAATCCTCCATGGCCTTTTGTTCAGGGATCGAGGGAAAATAGATTTTAAGTTTCAGCAGCAAGTCAATGGCACAATCCCAGAGTTTATGTGGGGGTAACTTCTGGGGCAGAAAACATTGTGAAACTGGGCATACATGGAAGGAATGTCAATCAAGCCATTTTAAAGGGGCTCTCAATTGACGTGGAGTTTAATGAAATAAATGACTTAATGAAATAAATGAGTTAGTATAGGGAGTTCTGGGAAACATTCTGGGAAACATGAATCTCCCCACTTTAGAATCTCAACACTGCATCAAGAGATTGTAGGGTTATGAGAAACTAGCCAGGAAACAATTTCTGCAATACTGTCCTCCAGAACTAGTAATTTGATTTCCTCTTGGTGAAGTAGGAAAATGGGGCTGACCAGAGCTCGTATGTGAATGATTTGCCTGTTATTGACTGAACCTTGTAGGGGCTGTCATTGAGTTTTCTTTTAAACTAGAGTCGGTTGCATAGTTTGGCGGAAATAAAATTACCAACTGCCCCTTAATCGATGAGGGCACAGACACAATACAGAGAGGTAGGGATTTGCACTAAAATAGTGAGAGGTTTCATATTAATTGGCACCCCTGTGCGCCGGTACCACTAAAGGTTGTAGATGTGTTTGGTTCCCTGCGAAGAAATTAAAAAATAAATTGAACAACAAATGTTAAAAATATTAAAGACTGGCTACTGTAATATCAGTGTCAGACAAGTTTACTTTAATTTCTGCACTCAGTTAGATTATATAATTATAAAGTTAAAAAAACATTTTTATTCCAGTGGGTTTATTATAAAAACCCAGTTTTATATAATCATGTTAAATTTGTTTTAGTTTTTACAATTTTAATCTTCTGAAATGCCCCGATGTAAAACACAGACACTCCTACCACTGTAATAAATACAAAGGCGATAATTTCATTCTAATTCATACATGAAATCACAGATGTTGACTGATAAGTAATATAATTTTATAAATTTTATAAATTTTATTAGTTTGACTACTGTGTCTTCCTTCGAAACATTAAATGATGTGTTTGCTTACAATTTTTTTAAAAAGCAAGTGCTTACCAGTCAGAAAAAAACCCATCAATTTTTCTATAACTCTTTAAAATAAAGCTGGGACCAAATTAGATATCACATATATTATAATATATTACACATGCGGTTAAATAAGTGGCTTGACATAAACATAGTTTCTCTTGCTCAGCAGACAAAATGAGTAGAGGTTTGTGTTTAAATGTGGCCACAACATGTAATTATTAACTAAGTGTTTTGCACATTGTGCCACACCTTTGCGGCGTCTATAAAAGCATGCACAAGGTATCCATTTTATAAAAGACAGAGACATGGACATCACATCTAAAAAACTTCAGTTAAAATCAGAGGTGGGATTGATTGGAGGAGTGTCCCTCATTGCAGGGGTTATGATCGGCTCAGGGATCTTTATGTCCCCACAGACTGTATTACTGTACATTGGGAGTCCTGGCGCTAGTTTGGTAATCTGGGCATGCTGTGGGTTGTTGGCAATGCTGGCATCACTGAGTTTCGCTGAGCTCGGAACAGTAATTCGTGAATCTGGAGGTGAATATATCTACATAATACGCACTTCTGGCAACCTGATGGCCTTTATATATGCCTTTAGCTCTGTGCTGGTTGTGAGGCCAGCCAGTATGACTGGACTGGCCCTTAGCTTTGGGATCAATGCTGTTGCACCCTTCTATGAAGACTGTGAACCTCCAACCTTGGTAGTGAAGTTGGTAGCTGCTTTTAGCCTTGTGATCTTGACTATAGTGAACTGCCTAAACGTGCGCTATTCCATGGCTCTCACCACAATCCTTATGGCACTTAAGTTCCTGGCATTGGCAATAATTTCTATTGGTGGTATAGTGTTACTTTTACAAGGAAACACTGGAAATCTTCAGAATGCATTTGAGGGGACCAGCTCAAACATTGGGGTGATTGGAATGTCTTTCTATCAGTGTTTGTGGGCCTACGATGGTTGGAGCACTCTGAATTCAGTCACTGAAGAGCTTAAGCGTCCTGAGGTAAATATCACATTCTATCCAGATGAGTGACGTATTAATGAAAAAAAGATAAAGTTCTTCTATTGAAAAGGTATTTTGCTATAAAATATTCCTGTATAATAATGTAAAACAAATTGTTGTACATTTATTTACCATAAATGATCAAATGCTTTAAAAAGGCAGTGTTTTAAGGATAAGAATGAATAGCCTAACCCGTTCTGTATCAACTGAAGTTTTTGCAAACTTTTATTACACCGACTTTTTATTACAGTTAAAAGAAAGATATTTTTTATTTCTTTTATTTTTTTGAATTAGCAATCTGTCCTCTAAACTGAGGCAAAAGCACGTCCCTTTGTTAATGCGATTTCTCAAATAAGGAAATTCACATTAAATTATTTTTTTACATTTCATGCTAACAAGTTTAATTTTCTGTTTCACCAACTTCCAGGTTAAGCTAATAACATCTGTAGGTGCACATGTCACATTTACGCAATATTTTAACATGGTCATATGTACAAGTTTTACTGTGAGTGTGTGTTCTTTTCTGACACTCTAAGCTTAATTTTCAGTGCTACACACCAGCAGAGCATCTGCTAGGACCTTAGAATTATATTTATGTTTTTTTCATGATTAACTGTATTTCAGTTAATGCTCATTTTATTAGCATTATTATTTTTTGAATATTGATTCTAGCAGGCTCCACCAAATGTAACTCTGTTTCTACTTTGTTGGCCACCTTGACCACGCTACTTCTCCCTGTACATTTACTAAGCTGATTCTCACTCTGTTCTTCACCTTGGGTGTTTTATAATAAACTGTTCTGTTAGGTTAAAATCAGTGTTCAGAAGTTTGATCACAAAAAAAAACCCAACTTATTTTGGCTTTGGATGTCTATTTTTATAAACTAGTGATAAACAAGCTACATGATGACATCCTCTGGACTAGTGTGCTATTACAAGATATAAGCATGAAGTTAACTGCCCGTCTGCTGATGTTAGTGTCCTCTTTAAAACCTTATTTTGTTTCTAAATGTCTAATTATATACTACATGCACCTTTGTTTGGTCTCTTTTAAGACTGTAATATGTGTTTTTAAAAGATTTTACTTGACGGACAATGACATGCCTCAAGATTAGGTGTCAGCCATAAGATACATATAATAAATGAAGTATGATGTCTTTGTAAGTTTTATCATTATTAATATAAATCTTAAAAAAAGCCTTAAGAACATTGTAGTGTGAATAATCACTCAAGTATTTAGTTTTTTGTGCCATTATTTTCTGTAGTATCTGCATACCTTGCTAAAACCGCATACTTTATTCACAATTTTCTTAGTTACGATCAGGCTTAAGTTTTGCTGTGACTTTCGAAACTATATAAAGTAATATAATGATGGATAGTCTGACTTCTGTGGCTACCTTGTAGAAACTAAATTTGATTTTACTCATTAGTTATTTCAAAGCAAAGACTTGTCAAAAAATATAGAATGTAAAAAAAATATTACACTCGTAGTTAAAACTCTAAATATAACATAACTTCTCTTTCTCTATAGACAAAATTACATATTGAGTTGTTGAGTTTAAATGTGGCCACAACCTGTAATTATTAACTGACTTAATAGAGCAGGTAGAGCACAGTGCACAAAACTCAGGGTATCCATTTCATAAAAGACAGAGACATGGACGTCTCTCAAATCCAAGAAACTTCAGTTGAAATCAGAGGTGGGATTGATTGGAGGAGTGTCCCTCATTGCAGGGGTTGATCGCTCAGGGTCTTTATGCCCCACAGACTGTATTACTGTACTTGGAGTCCTGGCGCTAGTTTGGTAATCTGGGCATGCTGTGGGTTGTTGGCAATGCTGGCATCACTGAGTTTCGCTGAGCTCGGAACAGTAATTCGTGAATCTGGAGGTGAATATAGTAAGTATAAGCATATTCATTGTGCAAGGTACATGTACAGAGCCAATGAAATGCATTTTTCGCATATCCCATCTTAGTAAGTTGGGGTCAGAGCACAGGGTCAGCTATGATACAGCGCCCCTGGAGCAGGAGGGGTTAAGGGTCTTGCTCAAGGTTGCTCTTGCTGGTTGTGCTCAAGGACCCAACAGTGGTTGACTTGCCGGAGGTGGGGCTTGAACCCAGGTGTTTCTGGTCTTCAGATTAACAACTCAGTACCTTAAGCCACCCTGCCCCTACATAATACGCACGTCTGGCAACCTGATGGCTTTTATTTGTGCTTTTAGCTCTGTGCTGGTTGTGAGGCCAGCCAGTATGACTGGACTGACCCTTAGCTTTGGGATCAATGCTGTTGCACCCTTCTAAGAAGACTGTGAACCTCCAACCTTGGTAGTTAAGTTGGTAGCTGCTTTTAGCCTTGTAAAGGTATTTTGATGGCATGGATATACTTAAAGTAGGGACAGAGTGAACTAATAAAATGTTTCTCTATATTAATATTAAACAAATTGTTGTCCTTAAAATTAACAATAAAACACTGACTGACTTTTAGAGTCATTTGGTTATTAAAGATAAGAATGGCTAGATAAATTATTTTTTACAGCAACTTCTAATTACAATTAAAAGAAAGTGACTTTTCTTTTTTTCAGGTTTTCTGATTAGCAATCTGTAAACTATTTCTCTAAATTGGGAAATTTCTATTTTTAAGTAAATTCCTATCTGGTTGCATGTAATTTACACAAAGAATAGGTGGCTTTAACAGTGTTGCAGGTGCCACTAATTATCTTATATTTCTGGTATTTGGCAGACACCCTTATTCAGAGCAACTTACATTTATCTCATTTATTTTATCCATTTGAGCAGTTAAGGGTTAAGGGCCTTACTATAAGGGGGCCAGAATTAGCAGCTTGGTGGTGCTGGAAATTGAACCTAAGATCTACAGATAAGATGTCCAACACCTAACCAACTTCCCTAAAAATTACAAAATTAATATTGTATTAATATTAATAGTGTATATTAGCTGTAATATAAGAATGCCTACGGGTTTAAATTCTTACACTGACTAATTTTAGAGAAGACATAATGCCAGTATGCTCTGTTAGCTATGTTTTAGTGCAAGTTTCTACTGAACACTGTCAGTTTCTGTTAGAGTTACTGATTGCTTATTTGCTTACACAGTTATACCAAATATAGAATTACAGGACTAAAACATTAACACATCTTATGTTAAGATGTGACTAGAGGCAGCTTAAATGAATGATATATAATATGTAAAATACATAATCTGTACAATTTATTTCTACAAGACTACCAGAAAATTTTAATTACAGTCAAAGCATTACATTTCCTGGCAAATCTGGATTACTTTCTGTTTCTGAAACAAAAATGTGGCATGTTCATATTAGCTTATTAGCTGTAGATTTCTACTAGGTGACAAGTCTAATACTATGTAGGTAAGTGTTTAAGCTGTTTTATTTGTAATGACTTTAATAAACTAATAGCAATTCAGGTTTAGTAATCAAAGTTTAATTCATTTGGAGGAAAATATGATACATAAATAAAGTGCCCTAAATTTATCATAAGTGGCATATGTGTTATATACAGGGAGTGCAGAATTATTAGGCAAGTTGTATTTTAGAGGATTAATTTTATTATTGAACAAAACACCATGTTCTCAATGAACCCCAAAAAACTCATTAATATCAAAGCTTAATATTTTTGGAAGTAGTTTTTAGTTTGTTTTTAGTTTGTAGCTATTTTAGGAGGATATCTGTGTGTGCAGGTGACTATGTACTGTCCATAATTATTAGGCAACTTAAGAAAAAAAAATATATACCCATTTCAATTTTTTATTTTCAACCAGTGAAACCAATATGACATCTCAACATCACAAATATACATTTCTGACATTCAAAAAACAAAACAAAAACAATCAGTGACCATATAGCCACCTTTCCTTGCAAGGAAACACTCAAAAGCCCTGCCATCCATGGATTCTGTCAGTGTTTTGATCTGTTCAACCATCAACATTGTGTGGCAGCAGCAACCACAAGCCTCCCAGATACTGTTCAGAGAGGTGTACTGTTTTCCCCCCCTCCTTGTAAATCTCACATTTCATGATGGACCACCAGGTTCTCTATGGGGTTCGATCAGGTTGAACAAGGAGGAAAAGTCATTACTTTTTCTTCTTTAGACCCTTTCTTGCAGCCACGCTGTGGAGTACTTGGACGCGTGTGATGGAGCATGTCCTGCATGAAAATCATGTTTTTCTTGAAGGATGCAGACTTCTTCCTGTACCATGCTTGAAGGAAGGGATGTCTTCCAGAAACTGGCAGTAGGATGGGAGTGAGCTTGACTCCATCCTCAACCCGAAAAGGCCCCACAAGTCATCTTGATGATACCAGCCCAAACCAGTACTCCACCCCACTGCTGGCTGAGACGGGACTGGAGCTCTCGGCCCTTTACCGACCAGCCACGGGCCCATCCATCTGGCCCATCAAGGACTCACTCTCATTTCATCAGTCCATAAAACCTTGAAAAATCAGTCTTGAGATATTTTGTGGCCCAGTCTTGACGTTTCAGCTCTTGTGTGGTCTTGGTCAGTGGTGGTCGTTTTTCAGCCTTTCTTACCTTGGCCATGTCTCTGAGTATTGCCACACTTTGGCTTTTGGGCCACTCAGTGATGGTTGCAGCTCTGAAATATGGCAAAATGGTGGCAAATGGCATCTTGGCAGCTACGCTTGACTTTTCTCGTCAGTTCACGGGCAGTTATTTTGCGCCTTGGTTTTTCCACACGCTTCTTGCGACCCTGTTGACTATTTTGAATGAAACGCTTGATGTTCGATATCACGCTCAGAAGCTTGGCAATTTAAGAGTGAGCAATTCCCTCTGCAAGATATCACTATTTTTGACTTTTCGGAGCCTGTCAGTCCTTCTTTTGACCCATTTGCCAAAAGGAAAGGAAGTTGCCTAATAATTATGCACACCTGATATAGGGTGTGATGCATAGACCACACCCCTTCTCATTACTGAGATGCACTCACCTAATATGCTTAATTGGTAGTAGGCTTTCGAGCCTATACAGCTTGGAGTAAGACAACATGCATAATAAAGAGGATGATGTGGTCAAAATCTCATTTGCCTAATAATTTGCACTCCCTGTAATGTTAACAGAGAAGTAACTCACTAACTACCGACATAAATTTAAAATATTTCATTTTTCCTATTTCTATTAAGCTCATTTCTCATTTGTATTTTAAGAAAGAAAAGTGGGCAGGCGGTCAGGTTAATTAGGGCGTCCAGAATTGGACCTGACAATCTATAGACCTTTACCTGCATCCTTCTTAATGATTACTTTTATATTTGCTTTAAAATCAGCAGGCATCTTAGCCATGTCCCCTGAGTTTAGCTCAGTATGATGTGGCTCCTTTTAATCTTAACTGCATGCCACCTTCTTTGGGGGTAAAATGTACATGTATAGCAGTCGTCTGCATGTTGGTAAATGTTGGCAATACAATTGCTATTAGGGTCGTTTTTTTGGTAGCTAAAGTAATGCTTTTAATAGTAATTGTGATTGAGGAAATGGTGGACATAGATGAAAATGACCTGGACAATTTTCTATTGAGACATTGCCTTTCAGGACACAAAGTTAAGGCTCACTTGAATTAGAACGGATGTGTGTAAGGGCTCTGGTCATGGTTGGAATAGTCTAAAGGTTGTGACTAAAGAGTCACAACAACTTAGAAAAATCCAGGGGTAAAATGTAAGATATATTGTGTTAAGGATTTGTTTGTATTTTATACTTAAAAGTTACAAATAGGCAAAAGTCCACAGATTTTTTTAATGAGTATCTCAAAGACAAAAAGTGATTGTTAAAAAAATGGTAAATGTCAGTAAAAGATGCATTAAATTCTACATTATATCATTTTGTGTTAGGTAAATCTTCCCCGAGCATTAATGATTGCCATCCCAATGGTAACAGTCCTCTACTTGCTGGTCAATATCAGTTATCTTGCTGCCATGACTCCAAGAGAGATGATGGTGTCCAGTGCTGTGGCAGTTACTTGGGGGTAAGGACTTTTTGTTATCGCACACTGAGTATGTTACTGGTTGATCAGATTTTGATACTGTTTTGTCTTGCAAACAGAAATAAGGTCCTGGGCAACTGGGGCTGGGTTATGTCAATTGCAGGAGCACTCTCATCCTTTGGCTCCCTAAATGGATCCTTTTTCAGTGGAGGACGAGTTTGTTTTGTAGCTGCCAGAGAGGGCCATATGGTAAAGGAAGCAAAAAAACCTATTGTTATTATTATTTTTTTATCCTTCTAACAACAGCTTTCTGTTTAACAGGTGATGCATTTAGTGTTAACTTTACGAAAGTATTTTAATAATAGAAGATCTTGACATGCACCAGACCTTTCTATATTTTAGTTAATTTTTAAAAGCAATGTTTCTGGTTATCATTCATTAATTTTTTAGAAACGGCTTATCACGTTCAGGGTCAAGCTATAACTTGAAAGGATGACAGGTTCTAAAAGCCCACACACTTTGGGAGGCCCCCACGATCTGTTGCTTTTATTAGTAACAGTGTGGATTGTTTGTTGCGAGGGACCAACATGATATTCTTTCATAGGGCCCAAAAAAGGTAGCAGCATCCCTGATGGATGCGAAAGGTCTTTTCTTTTCCAGGAACACTTAATATGAGGCGGGAATACACTTTAATATTGACACTACTCTATCTATCTATTTGATTCATTTTTTGTGAAGCTCAGATCCCCAAAACATATATATATGTTGCATTAAAGTGAGGCTTCCTCAGAATCGCCATGAGATATTCATGTTGCGGATCAAATTTCTTAAAAAACAATAACAATACCTCTGTTATACAAATCATGTGAGCATTAAAGGCTTATACCTGGAAGTACATCGAGAGGGTGGGGTGCTTAATATTCAGGTGAGGGTTCCCTGTGTTGGCAAGCTGTGTCAAACGCTATAAGAACGCTTCCTAAATGATTGCAGTCTTGAAGCACATGTGGAAGCATACCAATCTGGAATCAGAGGTGCAAAATAAGGAGGGGTTAAGGGCTTTGCTCAAAGAGACAGTGCCAGCTTGGTGGTGGGGTTTGAGTCTGCTGCTTTACAACCCAGAGCCGTAATCACTTTAAACCAAATTAGTTTGTGTCGCTATTTCAGCCTAACATCCTGGCTATGGCTCATGTGCGGCGCCTTACTCCATCTCCTGCACTCATCTTCACCACTATCATCTCACTAATTGTGCTTATTCCAGGAGATTTTCAGGGAATAGTCAACTTCTTCAGGTCTGTAACATTTCAGTGTAAACAGTTTGTAAAAATACATGTCACGTCCAATGACCCCCTTTAAGGTTTTTTATGTAAAGACTAGTTTAAATGCAATAATTGATCGATTTATTGATTTTATAATACTGCTTTATTTGATCCTTAGCTTTACAGCCTGGTTCTTTTATGGAGTTACAATAATAGGATTACTCTACCTAAAAATAAAATTTCCTCATCTTCCTCGGACATACAAGGTAAGAGAGTTTTCATGATTCAATTAATAATACCTGCCCTATGACACAAAATTAAATTTACCAAAGAAAAACAATGTATGATTCTTTCTTTAACATTTTTGCATTCTGTTTCATCTCAGGCACCCATAATTATTCCTATTCTGGTGCTGCTGGCAGCTGTTTTTCTGGTCCTAGCACCCATCATTGACAATCCTCAGATTGAGTACCTGTATGTCACCCTCTTTATCTTAAGTGGAGCCTTAATTTATATTCCATTTATTCATTTTAAACTATGTCCCCACATGCTGGATAAACTCACGGTGCTTCTGCAGCTCTTCCTGGAGGTGGCACCAGCTGAAAAAAATTTATAAAACACCAAATCACAGTTTTTGGCAGAAATATTTAGCTCTTGATGTTCCTAAAGCCATATTTTAGCAAATTTGTCAGTCATTTACAGCTTGAATTGTTTTTCATGTTTTCGTTCTGAGCAGTTTTTACGTATGGCTGAGTTTTACAAAGACTGCTGTTAAGAGTTACAGCATGCTTTACACAGGATACTCCTTGTATATACTGTTTTAGGATAAACCAAGTTATTTTTATGTGGAAATGTGCTTACAATACCTACACATTCCTCACATACAATCTTAAAGGCTAAACTGTTTTCTTTCTCCAAACAAATAAACCTGTGAAACAGTATGATTAGTTTTTGTTATTGCATATGATCACTAAATTTCAAGTTTTTAAAAGATCTGTTTCTGTACTAAGCGCTTGACTGGATCGCCATCGATGTTTTCCAAAAAATAGTTTCACAAAACTTGAACTGTATATCGAAAATTTTCACAAAACTCTAGGTCCAAATATTTGTCATGGTAACACAACCTAACCCACTCAACTCACCTATTCACCCAGATTCTGAATACTTTCACTTGCAGCTCAGTACACAATCACTTGCACCCTCACTCACTCCACTACAAAAGAGCACATACCATTTTCAGCCATTGTCTAAGTTTATCAAGATTATACTTGACCAGGGGGTGTCCAATCTCAGTCCTGGAGGACCAGTGTCCTGCAGAGTTTAGCTCTAACCCTAATCAAACACACCTGAACCAACTAATCAAGATCTTGCTAGGTAGACCTAAAACTCACAGGTAGGTGTGTTGAGGCAAGCTGGAGCTAAACTCTGCAGGACACCAGCCCTCCAGGACTGAGTTTGGAACCCCTGCTGTTGGTTCCTGTTTTCCTTCACTTCTGGTCTAAAAAAATCATGTCTTTTTATTCCGGCACTCCTGTATATACCTGCTATCTTTGCTATGTGTATGAACTGTAAATAAACGCACCTGTCTGGGTTTAACGCATCTGCCTCTCTAGTCTGGTATATCATAACAACATTAGGTTTTTCTTTTGAAAATTTCAATATTTAAAAAAAATATACTACTACTATATACTAGTACTATAAGACTAGACTTTAAATGTTCAGAAATATTTCACAACATCACAACATTTGATAATTTTCCGTTATATTACTTAAATGCCCTTAAATAAATTGTGTTTGTCAAATAATAGTAATGAAGTTTAGCGTTAACATTATGAGAGTGCGCATCACTGTACACCCTCCCAAAGTTAACACTTCACTACACAGATATATTAACACGCATTTCTAGGCTAGTACAGTAGTATAAACCAAGCTGTTTTAAATGTTAATATTTAAGCAGAAATACTTTGCACTTAGTATTTTATTACCCACACTTTAGATGTTTTCTTTTACTGCAAGATGTTTTAAGCTTATTTTTCACCATGACAAGCAGCGAGCACAAAGGCCTGACGCTGAAGCGGGAGGTAGGGTTAATTAGTGCGATATCACTGGTCGCGGGCACTATGATAGGATCGGGGATCTTTATGTCCCCTCAGTTTGTGATGTCCTATGTTGGGAGTCCTGGAGCAAGCTTGATCATCTGGGCTGGTTGTGGCCTGATGACTGTATGTGCTGCACTCACCTATGCAGAGCTCAGCACCATCTTTAGAGAATCCGGAGGTGAATTTACCTACATCCTGAGAATCTACGGACCCTTCCCTGCATTCTTTCTCGCATTCACAAAACTAGTTGTGGTAAAGCCATCAAGTATTGTGGCTGTATCCTTGAGCTTTGCCCAGTATGCAGTGGCTCCTTTTTATCCTGGCTGCAAGGCACCTACAGTGGTGATAAAATGTATAGCGGCAGCGTGTATTTTTGTGGTGGCTACCATCAATAGTCTGAATGTTCGTGCTGCCATGACTATTCAGATTATCTTCTTGTTGGCCAAAACGGTGGGTTTAATAGTGATTGTTATTGGTGGAATAGTTAACATAGCCCAAAACGGCCTGGGAAGCCTTGCATCTCCAGAAAATGCCTTTGATGGTACGACTTTGGAGATCAGTGCTGTTGGAATGGCTTTGTATCAGGGACTCTGGTCTTATTCAGGATGGTCTAATTTAACAAATGTTCTTGAGGAGGTGAAAAAGCCAGAGGTATGTTTCATGACGTTTTGAAAATTATTCTAAATAGTGTAACAATTCTTCCGTTAGTAAATATGCAACCTTTCATATTTTTAACACAAAGTAAAAATCTTTATCTGCTTCAATGATTTTATAAGCTTTGCAAATATCTGTAAAAAAAAAAAGAAACCAAAGTAACATAATATCTATTTGTGTAAGGTAAATCTGCCCCGGGCATTAATGTTTGCCATACCAATGGTAACGATTCTCTACCTGCTGGTTAATATCAGTTTTCTGGCCACTATGACTCCTAAAGAGATGATGACATCCAGTGCTGTAGCAGTTACTTGGGGGTACGTCTTCACAGTTTGCACTCATGAGTTATAATGCATGTAATACCTCTGAAACAGCACTATGGGCTGTCTTTTTCTGAGAACAGAAACAAAGTGCTGGGCAGTTGGGGCTGGCTGATGTCTATTGCAGCTGCATTATCTTCCTTTGGCACACTGAACGGCTCTTTCTTCGGTGGAGGGCGAATTTGCTTTGTAGCTGCCCGAGAGGGTCACATGGTAAGTACTGATGTAATAATATTTTAACATTTTCTCTTTGACTTTTGTAAATATGAGCCTCTCATTTTTATTACAAAAAAATCCTTCATGATTTTATATCCTTACATATTTTTTGTTGAAGTTTTTATGTTTTGTTGCTATTTCAGCCAAGCATTCTGTCTATGGCCCATGTGCGTCACCTCACTCCTTCTCCAGCTCTATTCTTTACAACTATCATTGCCTTCATTGTGCTCATTCCTGGAGATTTTCGGGGCATAATCAACTTTTTCAGGTAGTGCTAACGGATTTCTAATACTTTTATACATATATAAGCATACATAACATATAACGTATGTATAGTTAATAGTTAAATATTGTTCAATAAATAATAGTGCCTCTGCAATCGTTTGCTTAAAAGCCATAGGTTTGAAATAGAAACAATACTGTAAAACAAAATACGTTTTAAATTTAGGTTAGGCATATTATGTAACCAGTTTAGAAAAGTATAAGTACAAGTAAGTATAAACATTTTTGTCCTGTAATTTAACTCTGTTTGACTTCTAGCTTTACATCCTGGTTCTTCTATGGACTTACGTTCTCAGGACTTCTCTATCTGAAAATAAAACATTCTGAGCTCCTGAGTGCATTTAAGGTGAGAGAGAGATGTACATGCCCCCAAATTTCCATTAACTGTGTCCTAATATAATTTATATTTTTATATGACGATGCACAAACAATCATAAAGATACTTCTAGTCCAGTTTACTGCAAGAAAATGGTCAGTAATGCCTGCAGTGGAGAAATATCAGTACAGAGTACCTGCTTTCCATTGGATGACATTTGTTTACGTTATTGAGTTACAGTGGGTATTTTGACAACTTTATAGAGCATTGGCAAGCTGGTGGTGCCTAGGGGACGTTTTAACACTAATGGTGGGTGCTAAAGAAACCGGTGGTATGCAGACGTTTGTCAGGTTTCCCGAAACATTAATACTGCAGCTAAAAAAATACTGCTAATATAACGTAGGTTATCTTTAATATGGCTTTATTCCCCTCACCTTTATTTCTATTTTTATAAAAAAGTAAAAATCAACAGATGAAACTAAAAATGTGTATGATACTTGTTGAATATTTTATGCTAATTTTCCAATAAGTTAGTTAATTTCTTTGATGTTTAAAAAATATTAATCTTATTTTTTCTTTCCATAATTCAATAGCTCACCCATAACAAATGGAGGTTAAACAGCGGCCTTCAAGACAGAATTTATTCATGTGCTTTTGTGTTAAAATGAGTCCTGTAACTGCCCTGTCCAATCGATGGTCTTTTCCTATGCATGACCAAAGTTAGATTGGCCATTTATTTATTTCTGTCTCGTTGTCTCTTTACAAAGTTTTAACATTAAAGCCATGTTTACCTATGTTTCCTTGTTCCCCGGTTTTGCATTTCTAGTTAAAATCTATGTTACTGTTTTTTTTTTGCTCTACTCTATCACTTATTTAGTTGTGTTATATCCCAACCACATGAACGGAGAGCCAGTGCCTCTGTATCATAGGACACTGAATATCATTTATTATCTTATATATATATATATATATATATATATATATATATAACAGTTGTTTTTTATAGAATGGAATTAACAATTAATAGACTAAAGACAGCCTTAGACATGTTTCCTCTCCCGCAGCATTATACAAACAGTGTGGGAGGAACGTGTGCTCATGAACCTAATTCATACCAAATTCAGAACATGTTTTAAAAATGTGTAAATGTTTTGTTGTCACCATAATTTTGGCTTCCAATATATCCGTTTGTGTCTAAATATTTTGGCAGCTCATCCATCCATTAAAATTTAACAGTATCTGAATAATACAACTGCTTATCTATTTCACACACACACACACACACTTTTCGGGGAATTTGTTAGGATTAAACAGAATTACAGTTTAAAAATTGTAATTAAAACATTTTTGTTTTAACATTTTCTAGTTTTTTTTGTCCATGATAATTAATAACAAAAAGATTTTACATCCACTTAGCCTCATATTTATACTCCATTCAAACAGGATGCAGTTGTTGGGGAGTGAGAATAATGGGTAATTTGTGTGCATTTATGTAAAGTTTTAATTAGAGTTAGCTGTAATTATTGTACATCATGTGCAGGTTTAATATGAATATTTAAACATTCTTATATTTATCTGGCTTTCCTAGGTACCCATACTGATCCCTACGTTAGTGCTGCTGGCAGCCATATTGCTGGTTTTAGCACCCATCATTGACAATCCTCAGATCGAGTATTTGTATGTCACCCTTTTCATCCTAAGTGGAGCTTTCATTTATATTCCATTCATTCACTTTAAACTGTGTCCACACTTGCTGGACAAACTTACAGTGTTCCTCCAGCTTTTCCTGGAAGTGGCACCAGCTGACAAAAATGTGTAAAAATGCAACAGACTTGGAGTTATAGCTTTTTTTTTTCTTCAAAATTTTCTTAAAAATGTATTTCATGATTTTATTTCATCACCCATGTATTATTGGTGGTTTTAATTGTGAAAATAAAACTTTTTGCAACATATAATCTTTTTTTCAAGATAAATCCATTTGTGTGTCTTTCAAAATAAATACTTTCATCTTTCAGCATTATTTTGATGTTTTCTTAATGCTATTTTACAAAAATTTGACTCCCAGCAGCCTCTGTTTAGTGGACCATAAAGTCCTCCTGTCTTGCCTAAATCATTCAGTGGTCTGCATTCAGGGGTGTGCCACAAGGCTCCATTCTTGGGCCTATTTTATTTTCCAGGCATAAAATAGCTTTTTACTACGGTAATTCCAGATACTATGTTGAATCAACAGAGTCTTACCTGAGTCTGGTTGATTTCTCTTTCAGGACGAGATAAGGGTGGATCTTTGATCCCTGGTGTCACCTTTAATTATTATTTCAGATTCAGTTTATAGATTGAAAGGCTTAAACCGTTTTGCCTTCTGTGGAATAGCTCACATGGGGAGGTTTTTTGTTTTACAGCTTTTTTTTATTTAAAAGCTGTAAAACAAATAGATGTGTGTAATATATGTAAAAAAAATTAAAGGGTTTAAAAAAGGTCTCTCATATGATCTGAATATAATAAAATGACTCCTCAAAGAATTGTTGTCCTAGACAATAATCTTCTATGGGCAGTCAAAGAAAAATACAAAAAGTTCTTTAAAAAGAAACTTCTGTGATACACCCAGGTGTGCACCCAAAAATATTCACACTCTAAAGGTGTTTCTTACCACTGTACAGTATATACTAACATTTCAACCATAACTGGAATATTAACTTGGCGCATTATTGCCACCAACTGTTATGCGTGTGAATCTTACTTGTGGAGATTCACTTAACCAGCCACACCAAAGTAAACAGGAGTAGAGCATAAAAAGAGGCAGGGCAACTGAACAGAGCTCATATTAGTGAACTAATCCAATTATGAGCTTGCCAGTATACCCTAATCGGTAATTAATAATTACTGAAAAAAAATATTGTCATTGAGACCTACTTGCAAACTATGACCTATTAATAAAGAATCACAATTCATTACTAATCACAAGAGTAACTACCCCCCAATTAGTCAGTCAAAGGTTGTAATTGTGACTCTTAGCAAAGTTTGAATGGATGTATGTTTTTTGTTCACTTTTAAAAATTTACTATATTGTGATGGACGGAGAAGGATCCATGTTGCACAGACTAGCTTTATTAATCAGAGGGAAAGGCGGAAATGTAGTCAATAGGTAGGCAGTAGTCGATAGACAGTTAGGCAAAGCAAACCAAGCAAACAAATCCAAAATGTTAGTACAGAGACCGGAGTACCCTGAATAAACCTACACAAACATGGGAGAACATGCAAACTCCACACAGAAAGACCCCTGCCAGGGATATGAACCTGGGACCTTTTTGCTGAGATGCAACACTGCTGCCATACTTGTTAACAATAGTCCATTATTATGAAGTTTTACTAATTAAGTTCTAATAGAAAATACTGTACAATGCATAGATTTTATTGGGACCAAAAAAAGAAAGCAAAATTATTGTGGTGTAGTAACCGAATAACAAACCTACGCTGTGGACAATAAATAAGTGGTTTTACTTTTATTTTAAAAAATGTTTTAATGTTTATTTATTTCTACAAGCTCCATGCACGAGTGTATCCCTTGCTATCGCCAAAGATTTAAGAATAGTATTCGAAGATAGCCAAGCTATCACAAAAGTTAATATTTAAGCAGAAAAACTTTGCACTTTTGCAGTTTTTTATTGCCCAACTAGATTTTTTCTTTTATTGCAAGATGTTCTAAGCTCATTTTACTGTCAGCACGGCACCATGACAAGCAGCGAGCACAAAGGCCTGACGCTGAAGCGGGAGGTAGGGTTAATTAGTGCGATCTCTCTGATCGCAGGCACTATGATAGGATCGGGGATCTTTATGTCCCCTCAGTTTGTGATGTCCTATGTTGGAAGTCCTGGAGCAAGCTTGATTATTTGGGCTGTGTGTGGCCTGGTGTCTCTATGTGCTGCGCTGAGTTACGCAGAGCTCGGCACCATCTTCAGAGAATCCGGGGGTGAATTTACCTACGTCTTGAGAATCTATGGAGCCTTACCTGCATTCTTCGTGGCATACACATTTACAATTGTGGTAAAGCCAGCAGGTATTACCGCTGTAGCCTTAAGTTTAGCTCAGTATGCTGTGGCTCCTTTTTATCCCGGCTGTATGGCACCGTCATTAGTTGTAAAATGTATAGCAGCTGTGTGCATTTTGGTGGTGGCTACCATCAATGTCCTTAATGTTCGCTTTGCAATGACCATTCAGGTAATTTTCCTATTGGCCAAAATAGCGGGTCTGATGGTAATTGTTATTGGAGGAATAGTTACTATGGCCCAAAATGGCCTGGGAAGCCTTGCAACTCCAGACATTGCATTTGAGGGTACAACTCTGGGAATCGGTACCATTGGAATGGCTGTGTATCAGGGACTCTGGTCATTCGCTGGGTGGTACAATTTAAACTTTGTTCTTGAAGAGGTGAAAAAGCCAGAGGTAGGTTTTGTGAGATTATACACTTTGCTAACATAAAATGTTTGTATCTCTATTTGATATAGTAGTTACATTTAATCCTTTATATGTACAGTGGTTTTTATAATACACACCATGCAGTCATTAAGTAGCTTCAGAGAAACTGCATTCAGATTCAGATATTTTTTAAACAAGCCAGAATTATCAGCATTAGCCTCAAGATACAATTTTATGTCTAGCAACCAATGAAAAACAAGACTGAATCCCTAATAAATATCTGTATTGGCATGCACCATTGAGTGCACCAACTCTAAATTAGTTAATGGTTTTACACACGTTCTGTGTCTATCATTGGGATGAGTAAAGTGAGATAATCAACAATCATTATAAATAAAAAAAATCGGCTACACTTTTAGTCCCCACAAATTGTTGTAGTTAATTTTTCCATGTTATCTTTATATGCCAATAATACAGTTTTTTTGAAACATTTTCGCTGTACTCATACATTCTTTTTAAATACTGCAATTCTCTTCACTCCACATGTTGGGGCATCGGCTTTGAGGGTTTTTTTCCATCTTTACATTTCCTTTGATAATTATAGGCAAATGCCAGCGCAACAAACTGGCCAATTGCCACTGACATGCAAAATGCGATATGCAAATTATGCATGAGCAACTGTATACTTTAAGAGATTATAAAAGTTGCCTGGGCGGCAAATAAATCAGAGTCTTCTCCATCGTATATTGTTTTCACAAGACTGGAGATGGACTTCTGCATTTTCTGCGTCGGTTCTATTAAGCCACCTGACAGCCACAACCACTGCATCCTGTGCCTGGAAGTGGCTCACACCAAGACTTCTGACTGCCGCACTACGTTGCTTGCTATATGCTATATGCTTTACCGCAAGATGATGATAGCAACCAAGAGAAAGCTTGACTCCTGTTTCATCAAAAATACATCAGTTTATCAGGAACAGGATGTTTTTTCAGGATGTTAATGATCCTGGCACAAATTCCAAGCAGGCTATGTTGGCTGCTCACTAATCGGGATCAGACACAGTTTTTGAAGCAGATGCTCCACAATGTTGAGTTATGCGTGAATTGGAACTTCTCAGAAACTTGTGAAACCTTGAATGAGTGGGAAGAAGACATTGTGGACACATGGAGAAAGGGATCACATGAGAGGAACCAATGGGGCACAAGGATCACATAACATAGAACAAAAATATAAAACAAGGTAAAACGAGAACATGAAGCATAATCCTTACGGTGGTAAGTAGCAATCAGTTTTAGATTCTGTTTATTTGCTGCTGCGCCGGCTTTTATACTCTCTCATAATATGCCACAGCTTATGAATAAATTTCAATTTGCATATCAACAGCAACTGGCGTTACTATATAATTTTTAGAGGAAACCTGAGGGTGGAGAAATTACCCAAAGCAGATGCTTCGCAATGTCTGGTCATTGCTTTTGGATAACCAAGGTTATGGAAGTAATCAGGGACGTTTTATTATACTTTATTTTCACAGATTAATCCTGGAGATGTCCATTCTGTGTAGCTATAAAGATTTTCGCAGAAGTATTTTATTGCTCCGTGTGCATATAGCCTATTAAAGCAAAAGGATTTTCCAAAATAACTAATGAAAAAGTTAGTACAGTGGTTAAAATGTTGGCCGACTCATAAAGTTATGAGTTTAAAGAACAAATCTGCCAGTGATGACCCTTTTAGCAATGTCTTAATCCTGCTGTCTTTAACTGCTCGTTAAATCAATGTTATAAATGCTTTTCTGAATAGGGATGTCTACCAAATACTACTACTGAGGTCATGCATTTAATTATTAAATTAAATTTTAACTTCTACCTGCTTTTCTATCTTTTGTCTTGGTGTTTTTGTCCCCTGCCTCACTAGTAGGTGTACTGAATTTCACATAAAATCTATTTGTGTAAGGTAAATCTGCCCCGGGCATTAATGATTGCTATCCCAATGGTAACAATCTTTTACCTGCTGGTCAATATCAGTTATCTGGCCGTCATGACTCCAAGAGAGATGATGACATCCAGTGCTGTAGCGGTTACATGGGGGTAGGTAATCCCAGTTTGCACTCACAGATGATAATGCATGCAACACCTCTAGACGAGCAATGAAATTAAATGTATGTAGAAAAAAATAATCAGTCCAGTAAGATAACTATCTTTTCTCTGAAACAGAAATAAGGTTTTGGGCAGTTGGGGCTGGGTGATGTCTATTGCAGCAGCATTATCTTCGTTTGGCACATTAAACGGATCATTCTTCAGTGGAGGGCGAATATCCTTTGTAGCTGCCCGAGAGGGTCACATGGTAAGTAGGAAGTAATTAAAACTTAGAAGAAACTATTATTTAAATAATAGTCTATGGCGTACTCACCTTAATGACCCTCTGATTTGAGCTGGTGTATAAGGCATGTCTCAAAATTTGATCAAAAGTTTTCTAAGGTTTTTCCACTATGTTTTGTTGCTCTTTTAGCCAAGCATCCTGTCCATGGCTCATGTGCGACACCTTACTCCCTCCCCAGCTCTTATCTTTACCACCACTATTGCCTTAATTGTACTCATTCCTGGAGACTTTCAATTAATAATAAACTTCTTTAGGTAAAACATTACATTTTGCAGCTTCAATGGCAATATGAGTTATTATTATTATTAGTATGTCCCCTTAAATGTTTAGAAACCAATCATATAGTAGGAGTAGTAGAATGTATTACTTTGCCCAAAAATATATAATATATATATATATATATATATATATATATAGATATATATATATATATATATACATGACAATCGCTTTAATTAACAAATGTTTTTTTTAATTTTACTCTTCTTCAGCTTTACATCCTGGCTCTTCTATGGAGTTACAGTATCTGGACTACTCTATCTAAAAATCAAAAAGTCTGATCTTCCAAGTGCCTACAAGGTGAAAGAGACTTGTAATTATATAAATTACTATAAATATTTTACGTATTAAAAGTGCATTAGTTATTTTTAAATAGTCTGATAATACATACATTTATATATCAGTTACTTGCTCATAGATATATCAATCTCTTGATGTCTCATGTCAGTGGATAAAAAAGAAATTGTAAGTGTGTAAAATCTCACATTTACATCCCAGGGAAAAACAGGACTTGACTAAAAGCTAAAACAGATTTTCGACAAAACGTATTTTTTAATACAATAATGATTTTGTTTTGCTTTAAAGTGTTTTGTATTGTTGTTATTTATAATTTTAATACATATGGAGCATTATTTATTATTATTTTTTACAAATACTACCTTATCCAGAGCACCCTTATCCACATACTGTTATTTTTATTATAGTATTTTTGTAGAGTAAATACTATTTTTTTTAAATATGCTTTACTAAGTATTTTTTTCACAAAGACGATACATTTTAAGTGCTGTTTATTATGTTTAATGTGCATAAAAGAAAAAAAATGAAATAAACATGTCTGTGTATTTTTTTAGGTTCCAATTTTTATCCCCATTCTGGTGATTCTGGGGGGGGGTGGCCGTGTTTATAGTTCTAGCCCCCATCATTGACAAACCTCAGCTTGAATACCTATATGTCACCCTGTTCATCCTAAGTGGAACTTTAATTTATTTTCCATTTATTCACTTTAAACTGTGCCCACATTTGCTGGATAAACTCACGGTGCTTCTGCAGCTCTTCCTGGAGGTGGCACCAGCTGACAAAAATGTCTAAAATAAAACACCAATTCAGAGGCGAGGATCTTCAGCCTCTGGTGCTAATAATATATATATAAATTTATATATATATATATATATATATATATATATATATATATATATATATATAAAAAAGTTAATTTCACTGTATACTTCATGCAATAATTTACAGCCTGTTTTAGCATTTTAGCTTTGCTTTTTTGTACTTATAAATATAACAATAATAAGATTAGAATAAGAATAGAAATGTGTTTATTTATTAGGTTAATATGCATAATGTAAATTTTATGGTGCTGTCGAAAGACACATTAAACCTTAATATGGAATAGTAAAAATATAAAGAGGCATTACTGACAAAACTAATAACTAAATTTCTTTACTTTTTAAAAAAATAATGAAATTGCTGTTTGTAAATATTTCTTTGAACCCCGGTTCTTTAATTGTTAATAAATCATACAGTTATACATGTTCCAAATTATTTTTTTTATTTTTAAATCTGTGAAGAATGTATGTAGTCTAAAAAAGTAGAAAGGTGCAAAAGTAGAAAAGTTTGAAAGGTGCAGATTTACATCAGACCCCCAGACATGAAAAAAAAAAATAATACATCAGAAAACTAAATAAAAAGTATAAAAAAAAGACTCAATGTCCATTTTAGCAGCTGAAGTACTTTGATGCAACCTAGATGCACATTACGTCAACACATATAATTATAGAGAACTTTTTAAAAGTCATAGCAACTGTTTGTTTTGACAACAAAACTCCCAAAAGCGCAGTACACAGCCGTCACCGCCACACGGCGCAGTGCAATTATCTCCTCACCGTGCGTCATGACGCGTCACCCATAAATAGTAGTAGGCGAAGGTTTGTCTAAAGTCTCGCGGGATTTGTAAACTTTGACGGGAGTTTGTGTTTCTGTATATACTGGGCAGCCATATTGTCACTATGTGATTGTTACATCTTATATATACAGTTTTATTACTCATCTGCTTTTTTTTTTTTTTATATAATTTGATAAACAATATATGGATATGCATCTATTCCATAAACTACATGTGCCAGGGGTTGAAATAACTTAATAAATGAATGATGGTCCCACAATCAGGTAGTCTAAATGAGAATCAGATAGAGCTTAGTTAACAAGTATACTTACGCATATAAGGAATTCGTTTTAGTGTCACAAGCTTAGTTAATTAGTTTTAGATAAAATTATAAAATAAGAAAAAAAAACTGCACATACAGTATGTAAGTATAGGTTGACCAAATAGAAAGATAAATATATATAGAAAAGATTGTATGTACAGTTGTGCTATAGATGATAACAAAAAAGTAATAGAATAAAATGAAATGCAGGTATATACTGGGATGCAGGTGATAAATAAATCCAGGGTTATTGCACATGGTTTTAATAAATATAAAGTTATATAATATAATATAAGTTATAAGTTATATAATATACGGTTATGGGTTCTGCCAGCCAGATGGCAAAAGTTCTAAAAGGGAATGTGGATGTAGAGTGATTTTCTGAACCCTTTTCATAATTCCAGGTGTATACAGTTCTTAAAGGGTGGGCAGGGGAGCAGCAATAATCATCTCAGCAGTCTGAACTGTTGTCTGTAATCTTCCAGTCTCTGGATGTAGTGCCACCTGTGTTTTTTGTTTTTTTTTTTTTTTTTTTTTTACAATGTAGTTAATGTAGTTAATGTGAGCATCCCACTTTCCTGTCCTGGGAGAGGGTGGAGTCCAGGAACTTGAATGACTTCACTGCAGCCACAGTGCTGTCCATGATGGGGGTGGGGGGGTGGGGGGGGGGCGGGGGGGGGGGGGGGGGGTGTATAGGAGGGTTTCTCCTGAAATCTATAATCATTTCCCCGGTATAAATAGTTAGTAAATAAATAGTTTAAAGATTTATGTTCTTTTTTTATTTCAAAGGTAACGTTAATAACTTTTTTAACAAATGTTTTGTTTAAACACAAAAGAGGTTGTTTTTAGAAATTTTATTTCTAAGTATTTATATGGGGCTTCCTTTTTAAACATTGGTTTGCCTTGTTTAAAGTAAACTGATCTGTAAAATGCGCATGCGCAATCAAAAGGCACTTCTGTTCTTCGTGGCGAAAGAATAAGCCCCGCCCTCTCTGTTGATTCAGCCAATCGTATGGCGAGGTTATAGGGATGAAGTCATCGCGTTGCTTTCCATTGGATTGCTATATTAAGAAAGCAGCGAGGTTGCTTTATAAAGCAGAACAGCCCAGCAGCTGTTCGTAGAAACGCCGTGGACAGACGTGAGGGGAGACAGTGACTTTGTATATTTTAGACCGGCGTAAATAAACCAGATTATTATATCTACAAAGGTTGATTTTATTTTTTGTCTAGACCGACAGAACTATTACAATGGCTGCTATCCGAAAGAAGCTGGTGGTGGTCGGCGACGGCGCGTGTGGCAAGACTTGTCTTCTGATCGTGTTCAGCAAGGACGAGTTCCCTGAAGTGTACGTGCCCACTGTGTTTGAGAACTACGTAGCGGACATCGAGGTGGACAGCAAGCAGGTGGAGCTGGCTCTGTGGGACACAGCCGGTCAGGAGGACTACGACCGACTCCGACCCCTTTCCTATCCAGACACAGACGTCATACTTATGTGCTTCTCTGTGGACAGCCCTGACTCGCTAGAGAACATCCCTGAGAAGTGGGTTCCCGAGGTCAAACACTTCTGTCCTAACGTGCCTATCATACTGGTGGCCAACAAAAAAGACTTGCGCAACGATGAGAATGTGCGCAATGAGCTGGCGCGCATGAAGCAGGAGCCGGTGAAGGGGGAGGACGGGCGCGCTATGGCGGTGCGCATTGGTGCCTATGACTATCTGGAGTGTTCAGCTAAGACTAAAGAAGGTGTTCGGGAGGTGTTTGAGACAGCCACCCGCGCCGCACTGCAAAAGAGGACGAGACCTGCCCCGGGCTGTGGACAATGCTGCAAACTGCTCTGAACTGACTTGAACTGAAGTCTTTTGAAAATACCGAGAAATTACGACCTGTCCTGCTCCGTCGTTACACACGCGCAAACGCAGAGCCGCCGCTACTGCTGTAAAAAAAAAAAGGGCGCGTCTCCTTTTTGTGAAGTATCGAGTTCCTCTAAAGCCCGTGGAGTGATGGGGCAATGAAATTCTCCATCGCTTGTTGCATTGTGGGATCGGACTGCTGGGGTTGAATAATGAACCTACTAGTCCGGCTTACAGCTATGCCTGGCTGTAAGGGGCAACATTTGACGCCTGGGGTTTTCCTGCTCCCAAAAATGACTGAAGAGAAAGATAGAAATGTGTTCCAGAGAAACTGGTGCCACGCATTCCCTGCAAAAGCCTGTGAACAAATGCATGAGGATTCATGGAGGAGTGAAGAAGTGGGGGATGTGGGTGGTCAGGGGTCAGGACTGTATGTTTCATTGTGCTTTGCTCGAATTCCTTGCTTTTAGTCTCAGTCATTGATTTCTATACAGTGCATTACAATTGTTGCCATAGAGCTCAAAATATGTATACTATGCTATATTAAATACCAGTTTGATTGTCTGTCATTACTGGGTTACAGTGCACATAAATCAATTTTGTTTTGTTAAAAACTAAGATTTTGAATGCATTGCCCCTGCACTGAAAAATACTTACTGTTTAAAGAAATGAGGGAAAAAAAACCCATTAGCATAAGCCCTTCTCTTTGTTGGATACCACTGAGGCACATGAATTGAGAGGTTTACAATAATTGCATTTTTAATTCCACATGTTAACGTCTGTGGTACTTTTAAAGTTTGCTTTTAAAATGTCTTTTCTTGTTCATGTTGTAAGTTTACATACATCCAGCAAGTATTTGACATAAATGAATGTGTTATTAAATATGTTCTGTAAATGTTAATGTTGTTTCCTTAAGGCTATCTTGTGGTTTTAAATGTTATAGTTGGTTTTACAGTAATAAATTGAGACAAAAACAATGGTGGAGTCAGATGCTTTGAGCACATCATTTAAGTTTCAATAAACAGGGCATACAAATGTTATCTTATATCGGAACACGTAGGTACCAAAATATTAGTTGTACATAAATCTGATTATAGTTTGGAACAAAAGTTTTTCCTAAGATTATCTGTCATAAAATTTCAGGTATATGACCGTAGCAGTGTTTTTTATGGATTAATACAATAATATGCAATAAAAATGTGCCGACGCTGTATATTTTAGCAATGTAATGCAAAATACAGTTTTTGAATAGTATAACATTCAATTATAGGCCTATTTGAACACTCATTCTAAGTCAAACACCATTAAGCCTGGAAAAAGGGGTATTTATCAGCTACATAAACAATAAAATAGTCACATGTTTGCCTCACTACATGTTTTGTGTAAAATAAATAGCGCTAGAAACTTAGCATTCATGTTATGGAAAAAAACAGGGAAAGTGGTAGCACAGCGATTGAGCTGTTGGACTGCTAACTGGAAGATTGTGAGTTTGATTCCCAGCACCACCAACTGAGCCTATGAGCAAGGCCTATGAGCAAGGGTCCTTAACCCTCAAATAATCATTAGTATAAATGAGATAAATGGATACGGGACTTTTCTAGAGATGTTAACGTAATGCATTACATAAAGAAAAAAATATAGATGTTTATCATTAAACATATCAACTTCTCTTATATTTTAAAAATCTTTTTAATATAATACATTTTTGACTGACTCGGATTGAGATTAGAGTTAGCTAAAAGTGTAAACAAAATTCTATTTACCTTTAGCTAAATATCTGAAAAAATGTTTTCTCTTCACAATACACATTTCTTGGGATTATAGAACAGACCATCTGTAGACCACTACACATCAGATTTACTCAACATTGGAGACATTTGTGATGCTGTCGCATTGCTAATTTGGTGAGCAGGTACCCGTTCTTCTCTTATTAGCACATGAAAGTTGAGTTGCTCTTTAGAGGATTTAACATGCTCAGACTAGTCTACTAGTCTTAAGGCCAAATTACAGTGGCTTCAAATATGTGGTGAACATTCTTACAACTCACTGAATCCTACTGCGGCAACAAGAAGAAATGAAAAATACAGTGTGATGACGCAAACGAAAACAGTTTTATATATTTTATTATATATTTGTGTTGTATTTGGTGTAATTCATTTATTCATCTTCTATACCCGCTTATTCCCTAATTCGGGGTCACAGGGTACTGCTGGAGTCTATCCCAGCCGTCTCTGAAAGGGCGAAAGGCAGGAGGTTTACACCCTGTACAGGTCGCCAGTCTATCACAGGGCCACACACACACTCACTCCTATGGGCAATTTAGAATTACCAGTCAACCTAACATACATGTTTTTTGAAAAGAGGAAGGAAACCGGAGACCCCGGAGTAAACCCACGCAAGCACAGGGAAAACATGCAAACTCCACACAGAAAAGCTCTTTCCTGAGAATCGAAACTTGTGTCCTTCTTGCTGTGAGGCAACAGTGCCAACCACTAAGCCACTTGGTGTAATAATTTTTTCTATTGGTCAATGTGGAAACTAAAACAGTGTGTGTCAACATCTACTAAACAAATTAGTTCCTGTTATCACATTATTACAGGTTCTCCATCCGGCCCATCCACTTTGGGGGCACCATAGTTCTCTTTTATTAGTAGTAACAGTGCAAAATAGGTGTTTTAGGGAGCCCAACCTCATATTCTTTCATAGGTTTCAAAATTGCTAGCGGCACCCCTGTCCTCACCAGTTACCTGCTGTCATCCTTTTAAATTTGTTATTCAAAAACTCAGCTTGTTATTTTACTGAGAAACTTGCAAAAGAAACCGCTACATAGCGCTGTTACAGGACACTCTCTTTCAATAAAAGCTAATAAAACCATCTCTTTTCAAGCAAACATACCGATATCCGGGATGACAGCTACACTTTTTATATAATTTATGTGTAGGTGGTTATTATAGAGCATTAAAATAAATAATGTATTAGAAAATGAATTAACAATTAAATTTGAGTTATTAATGTCTATTATCAATTTAATTTCACTATTTACATTATATAATAAAATCTAAGATGTATTACGTGACTACGTTACATGTCTATGCATGACTGTATTTGGTTTCACTATTAGGCCATTTCTACTGATTGGCTTGACACACTGGCTTGATTTGAAGTGCGATATTTAGCTTTTATTGCATTACGGATTAAACCTCTAGGTTATAGCATCTTGTTGCTGGGTAGAATCCTAAGATGTGAATAAAACATGAAATATAAATAGATAACCTACTTAATCCTTGTGAGAGCTATTTGACTGATTGGTTATGCATTCTCCTATCAGTGAGAGCGGTTAGAGCCTGACAAAGATCTAAAAAACACATACACACAGAGCTGCATCCTTTACATATTTGGATTCTGCTGATTGCACCTGAGAAGTAGAAAGTGTAGTATTTTCTTTACAAAAAAATCTTGGTCACTAAAGAGGGGACCAGGCATATGAAGGAGCTTGGGGGAGGAGGATGGGATAGCTTAAAGGAAAATATGTGGGCCAAGTAGATCAGATAAAAGAAAGAGTGGGTTAAATGTCCTATTTCTGTATGTCAACTTCATTTTCTACTTTCTGGTCTATATAACACTAGAATACTTGGAAAAAAAGTAACTGGGAAATAAACTTGCTACATAAATCTAATCTGCAAATTTATGACTGACATATACTGATATGTGACCTGATAATATTCATTGTACTTTACTACTCTCTTTGTTTTTGCCTGATAATCTAAGTAAAGTAAACTTAAATAAATCAGGGTTTAATATGATTATTTAGTTTAGCCCCTGATATTGGATGAGGGCTGATATTGGGTCTGGGGTGCAGTTAGCATCCAGCTTATCCAAATAAGCTTTGTGCACAGGGACATTGTCATGCTGGAAAAGTGTTTGAGCCTTTTAGTTTCTATTAATACTAATGCTATAGCGAAATCTTAGACAAGTTGTCTATTGTGGCAGTAGAGCAGAACACACACACACACACACACACACACAACTTGTGGTAACTTGTTAGTCAGAGAGTGGGCTAATGATACATAAAGGTGCTTACTTGGTAAAGGTTAATAACCTTTGTGTACAAAAACAGTGTAATAATTAACATCATTTTCTAAACATTAATAAAGTTAGCAGATATGCAACAGTGCTAATATATCCTTAATTTAGCAGACAGCGTGTTGTATTTAACCAAAGGAAAAAATAGTGACTTTACACAATGACAGGATATGAGCAATAGGGGTAAATTCTCCACAAATCAGCTGCATGCTCCAACAACCGACATCTTTGCTCAGAACCTAAATTTACAGAGGGGAACTCTCAGGAAGCAACTTAGAGATAAAATCTAAAATAATAGTCTGGCCAGTGACCATTATTCTGAATCTGCTGTTCTAGACGGGAAGTCTGACCACTTTATCCATATCCTACATTAGTGAAGTTTTCCATGGAGTGTGAGGATACAAAGTAAATAGTCTCAGCAGTCTGTGTATCTTTGAAAGTTTTTTTGTGCTTGGATGAAAACAACACTGAAGCATACAGCTGATTATAGATATTCCAACCCGTTAAACGCCAAGCAAATCAAATGCGACTAGTCAGTCAAATGTTGTTTGCTCAAACTTACATAAAGAAATAACAACAAGCGTATGAAGAAGCTCAGGGGGAGGAGGATGGGATAGCTCAAAAGGGAAATATGTGGGTGAAGTAGCTCAGATAAAAGGAAGAGTGGATTTATTGTCTTATTTTTGCATGTTAACATCTTTTGCTACCAGTTTCTGGGCTATATGTCACTGGAATACTCATCAAAGTGACAGGGAAATAAACTTGCTAGATAAATCCAATGTGCAAATTTATGACCGGCATATACTGATATGAGACCTGATAACATATTTTTTTTGAAGTTGTTGTTTTTGCCTGATCATTTGGAAAAGTAAACCTAAATAATTTAGGTTCTAAAACTGTATCTTTATTTTATTTAGATGTAAAGCTTTAAAGATACAGATCATTAAATTGTCCAGCTACTTAATGTTGAGACTTTGGATAATACCACTGCTCACTCAAAAAAATAAAGGGAACACTAAAATAACACATCCTAGATCTGAATGAATGAAATATTCTTATTAAATACTTTGTTCTTTACATAGTTGAATGTGCTGACAACAAAATCACACAAAAATTATGAATGGAAATCAAATTCCCAAAACCCATGGAGGTCTGGATTTGGAGTCACACTCAAAATTGAAGTGGAAAAACACACTACAGGCTGATCCAACTTTGATGTAATGTCCTTAAAACAAGTCCAAATGAGGCTCAGTGGTGTGTGTGGCCTCCACGTGCCTGTATGACCTCCCTACAACGCCTGGGCATGCTCCTGATGAGGTGGCGGATGGTCTCCTAAGGGATCTCCTCCCAGACCTGGACTAAAGCATCCTATCCTGGGAGCAAGCGATGGACATGATGTCCCCATGATGTCTCAGATGTGCTCAATTGGATTCGGGTCTGGGGAACGGGCGGGCCAGTCCATAGCATCAATGCCTTCGTCTTGCAGGAACTGCTGACACACTCCAGCCACATGAGGTCTAGCATTGTCTTGCATTAGGAGGAACCCAGGGGCAACCGCACCGGCATATGGTCTCACAAGGGGTCTGAGGATCTCATCTCGGTACCTAATGGCAGTCAGGCTACCTCTGGCGAGCACATGGAGGGCTGTGCGGCCCTCCAAAGAAATGCCACCCCACACCATTACTGACCCACTGCCAAACCGGTCATGCTGGAGGATGTTGCAGGCAGCAGAACGTTCTCCACGGCGTCTCCAGACTCACGTCTGTCACATGTGCTTAGTGTGAACCTGCTTTCATCTGTGAAGAGCACAGGGCGCCAGTGGCGAATTTGCCAATCTTGGTTTCTCTGGCAAATGCCAAACGTCCTGCATGGTGTTGGACTGTAAGCACAATCCCCACCTGTGGACGTCGGGCCCTCATACCACCCTCATGGAGTCTGTTTCTGACCGTTTTTGAGCAGACACATGCAGATTTGTGGCCTGCTGGAGGTCATTTTGCAGGGCTCTGGCAGTGCTCCTCCTGTTCCTCCTTGCACAAAGGCGGAGGTAGCGGTCCTGCTGCTGGGTTGTTGCCCTCCTATGGCCTCCTCCACGTCTCCTGATGTACTGGCCTGTCTCCTGGTAGCGCCTCCATGCTCTGGACACTACGCTGACAGATACAGCAAACCTTCTTGCCACAGCTCGCATTGATGTGCCATCCTGGATGAGCTGCACTACCTGAGCCACTTGTGTGGGTTGTAGACTCCGTCTCATGCTACCACTAGAGTGAAAGCACCGCCAGCATTCAAAAGTGACCAAAACATCAGCCAGAAAGCATAGGAACTGAGAAGTGGTCTGTGGTCCCCACCTGCAGAACCACTCCTTTATTGGGGGTGTCTTGCTAATTGCCTATAATTTCCACCTGTTGTCTATTCCATTTGCACAACAGCATGTGAAATTGATTGTCAATCAGTGTTGCTTCCTAAGTGGGCAGTTTGATTTCACAGAAGTGTGATTGACTTGGAGTTACATTGTGTTGTTTAAGTGTTCCCTTTATTTTTTTAAGCAGTATAGTTAGCCTAGATGGAGTTATTTCCTTTAAATATTTAATGTTAATAATTTGCCATTATATTATAATTACTAATTCTGTCGCTTCTTTTTAACAAGCATGTTTAGTAAGCAAACTTCACTTTTTATTCTGTAGCAGTAGACAGGAAGTGTAGCTTATATTTGTGGTCAGAATAACTGCAGTTTTCATAGCTGTTTCAAAGCCGAAATATCTGCTAGTTGCAAATGAACATAAGTAAAAGATTAAGGTGGTGTTCCGGTACTCCATTTTGTAGTGTACCGTCAGAATTCTGCTTACGTGGTCACATACTGAGGTTTTGATTACAGAATGTGACCCTGTGATTGTGATTACAGAATTGTGACCTACGCAAATGATATTACCCTATAAACAGGAAGCATCTGAACAACTGATATCACTTCAACTGGATTCGTCTGGACATCTCTGTGTCTGGATATTCTGTTAGTCATAATTGTACATGACTTGTTGTAAAAGCAGAAATGAGAGACAGTTGCAACATGATTGACTAAGCACTGAGTTAGAAAAAGCTGGAAAATTTATTCAGCGTTCCCTGGTGGCTGGTAGTTCGGAGCAGTGTTCCAATCTCTGAGCTGGATAAACACATCCTCTAGCCAAATCTGCACTCTGAGGTCATTGGCCTAATGAATGACTCACTTGGGAAGGTCTCCAAGCTTGTTTGTGTTCAGACCAAGCAGGGACAGAGCAATGCCAGCCACCGCTGTCTAGTCCATCCCTGTATGCAAATGTGTGTGTACTCTGTGTGTGTCTGTGGATGTAACAAAAATCAAGGTACACAAAAGCCATGGTACATTTTTTGGTGAAGTGTTTATAAAGCACTTTAAACCAAAAGGATTGCGAAAGCTGGATTTGGGGGTATTAAGCCTGGAATTTCCTGCTCTTTATCATGTGTATCCAGTCAAGGTGTGATACAACTTGTGCTTTTGTGCTAAGGCACATATCTATATTTTCAGTATTCGTACATTCTATTAAAAGCACCATGTAACCTGTTCTCTGTGTATGTGTGGTTATAATGCACAGATGCTGAGCTGCAGTAGATTGCTATGGCAGGTTTATAGAATTGATTTAGCTAAGCTTGGAAATTCCAGATATCCATGCACGGCAACTTAAAGGAGACGGAATCAAAAAATGCCTTGTCTCAGCTGCAGCGCCACTCAATAAAACTTATATAAGCCTTCAAACACATGACTAAACCTTATGTTTGCCAGGGCAAAAATCTTTGCACAGTGTTCTTCAATAGACCGTCTGTCTGACTGGAGGTGGATCAAGTTTTATAAGAAACAAAGTGTTTCCAAAGGACCGCAGGACTGAACGAGATGTTCTGATAGCTTAATATTCTGAAGTTCATTTTCCTCCCTTTTTCATTTAATAAAATGAATGCTTAGCACCGTGCATCAAAAAGATTTTAATGATAGCACAAATGTGAGTCATGGCTTTAAAACTGGTAGGTCACACGGTACCATTTGAAGAAAGTGATGAAATCTGTGCTTATAACATAAACTATATGGCCCAAATTTTGGACACCTTAACAGCACACACAAGGACCTTGCCACAAAGGTCTAAAATGTATTTGTCTGCTGTAGCATTGTATTAAATACTAAAATTAAGAGACCCAATCACTGTTTAATCATGCCAGTGTCCCTGTGCACAAAGCCCCAGAGCTCTATGAAGACATTTTGGGTTATTGTTGGAGTGGAAAACGCTGAGCTCAACCCTATTGATCACCTGTAGTATGAACTGAAACAGACTTCAACCTGCGCTCAACCAAACTGATCACCCCAGACTTCACCCAAACCTTCTCAGCTAACATTACTGTCCAAACCAGGTACAACTGTAATGGGGGACAGTTGTGGTCTTCCGGAAAAACTTTTCCATTTTCTGATTTTGGAGTATGGCTGTGGGAATTTGTTAATTTGGACACGACTGTAATAGGGCACAGTACTCCAAAATCAGAAATTGGAGAATTCTTTCCAGAAGTGTGTATTTGTTGTAGGAGTGTGGGTTATCATAGGAGTAAGAGTAAGACAACATCTGGAATACGATGTTTTGAAATACACATACAGATTTGATGCTTGGGTGTCCCAAAACTTTTGTCCATAGTAATAATTCATGGACAGTAATGTTGGCTGAGAAGGTCTAGGGTGAAGTCTGGGGTGATCAGTGTGGTTGAGCGCAGGTTTTTTAATGCTCCAAAATCGGAAATGGAAAAGTCTTTTCAAAAGTGTGGATTTTTTGTAGGAGTGTGGGTTGTTATTGGAGTAAGAGTGAGACTACATCTGGAATAGGATGTTTGAAATACACATACAGATGTGATGGTTTAGTGTCCTGAAACATTTGTCCATCTAGTATATCCAGCCACAATGACTCTTCTGTAAATATACTTTAACCAAGAAAACAATTCAGGACAGTTAGTGGCACAGTTAGTGTTATTGAAACCATGCTTCTGTTTTTACAGACTCTCATACATTTACCTCACAAATATAAAACTAACACACCTATTCAAGTATGTCAATGCAAATGTCTTCAGGATTATTGTCTAAAAGATTAATTTGACAAAGAAATACCAAACCTTGCTCAATCGGAAGAGAATGTCTGGAAGATGGAAAAGCAGCATGAAAGATATTTTTGTGTCATAAAAATACACATAATTATGTAGTTAATCAAGCATTGCTAGATGCTGTTATATGTGTATTGTTGATGGATCCACTCTGATCTGGTTTGTTAAAATTACAACACATCTGGAGTTTTATATTTTTCTTCACTGGAACTGAGAAGCCCACACCAGTCCCTGCATGTCCTGTGCACGAAGCTAGACTTACAAAGACGTGTATTTGGTAGGTTCCAAACCACATACTTATCATTTTGAACAAGAAATAGTGTTAAGTATCGTGTTTACAATGACAAAACAAAGTGTGAAAAATTAGGCAATAGGGACAAGAGGGACAGAGCTACCAGATTCTTCTAGTATAGTTGGTGACAATACATCAAACAGTTGTTGGCTTAGTAGCTGCTGTCGTGTGATTAATTTTTTAACATTTAAAAAACTCATTGTATTTTGATTAGGCTCTTCATCCAATATTAATGTCTGATCTTATTAATAATATAGTGGGCAAATGGAACCCACAAAGCAAGACCCAGAAGTGTGAAGGTCAATTATAGGAAGAGTGAAGCTAAACCTGAACCAGAACCAGGTTGTTGAGAAAACGTGGGTATGATGGTCAGGAGCCTTTAATACTTTAGGTTATGAAAAGCAGATGTAAAATAAAATCTGTTCAATGTCAGTTTCCTCTTTTTCTACCCTCGGATGGCAACTAACTATTAAATGCCTTAACTTTGCTTTTTAAGAAATTAATCAAGAAAGAATCTTTGTATTTCAGTCTAGGTTTGTTTTTATTTTCAGATTTTGTTTTATTTTCAGATTCATAATTTTAGTATGAATTGTGTTCTTCAGACACAGCTTTGAGTCCATACTTGCCTCCGGGGCCTGGCCTACATTTTTGCATTACTCATGGATGAGCTTGCTCCCATGATTCACAGCTTTTTTGGCATACACTAGTTCAGATCCATTTACATTTCAGCCGCTGCTTTATCAGAATACAAAAAACCATTACAAAACACCCAGTGAGCTTTTGTTTAGTGGTTTCACTGAGATAGCAGTGTCTGTTTTGCTTAGACAATAGATCATTCATTAAACCCATCTTATATTATACCGCTTAAACTCTTTTACATAAACAAGACATGGTGGAAGTGCAGAATTCTAATCTGCAAGAGCATTTTATGTTGTTAGAAGAACAAGTGAACTGCCAAAAAACAGACATTTTGACGTTATAATAGATTTTAATCTCTTCGATCTCATTACATTTTAGAATGATATGGTAAGAGATTACATTTACATTAAATTCTTTAGCAGACGCTGTTATCCAGAGCGATGTACAAAAATATTGGTACACTAGACTACAAAATAGATTGTAACAACCCCAAAAACTGTTAAAAAAAGAGTGACATAAAAAACAAG
The DNA here is from genome assembly GCA_005784505.1 of Bagarius yarrelli. Taxonomy (NCBI): domain Eukaryota; kingdom Metazoa; phylum Chordata; class Actinopteri; order Siluriformes; family Sisoridae; genus Bagarius; species Bagarius yarrelli. The sequence continues at coordinate 2,397,880 of VCAZ01000049.1, read as the reverse complement.
AATTTTTTAAATGTTAAATGTCAAGTGCCAGATATTTGAGAAACAGATCTGTCTTTAATCGTCTTTTGAAAACAGACAGTGTCTCTGCTTTCCAACATTGTTGGGAAGTATATTCCACCATTTTGGTGCCAGAACAGAGAAAAGTCTTGAGGAAGACCAACCTTCCGGAATGGTGGAACCAGTCAAGTTTATGTTTATTTAGCTACAAGACCATTAGTGATGTTAGTGAGGGGGTCTGGGGTGCAGTCTGTGTTCCAGTTAATTGTGTTTTGTAGGGTTGGGGTCAGGGCTCATTTGTGCTGTCTGGCATAAAAAAGAAAGACACTCCCCCGGGCATGTATTCTTAGTGTGTGCTGAAGTCTACAATTTATACACTGTATTGTTTAAGCAATAAATATTTTTAGATTGTATTTACAATAAAAAAAAAACTGGGTTAAAATTTATTATACATGTTTATATGCAGTATATTTACTCGGTTTATGATATATTTTAAGAAATACGTGAATTCTTGCAAGATTAACTGGCCTATGGCACTCATAGTGCTATTAATTCAAATACCATTATTTCACATACGATGCAGAGCCACAAGGTTAAAGGCAGCAATTAGCAGAAAAGCACCTGCATCAAAGCTCTTCACACATCTTTCTGACCTGCCCTGCACTATATTCATCACCTGTGAATACAGACGCCTGCCAGTCCAGTTAAAGCACATAGGTGAAAAATATCAGACTCCTGTGTTAATTTTAGGTCCATGGTTGTGGGTATTTCTGTGGTACCCATTATCCTAAAAACTCCTCAAAGTCCCCATAAAGGTAATTTTTTATGTTTACGTAATGTTTAAGTAATTTATTATGCTCTTTAATAACTAAAGCCTAATAAATGTCTTCACGATTATCTGTAAGGCTGCTTTGCAACCGTTGCTTATTATTAAAAACTGTTACAAACGTTAAAGAATTGGGAACTGGGGGTATTTAAGTAGCACAGAGTCTATCCCAGCCGTCTCTGAAAGGATAAAAGGCAGGAGAGGTACACCGTGTACAGGTCATCAGGGCCATTACAGGGCCACACACACTCATACCCACTCCTATGGGCAATTTAGAATCACCAATTAACCTAACCATACATTTTTGGACTGTAGGAGGAAACCAGAGTACCCAGAGTAAACCCACGCAAGCAGGGGGAGAACATGCGATATTCTGTAATTTATTATTCCTATTGTTGTGCAGATAGTAGGCTAAAGATGAAGAAAAAATAGTCATTATATATTATTCTCCCCCCAACAGTCACTACTGCTTTTATGTTACCTGCTTCTCGGAACGAAAAAAAATAGCATTTTAAAGATATTTTATATAGTCAAAGCTTTGTGGACATTTTACTGTATCATTTTAATGTATTATTTAATGTATCAAGTCTGACTTCGATATTTAATATTTTAATCTTTAATTTATATTTAATATTTTTTTATATTTAATCTTTATTTACTGTATCATTATATGTACTTTTATATAATTATTATATTTTTACTTTATTTGAAATTATATATTACTAATACTCTAATGTATCTTGCTCTATTATGTATTCGACTTTTACAATATTTTAGCTTGAATAATCTCCACTTTTTCTGGGAAGAATTTTCACTAGATCTTTCACTAGGCTGTAGGAATTTGCCTATTCAACAACAAACACATAAGTGAGGTCAGGCACTGATTTGATTTCGATTTGATTCGATTCGATTTGATTCGATTCAATTCAATTCAATTAATTATTTATTAGACTCTTGCAATATTGTGCTATGCTAGTGTTTGTAGGGTAATAATTGTACTCAATTGTAGGGTATTAGCCCTCGTTTATACTTATGCTCTTTAAATAAGACAGTGCAATTCATTCACTGTGACAAACGGGCTTATCTGCATCGCTAGACATATGTCAGTCTGGAAATGTTGTGCCCTCAAAATAACCTTTGTATTTAATTAACGTATAAAATAAATCTGTTTTAATGAATAGAAAAATAGATTTGGTCTGACTAGTCAAAAGCTGCCTAGGTATAAATACATGCATGCTAGAACAGGTTTAATGCCCTGTAACATACAAGTGTTATGGTAAACTGTCCGAATACTTTTGCTTATAAAGTGTGTTATTTTGCCATCCTATTGTAAAGACTTCTGGTAAATTGAATAAAATAAGGAAAAGAAAGTAGCATAGTTACATCTTGTTTATCATTGTAAAAATTCTCATAACAACCTTTATAATAAGTCTGACTAATATCTTTGCATAAATCACGTTAGATCCTTGTTGCGGCATAAAAATGGATCCGCCCGGCTTGTTATAGGTGTGGTGTGTTTGTGTGAAGTCTAAAGTGGCACTGCCTTTTGGGTGCTAGATCCTAAAGAAAGCATTAACCATGCCCTCTGTTATTATTCATTGCATCCGTGTATTCTTTAGGAGTCTTTGGCACGCATGGCTTTCATTGTTTGGTGAACTGCACAGCAGGAGTCAGGCTGCAGCATTTTCAGCATGTATACTGTGTATTTTCTGCTGTAACTACCCCATTTTTTTGCCCCGGCACAGTACATTATGTTCACTACTCTAAATTTGTCATCACATGCAAACTGGAAGTGTGTTTGCACAAAGTGAAACTGGTAGTAAACTGGTACATTGTATGTTACAACGTAATATCTTTAATCATTAGTTTTAGACAATGACATTAAAGCAGAAATAACATGATAAAATAATGAAGACTGTTTTTTTTTGGTTTTTTTTACCATTTATAACTATTAAATATACAAATATACAGAAAGATTGCATCAGATGTCTAGACAGTTAAATGTATAATAGCAAAGTTAGAGTAAACTCTATATGGTGTGTGTATCAGGAGCTTTTCTGTTGACTGCTGTGGTGTCACATTTCAAGCTCAGACGAACATGCTGTCATGACGTCACTGCTGTAAATGATAAGGGGACACTCTAGACCGCCATCACACACACTTTCTGTACATACAGTATACAGCACAAAGTCTCATCACACACGCACAGCGAGTTCACAGAAAGTCATGGTGTTGTTGACCCTTCAGTGACGTCCTTATATGGTGAATAGCGTGATACTGCTCCACATTTCCTCTTCTTAAAGACTGCTATTTCAACTACACTACAAGCACAGACAGGAAAAAAATCTTCTTGTGTTTGTGTTACTTTTCTCCCTGACTCACGCCCTGTTTTTCTGGGATTGGCTCTTTAACCTGACCGTGATTAAAGAATTACTTTAGATAAATGATTACATGATCTAATATTTATAATTGTAGGTCTACTTTATCGCAATTAAACAACAGTAAGATTTTGATAGCTGCGAGTTGGTTGCAGATCAAACAGTGTGTTATGTTTAAAAATAAAAAAAACCTTAAGCAACAATTCTGTAGAAAATTCATTGTCAGATGTGGTAGCACACTGGTTAGGGTGGAAGATCAGGGTTCAATTCCTGGCCCCAGCAAGTTGCTACCGCTGAAAAAGGTCCTTTACCACTAATTGCTCAGCTGTATAAGAGGGAATATACATCGCTGTGGATGAGGATGTCTGACAAATACTGTAAATTGTATTGAACTCAATTAACTTTATCTTGTTCTATTATGTATTATATTCTTACAATATTTTACTTTTATACTGTTTCTAACTTGTACTGTATAATAATCTTACTTAATTAGACTGTATAAAGTAAGCACTCTTTACAAATGTGATGAGCAGAAAAGCATCTCAGCATGCTAAACCCATAACACATCTAACCCTGTATCAGCCTATTTGGTTTAAACATCAGTGCTACAAAGAACTCCAGAGAGATTACACCATTTCCTCATTCCATTGTGATTGGGGACGATAAGACTCTTGCTTTCATGTGCAAGTGTCCAGTGATCTTATGTATTTACATGACATTGTATCTATTATTACAAAGCACAGTGAGGGTAAGTAGGGCATAGGGGAGTTTGTGAAGAGCTGGATGCATGTTGTTATAAATTATTAAATACTTTGTGGACCTATCATTCTAAATAAAATTAAGCATTAGAGTGAAGCTGTAATTAATTAGGTTCTTTATGATGAGCAAAAAACCCCACGAGGTGCACTTATCTTATAAAATATTAATACTTAATGCGCATACATTTAAAACACCCTACTAATAAAATACACTATCATAAGCAAGAATTTGTGGTCACCGGAGTCTTTCTCAAACTCTTGTCACACAGTTGGAAACACGCGGTTTTAAGAATGTCTTTCTATATTGTAGCATTACATTATTTCTTCACTGGAACTAAAAGGTCCAAATACTCTTTTAGCATGATCATGTCTCTGTGCACAAAACCCCTAAGCTCCATGAAGACAGTGTGTTATGGTTGTAACGAAAGAATTCAAGTGTTCTGTACAGAGCCCTGACCTTAAACCCCACTTAAACCTCGGATATAAACTGAAACACAGAATGCACCCAGATCTCCTAATCCAACATTAGTAGGTAGTAATAACTCACTGATTATAATAATGTTTTGGATGAATGAACAAATCCCCACAGCTGCCTCCAAAAACTATAAAAATCCTGAAATCCTAGAATGGATGTAATGTTTAAGTGTCTCATATACTGTAAATTTGTACATTGGCCGTTTCGATTTATTTTTAATCAACTACGATAAATAACAATGTCTCTTATACTACACCACACCACAATACACTACACTACACTACACTACAGGATTGTGTACTAGACACCTTTAAATCATGCTTGGCCTGTAAGTCCAATAATACCATATAATTACTACAACAGAATAAAACACCACAAACAGCTTAAAAATAGCTGACTAAATGAATTGGTTACTAAATAACCAATTAATTAAATATTTAGCAGCCAAATAAAAAAAATGGCTGCTGCTATTTTTTGCATTAGCTTAAACCATTGGTGCAAATCTTCATGGTCAAATAAAAGCATTTCTCTATTTGAAAAATGTCCTTACAAAAACAAAAATCTATACAGCTTTTTAGTTAATTTAAACCACAGAAAATACGTCACAGAAACTAGATCTCCATGGATAACATTGCTTTATTGTTCAGTTATGCACCAGGATTTCCTTCAACAAAAAAAAGAGAATCAAAGCTGAGCCAAAGCGGACGCAGTGCTAAAACATTTGTCCCAATGACAGCTGTGGATTCCACTAAAAAAACCCCCCAGAAAAACCAAATTTGAGTCAGCCAGTTCCCAGCTTTGTCTAAGATGTCGAGATTGCCATTAAGCCAAAACTTCAAGAAGTTGTTAGCAAGCAGGTATGTAAAGTGAAATAATCACTAAATACCATCACCATACTTTGTACCTTTAATGTTCAATATGAGCCTGCTTCCTGCTTTGACTACAGATCACAATCTCAACCGGTTCATTGCCATAGCAAACAAGAAGTGGCTCAGAGCCGATTCCTGGTGCATACCCACTTCTACATCTAAATCCCTCTGTCTGACCCACTGCAAATCTCACCACCGTCATGCTACTCTCAAAAATGTCCTGCACCAATCTGACCATTTTCTGCTACTTCTGACTTCCTCATATAATATCACAGCTCTTCTCTTGCAACCTGTCATATGCTTTTTGCATGTCTACAAAGACACAATGCAGCTCTCCCTAACCTTCTTTGAAATGGTCGGTTATGCAAATAATTTGTTCAAATTTATTTGCAGTGAAGGACAATATGATCTACTAGTATTTTTTGATGTCACAAAACACGAAAACATAAAACACAAGTCAGTAAAAAGCTCTTAGAGACTGTAAAGATAACACAATCAAAAGTTTTTTTTCCCAGGATACTGCAATGAGAAGTAAGGGAATCCAAGTTTTGGTATATCTCAGAAGATGCTCCAGTAACCTGGTTTTGCTGAATTCAGTATTTTAAATAATATGAGACATTAATTCGATAATCTAATTTTATTACTGACCCCATGTATATATTCGGTGTAAACTTAGCTAAATGAACTGTAAAGCACAGACTAAGTTTCCTTAACCTGCTAACAACATTACACTTTTTGTGTGTGCTTTAGATACAGTGTTGAAGTAATTCAATGTATTTCACTTACTCTAATTTATCCTGCTCTATTATATATTAGACTCCTCCAATATAAAACTTTTAGAATGTTGTATAATGTAGCTTGTACTGTATAATAATGTTACTCAATTATATTTACAGTGACAAACAAGCTTACATCACCAGAAATGTGTCAGTCTGGCCATAGTTTGCCCTTTAAAATAACATTTGTATTCAACTAAAATCTAAAACTAGATTGTCTTGCTGAAAAATTAACCTTTGTCCATCCAATCAAAAGCTGCCAAACTGCTTGAACTGGATGTCTGTATTAACATTGATTTTGCCAAGCAGGATGTGATTCTGGATTAACATCCTTGAACCAATATTTCAATCAACCATTTATCAGTGTGTGCCGACCAAACCCGCATCAATCCATTTCTAAATCGTTCTCTCCTTTGTCCACAAAGATATTCTGCCTATCTTTGTTTTGACCTTCCTCGTACCCCAAAATTCTATAATTATAATGTATGTATTATAAAAGCAAAATCATGTCCACTTTTGAATACAGTAGATACAGTTGCTGAATTACTAATTCTACTTTTTTTTTTTTACTATAAACAAGTAATAACAAAGCTGGAAACAAGCTTATCAAATGGAATCTGCTCTACCAGTTTCACCAGCTCAGCAACTTTATGAGGTTGGGTGGCTCAAGAATAACGAACTGATCTATTATTTGTCTTTATATTGACCCTGCCTGTGCTTAGTGGCGTAGACAAGAAAGAAGCCAGACAATATCTCTGGCACCCCACTGCATTTCAGCAGCTAACACTGACACAAGCAATATGATTTAAAGACTGAGTGAGCGTGGTAATAAAAATGTTTTGTTCCTGTAAGATAGTTTGTAGCCATAAATGGAACGAATGGATGTTTTATTATAAATAAAGACCTCACATTAGAATACTTGTGTGAAATGTTTTTTAAGAATAAACTGTTACTAACTGAAAGTCCAGTGTGAACAGATGGCATAATCTATCATTCTGATCTGGAATCTGGGATACTCAAAAGCAAGGGGAAGATTTGCACTTGGGTTGCCAAACCTTCTGTTCTTACATACACCTATAGCAATGTCATATCTTTCCCCATAAGAAGGAAAACTTCAGTGAGGTAATGCACTAGCAGCCTATACAGGCAAAGTGCTTTATTCCTCTTATACAACAACAATCTGCAAAACAATGCCACTTAATATTTAATAAACATTTTCATAGATTTTCTATAGGTTATATAGTTTTTCTTTAGTGTTTTTCTATAGTGTTTTAAACATTAACAAACAAATCCTGTTTTTACCTTTTTTAAAGAAAAATAAATGCTCATTCCATGACTTAGAGACATTCTTTTACAGGTAAAGTTATAGTTTTATACACTTTACAAAGCAATGGCACTGAAGACTGTAAATAAAAAATAAAAAATTATTAACAGAAATCAATTTATAGAACCTATACTATTTTGTAGTGGGAGTGCTGTGCAGTGGTAGTCATTAAATGATATGTAAATTATATACATCATATGTGAATAAGCACATTAATATATATTATATATTAATATATAATATATTAATATAACCTCTGATTGAAATACAAGTCTGTTTTTTGTTGGAGTTACTGATACACCAATCAAAAGCTGTGGTATAGATGTTTTTTAAATGTTATAATAACTCTATAACCCAACTGTATCAAATCTACACTTTTACAAACTTCAGTGGCATTGCATTAAATCATGTTTTTGCTTGAAAAATTGTACAAAAACAGAAAAACAGAATGTCTAAAAAGGTTGCAAGTGTAAGCACTTTCGAAAAGAGTCCCTGTAAAGCATCTTTTTTTGCTTACAATGTACTTATAAACTAAATAGAACTGCATTAACCGGATTAGAAAAGGCTTGTTCCTTGTCACGTTTTGTCAGTATTCGCATCTTATTTCAGGCACATTCTGTATTTCGCTGCCTTTTCTTATTGTTATAAAAACACATGATATGAGGGTCTGGTATGTGCCAAAATGTCTGATGTGTCATAGAGACAGAAAGAAAGGAAACCAGATGTTGAAACCATGCAGGTCAAAAACATGGCTACGGTCACAACAGGATGAGGTTCACTATACTTTACTCTACTTTGCTGTTTCCTGTTTTTCCCTGAACACTATGAAGTTCCACAGGAGCATGTCCTGCTCTGCAGTGTGTAGTCGTGTTGGTTGACATGACATCAGGATGCCTTTACGGACTCTTTACATGTTGCATTCCTGTTTTGGATGCATTTCAGAAGGGTTTATTTGTTCCGCATCTATTTTTTCCTACTTATACAACACTTATATGGGGAAGTGGAAGCGCAGTTAAAGTGTTCGCCTGGTCGGGGTTTGATTCCCAGTGAAACCAAGTTACCACTGTTACCAAGGCCCCAATTGCTCAGTAAATGAATAAATGTAAGCTGCTCTGGAAAAGAGCATCTACCAAATGCTACCAAATGCAAATGTGAAAACAGAGTCACAACTATTCATTTTAGCATAAAATATGTTACATATTTGTTGATCTCAATTACAATTCCTCAGAGCTCCTAGTTGGCCGGCTTGTTGCAAAAACGTATTTTAGCACTTATTGCTCCTGCATTACTATGTTAAATAAACAACCCCATTGTCATTATGTAAGCATGTTGTAAGAAAAAAAGCACCAGTACACTAGCACAATTAGCAACATGTTCATATTTTGCAACATACTTATCAAATATATAGAGTTAAAACTATTTCTTTGCCTAATACTTTAGCTATCATGCATAATAACGTGTTAATGATCTATGTTAAAAAACAACAACAAAAGTATTGGCTAAAAACTTGCTTACATATCTTTTTCAAAATCCTCTCCGAACACTTATCCTGCTTATTTTAACTGAGAAAAGACAGGTGAAAAATTATAAACAGAACATTATTTAGTAGAGTTCTCAAATTAAATCTATTTCTGCATCTTTCATTTTGACAACAATAGCAGGCTGTCCCCAGAAAGCAAGGAGTCTGTTCTTCATCCAATATCTTACTAATAACAAATACAAACATCAAACTAGTTCTTTAACTGTTATTACTGGTCCAGTCTGCACAAGTCAAAAACACCCTCAGTGGCATTCTTTCATCGTTTAAAAAAAAATAATAAAAACCTTAGAGTAACACGAAGAGAAATTCAGATAGGCTTTAAATGTGGACATAAATACAGGACATTTTTATGCCTCATGTGGGGCTGTGCTACAGGATGCTACTCGGGCCTCTGCAGGGTCAGAACTCAGGAGACCCGATACAGCCACTTTAGAGTGAAAAGCAGTAAGTGCATAATGCCAAGTGAGCCCAGAATCTTCTCTTCTTCCTCCTCCCTGTTCCTCCAAATAAAGCCTGCTCTTGTTCACGTTGTGCAGTGAAGCACAGAGATTAGCGCCAGGCTAAAGAATGTCCTAAGTGTAAGTGTTACAAACGTAGATGTACTTACTTAACATAGTTTACAGATGCGCTCATAACCTATTTCTGTCCCTATATATATCATTGCCTTCTTTGGCTTCTTAATACACAACAAATTAATACGATTAAAATGAACCCATCAAAACTCATTAATGTGTTTTAGATGGTTGATTTTTAACTGTTTAACTATTTTAATCACCATTACCGTAAGCCGTAATTACAAACATTCGGTGTTACCCAGATGAGCATGGGTGTTACCCAGATGAGCATGGTTTCCCTCTTAAATCTGGTTCCTCTCAGGGTTTCTTCCTTTTGTGTGAGTTTGTTCATTAGGGACAAACTTACAGTTTTTCACTGTTACTGCATTCTTTGTCAAGCGGCTTTATTGTTAATTAAATTGTGACTAATACGGCGAAACAGAGCACAACTACGACAAAGCATTGATTCAGCATCTCCTAATCAGCCATGGTTAAGGGCCTTAATCCAGGGACCAGCAATGGCATCATTAGTCTCATATATATAATATGCATTTTTAATGGTTTACCTACAACAAAACCGACATGGCGGTCTAACTTTTCCTCATGAAAGAAGAAGGAAGCCATCATGTACACAATAAAGAGACATATATTTATATGCACAACTTTCTTAAATAAACAACAATTTCTTACCCTTAAACATGACGTTGAAGAAAATAAACTGTGTTTGTTTGCTCCACATGTCAATCTGATAACCTCTGAGACGATCCTTGACCAATAAAAGCTGTTATGAAGACCAGACCATCTGAAGGTTTTAGATGCAAGAGGCTAAAAAAACCTTCTAATGAGTATTTCGGAGCTTTAAGCTTTATCCCTATGTGTGTAGCGCAGTGGTTAAGGTGTTGGACTGCTAAATGAAAGATCAGGGATCAATTCCCAGCACCACCAAGCTGCCACTGTTGGGCCCCTGAGCAAGTTCCTTAACCCTTAATTGCTCAGTTGTATAAAAGAGATAAATGTAAGTCGTGCTGGATAAGGGCCTCTGCCAAATGCTTTAAAAATGCCTAACACATGAATACGCATTGTTAATTATATGGTGGCAAAGTGTCTATACAGTTGCTTCTATAAAGCTGCTGTCGTCAGCACAGATCAACAGCTGCAGTAAAGAAGGGAAGCCTAAGGCAACAGCTGGACAAAACTCAATAATTACCCCAATATAACCACCCTGAAGAGGACACACTGGTTACTACTTATGACTACTAGTACATAGCATACTTGAAGACATTCCAGCAAAGTAAATGACAAACTCATCTTATTATATTAACAACAATAATATCATAGAAAATATATGAATTCAGGAAACTGATGTTCTGTAATAAATACTGTCGTATATGAGTAAGTGAGAAGACCCTGCCGGATGTTCTAAACAAGTCCAGGCAGCGTGCCAGTGTGAGTCGGCGTGACCTGATATATCTGACAAAAGTAACACCAGAACGGTATTAATTACTACTCAGCAGTGGCCTTCGCTGTCACTGTGTCCGGCTAAACACTTCTGTAAGAGCACAGAGCGTCCCTGTGTTCCAGCTGAACAATTTCAGTGGGGAGATCATGAGAATCTACTGGCTGTGGAAGTAATGGATATCCATCCAAGTCATATCTTCAAGGCTGTCATTTTATCATTTGAAAAACAAATATTGAGTCAGTTAGTGTTTATGTCAGACAAGGATTACACAATGAAAAAGATACTTTTATAAAGTAAACAAACTAAAAAAACTAAATAAAAAGAAATCAGTCTGTACTATTTCTGACCTTAATAAAGTGGTGGCCAAATACGGCCTGTGGATAAATTTCAAATTCTACAGCTTGTCTATTGTAATATATTATATGAGGCTCGTCAAGCTAATTTATCAATCTTTTACATTATTTAGCAAAGGCCTTTATTCAGGATGATGTTTAAAAAAAGTGCTTTGAGCCTCATCATTGAACAGATCAGTACTGGTGCCCTAGATTAAAAAAACAAAGTGTACCGAACCACAAAAACTGTTAAAAAGAGCAATATAAATAAAGATCAACAAAGAAAATATTTTGCAAACCACACCGTCAACATAAGCACTAAATTTTAGGCCAGATGTAACAGTAACATGTGCGTGACAATAATTTGATTATTCATCTACCCTGTCATTTGTTTAGCGCACAATAGTATGAATAATATGTGTGGTGACAGTTTTAGGAAAACAAATGATTTTTTCTTAAAAGGAACAAAAATTATAGTAATTTAAAACATTTGTCAGCTTGAACACAAAAATAAATCTAAATATAAACTTTTAGCTATCCAAGTGTGTTTCCTTACACATATGTTATGCATGTTTATGAATGATTTTAAGTACGTTTTATTTATCCTATAGCATAAAAATAAAAAACCCAATAAATTCCTATTATTCTAGCAGCAATAGAAGAGATAACGGTGATCTTTTAACTTAAGATTGACAATAATGCTCCTGTTTGTTTGATGGTGTGATTGAAAATTACCTTGAGAAAATACACAGACTGACATGGATGACAGGGAAGGGGGAAGTGGTAGATCAGTGGTTAAGGTGCTTGGTTGCCTATCGGATGAATATGGGTTCAACTCCTTGCCCCACCCAGCCAAGACCATGAGCAAGGCCCATAATTCTTAAATAGATAGAAAAAAAAACTAGACTAAATTGTTTTCCAGTCTGCTGATGTCTATTATTTTTAACATGAATTCCAAGCAAAGAAAACAATACACAAGAGTTGCTTTTATAAGTACTTTGGTGTTTACTTCTATCAATATCTGTATATCTGTATATACATATCTATACTTCTAGTGTATGTATACACACATATCCTATAATCCCATTTTTATTCTTACTCACACTTTTTAACTTCAATTTATTTACTTGTCAGACAGTCGAAGAAATGTATAATTATGTATGTGAAGAATAAAATTTGAAACTTTGTAGATTTTGACTAATATGGCTATCCATATGATCAATAACAGCATCATTAATGTTATATTAAGTTGCAATTTAGACCTTACAGACAGTACACACAGTTCACTCTCTCTCTTGCACCCGTTTAACCCTGTTCTTTAGTTATACAGTTAAACGCAGGCAGTAAAAAGTGGATAATGAGTGTGTGCTGCTGTGTAAAAAAACTGTTACTGGGCACTGAACAATCAGTTCCTCTCTTCTGAAGCAAGTGGAAAAATGCTCTGTATATCATCCATTTAACATTTAGAGAGAAACAACTGAAAATCCTGCCCAATCATAAACTAATCAAGGTGTTTTATATTAAATCAAGCTGTTCTCAAAGTTGGATTACATTTTCAAAAGTAAAATACCCAACCACAGTCCCCAACTTTGATGAAGCATTCGTGAGAATGGAGGACCTGGAAAACTGTTTATATGAGTTTACTTCAGCTGGGCTATTGCTGATGCCTTTGAAATAAACCTGGTAGTCTTTTACTACCAGCAAAGAGACGTTGCACTGAATCCGAACTGTCTTATAAACCTATTTTTCTGTTTTGGGTCTTAAACCTGTGCTAAGAGATCTAAAAAAACAAAGCAGAGAAATTAAAGAGAAAGAGAGAAAGAGAGAGAGAGAGAGAGAGAGAGAGAGAGAGAGACAAAAAGAAATTAAAAGCATGACTCCAAAAGGTCAACAAACATAAAATAAATTATATGCTACATTATATAATAAAAAACGGTACATGACCATGTACAAAACAATACAGAGAGAAATGAGAGAGAGAGAGAGAGAGAGAGAGAGAGAGAGAGAAATTAAAAGCATCACTCCAAAAGGTTAACATACAAGAATATAATATACCACATTATATAATAAAAAATTGTAGAGGGATGGCACAAAGCAATACAGAGAGAAATGAGAGCGAGAGGGGAGAGTGAAAGAGAGAGAGGGAGATAAAAAAAAATACTAACATTAATTACTACATATTATAATATAAGAATTACATAGCTGATTCCAGTGGTGTGCAGTCAGGGGCCAGCAGGCCTTCAGCAGACCTTCTCTGTTGGCCTAAACAATATAAAAAAAGATGACCTACATTTACAACTAGCTTGTCTCCGCCCGGGAAAGAGTTTCCAGATCAGTTCCGACGAACAGTAACGCTGGCTTACAGTATTAGATATTTTATTTATACCTTTAATGTTTTTGTGCTGTTATTAGACAAATATTGATTCTAAACTGCTCCAGATGTTGTATGTAGTAGAGTTGTGGTTGTAGTGTAGAGGTTTGGAGTCTTAACAGGGTTTCTTGCTTTAATAAAAAAGGTTTTTACCCTCAATACGTGAAATGTCTCTCTCTGTAATTCCGTGCTATGTTAGAATGTTTTTTTTATAGTATTGATGGTTTCTATAATTGTGACCTGATAGTGGTGGTATTCTAAGGTGTATCAGTCCCCACTGAAAGCCCAAGTATCAAATGCACAGCCCGCCACTGGCTAATTCCCTAATAGTGCTTTATCTGTTTACATTAATAAATGCTAACAAAGGATTCCTTCCTCTATTTACACTCTTGTGCCTCAATACTAAAGTAGACACTCTTTCCTGTATTGTTATCGTATTTACTGTAAATAAACATTTTTGTTTTCTATAACCAGATAATTATTTTACATATTTATGCAAATGGGCAAACACTGAGGTGAAGTGGGTTTATACATGGTTCCTCCATGTTCATGTAGCTTTATTTCAGGGCTCTGGGTGGGCAACTGAAATTGGCAACATACCTTAAAAAAGTTTTCCTATTAACAAAAGCCCTTAACGTTCCACCAGTTTGTATATTTATGCAAATGATTAACATGAAATTTAAAATATATACATAAATAAATGTGTATATATTTGATGCCCAGGAGAGAAAAGTTTCATCGTGAAAAAGACAACACTAATAATTTATTTAAATATTAATTATATTTGCTGTGTACTTTGTTTAAAATTCACGAGTGCCTTAGGGGTTTGTTTCCCAAAAAAAATGTTGGTCCCACAAACATGACCCTGCTTCCTGTACAGATGTATTTCAAAATTGAGTTCTGTTTTTTTTTTTTCTCAACACAAGCTGTATTTGGTTAGGCATGTGATCGTGTCTGAATGTCCCTACACCACTGATCACATAACTATGATCTTTAAAACCTCAAAAGCATTTCTGTATCCGCTGGAAGCTGGATTGTTCTTGACAAAACTCGAGACCATAATCCCACCACTGGATCGGACAGATCTTGGGGATTGTGGGAAAGCCTCCTGTTTTGATCTCTGCAGTGCTGTGAATTAAGTAACATCTGTTTTGGGGTCACTAATGATTGCAGAGGGAATTATTTTTGTTTAGAGAATGGATTTGTTGCAACTGTCATTTTTTCTGGAAAGTTTTCCTGAAAATATTGAACTTCATGTAGTACATACACTGATACTTTCTCCATTCAGTGAGGGAATTAATACAGATGATTGGAAGAAAACATACTGTTCAGATTATATCTTTTTTTTATTCAGCAGACAGCACAGTAAGTAAATTAGCAGATAAAGTGAGAAGAGGATTTAGAAAGGTTTGTGAGCAGGGAAACAAATTTGGGGTGCCTGGAGTGCCATATGTGGCAAGTGGTGGCTTAGTGGTTAAGGTGTTGGACTGATACCAAAGGGTTTGATTCCCAGCACCACCAAGCCATGACTGTAGGCCCTTGAGCAAGGCCCTTAACCCTCAGTTGTATAACAGAGATTAATGTAAGTCCCTCTGGATAAGGGGGTCTGCCAAATGCTGTAAATGTAAGTCAAAGTTCTACACAGTTGCCTACTGCCTTATTTTTTCTCATAGCTTGTTATTATTTTTATAAAGAAAATGTGATCTGTGTGGTCTTACTGTGCCTTTTGGGGGGGATCAGAGAAACAGAAGCCTACATCTGATTAAAAAGCTGAACAAACAGAGCATCAGACAGATATTAACCATGATGCTGGAATGTTCTTGGACCAAACTCCACTTTGAGGTTTATTCTGGCATTCTGCAATACTACCAAAAGCACCAAGAGGACTATTAAACATGATGTTGCAAATGCTTTTATGTAAATAATTAATAAAATGTCTAAAATTGAGGTGTTTATAAGGCCAAACACAAGAGTTTGTGTGTGATAAACAGGTGCAGGTGTAAATAAAATATAGAGGATACAATGTTAATGCATTAACATTAACACGTGCATAAGTTAGATTTTTCTCTCTATTTTATATTTTAATATTTTAAATCATTTGTAAACCATTAAAATATCTGGGAGCAGCACGGTGGCACTTCAATTCCCCTGCAGAGGTTTTTCTGTGTGGAGTTTGCATGTTCTCCCCGTGATTGTGTGGGTTTACTCCGGTTTTCTTCTCACAGTCCAAAAACATGTATGATTGGTAGTTTTAAATTCTCCATAGGAGTGAGTGTGTGTGTGTGTGTGTGTGGGGCCCTGTGATGGACTGACCTGTCCAGGGTGTACAGTCTTCCAGAGACGGCTGAGATAGACTCCAGCAGATCCCTGTGACCCCAAATTATGCAATAGGCGGGTATAGAAGATAAATGAATAAATGATTGAATGAATGAATGAATAAATTAATAAAAATGTTTCTATTTATTTTCACATTTGAATTTGCATCACTCCTAAAGCAGAAACTGTTTCTAAAAAGCATCCACAATCATTACACCATTTATATTCTTATCTCACTACAGTTCTCACCACACTCACTACTTCTTATTTTAGGATACAGACATTATAAACAAAGTCATTCCTGGTATTTACTCTACAGGCTTCATGGTCACATACCGGCAGTGGGCAACAAAGTGCATATGTAAGAGTGTTATGAGTTATTAAAAACAACATTAAAATAACTTCCGGTACTGTTGTTAAAAATGTTTCGACAAACAATTCCTGCTGGTCTGGAACGTTTACGTTAACCAAAGTTGGTTTCCCAGATCCCTTTTGTAATAAAAACATACTGATTCTAGATAATTATAAGATAGAAATGAACTTCCAAACATTAATTTACTGGAACCATCTGGGGGGATTGTCCGTCATGCAGGGTCATACGGATCAGACTGAGTGCTATTTAAACTTGATTAATTGCGGTTAATGAGCTATAATTTACTCAAGCCTGAAACATACTGTCAAACTGATAGGATCCATATGAACCTTATGCTGTGTTATGTCACTAATTAATGATGAAGAAGAGAAATAATTTAACCACATTTTATTTTAAATAGAACAATTTTATCGCCACCTTGTGTTTGCTTTAAGTATAACAATTTAAACATGCACATAGCATCTAAATGTACATCTGTGCCTGGGCTCTGTCTACTAATATATTCCGGTCACATACAGTTTTCCTAATGCCACTGTGAACAGAGATGATAATTACAGTTGAGTACCGGTCAATGAGGAATATGGCGGGACAGGTGTTTTGTAATATTGATCAATAATTAAATATGTACGCTAAGCACTGGGATTCACATTAACAGAGTACTGTTTTCTTTCTTCTTTTAGAAATGTTCTGTGTCTCATGTTAAGATAACCCTAACCTAAAGTGAGATAATCAAGAATGATTTAAAAAAATCTCCCACAAATTGTTTAGCTATTATTTTCAGCTCAGCGGTATAATAATTTATTTTATATTGTCTGTTTTTAAGACAAAATTTATTACAATTTTTTTTTTATTCTGATTTACTTGACTATCTCTTGTATGATTTCTATTTATTTTGTGCTTTTTATTAATTATATATTATCAATAATATACAGGTTAGCTTTGATGTTACTCCTGTTAATTGCACTGATTAATAAGGGTTCCTTTAATAAATGTACATAATCCCATCTTATTTTAGAACAAAGAACAAACAGTATATGTGTATAAACAGGTATAAAAATTACACAAATTATCTACACGAATAAAAAAAAGTGTATTATTGTCTATTTTAAGTAAAAATACCAAAAATACCATGTGTTCTCTATTATAAATGACACTTTTTGCAAAAATTTAAATCTTCTCACTAATGTACAAATGTATATTAACTGAATCAGTGCATTCTGTGAAAATCTACTGTATTTCCTTATATTCCTTATATATTATACAATCCTACCATTAGATTGTTATGGTAGTGACCATTACCAATGGTAGCGCAGTGGTTAGGGTGTTGGACCGCTTGTTAAAAGATCGAGGTTCGATTCCCAGCACCACCAAGTTACCACTGCTGGGCCCCTGAGCAAGGCCCTTAACCCCCATTTGCTCAGTTGTATAAAAAAATGCTCGTTCTGGAACAACAAGGCTAAAAGAGGTCCAGGTTGTCACTGGGTGGCGTCTCATTCTGTTGAATATACTTTAAGATATCGTGTTGATCCATTGCCTGGGCTGCAGCAGGCTGAGGAGCTCGGACAATCTGTGCCACGACAGAGGGCTTGTGTTGAATTACCGGCTTGGCTTTCACAGCTGGTTTTGGGGCAACAGCTGGCTTTGATTGCACTGGTTTAGTGATTACTAAAAGTTTGTCCAAATCTTCATCCACCCTAAAAAAAAAGTAAAAATTACTACTAGAAAAGAAATCTTTGATTAAATTAAAAAGGGGAGCTATAAAGTCTGGGCAAATGAACTGTGTTCCACTGATGTATTTATGAATATAAATTAGAAAAAGAGAATAACAGGGGTGGTGGTAGCTCAGTGGTTAAAGTGTTGGACTGCTAACCAGAAGACTGTGGGTTCTGTTACCACTCCTGGGCCCATAAACAAGACCCTTAATTTCCAATTGCTCAGTTGGATAAATGTAATAAATGTTTGTAAGGGCAAGGGTACAATGTAAAAAACTAATACATTAAGAGGGTTAAAATCCAAAGATCTTTCTTCATTACTCAGTGAGAATTATGCTCAGATATAAATCTACAAATCCTCACAAAGCCTTCTACAATCACACAAACAACAAATGTTGTGATTAGTTGAATTAGAATCACATTTTAATTCAACTAATCACAGTTTAACACTGTGTGAGGGAATTTAAGGGAATGGAATGTAAATTATGATTACATTTTGAATAGTTAATCATGCAAATCTAGGTTCTATTATTGTTGTTATCTTTCTTATACCAAACAAGTTGTGATATTTTTTCTTGCAGCTATTTTTTGGCTAATGTTTGGACTAGAGAACAAAAACAAATAAACTTGCAGAAACGTTAATGGGGCAGGACTGACCTAAAGAGATCATCCACATCTCCATCTAGTTTAGTAATGGCAGGGGGTTCACTCCTCTGGTAGGCACTGGGAAGCAGCAAAGAGTCTCCAAGAGATACAGCTCCACCTAAATCTGGGTCCTCGAACAATTTCACATCATCATCTGTAGGTACAGTGGAGGCAAAATGATGATTAATATATATTAATCTTGAATATACTGCATTTCCTACTTTTTTTACTCTTAGCCAGGTTGGTACTTTGATTAGAAAAGTCATTACAAATCTCTTGTGTCGAGACACATTGCCATTGACATGGCTGTGGAGGAAATGAGGTGTGATCTGTAGCTCCAGTTATATGATTAAAAGGGTGAATGTCCTTAAAGAACCAAGTGGATAATAGTTCTATTGCAATAGATTATATTAGCTCACTAATAAAAGTGGTACGCTGTCTTTTATGTTTTTTTTCACTTGAAGCCGCTTGGGAGCATCCAAAAGGTCTGTTAGAAATTGCACTCTATTTTATGCATGCACTTTAGTTAAAACACGATAAAGAGTCTCACTCACTACTCTTCATGTCAGACTGAAAAAGCTCCTTGTCTGGATCCTCCTCCTCATCGAACAGAGAGAGTTTGGGTTTAGCTGCAGGTTTTGGTATAGGCTTAGGCTTCTTAGACCTACAAGCAGATTTTAATATAACAGACTGTTATATGTTACTGTTAATGATACAATAATTTATGATACAATAAAACTTGGACACAGTGCTGCATAACAGACATTGTGGCGGTACAAAAAAAATAAATATTGTTAATTTATCCTCAGTGATCAATTGTGTGTGCTGACATCTTTTTATTGGAATATAAAAACAATAACGCAAATGACTTTAGATTTTTTTACTTTTATGTACCATGTGTTAAATCCTGGTCTTAAGCCAGAGTACGGCCTATAAAGGTTTGACATTGAAACAAAAGGGTGCTTTGTTAGAACACGTGGGTGGAGGAGGCTGTCTAAAAGGGTCACAACTGAAAAACAGCTATAGAAAAGTTCACATTTCAAGAGAAATTACAGGCACTCTCTAACAGAAGAGATACTCGAGTTCTGTTCCAGTAAGTATGTTTGTGAGTCATGGTGATGTAGAAAGGAGGACCTTAAGAATCTCAGACAAAACATCTAACTGCTGTGTTCATGGACAACACTCCACTATCATTCTATCATGTCCAGGATGGGTGGGGATCCCTCAGGATTCAAATAACATGTATCATTGGTGTTAAATTTACAAACGTCTAGACGGTGGTTAATTAGTTTAAAACGTTATCTGCTCACTTTTTCACATGACTAAAACTCATTGTTCAAAAATGCAATTAAAATGAAACGAATGGCCATTTTCTCTTTATTCACTAATAAAGACTGGATTTTAACAGCCTAACATTGATACTGAGAGAGAAGTGTTGAGAGTGGGGCTCTTCTGGGTCTTGAGAATTCTCAGCTAGAATTTATAAAAAGCATTGCTATAATAAGGGATGAGGAGAATTTTCCAAAACAGCACAAATGACTGACCTTTTTTTAAGCTTTATTTGGAACAGAACTGAAGAGAATGTGCCTGTGAAAAACGTCTAGGAACAAACTGAGAAATCGGACAGAACGACAGGAGGATTTGCTATGTTATGAATTACTAACAGATAAAAATAGATTAAAAACACTTGTGTAATAGAACCTAATGTTATTAAAAAGAGATTTTACACATTTAATTTCACAATTGTAGTATTTGGCAGACGCCCTTATCCAGACCGACTTACATTTAACTCATTTATACAACTGAGCAATTAGGGGTTAAGGGCCTTGTTCAGGAGCCCAACTTGGTGGTGCTGGGAATCGAACCCTGATCTTCCAATTAGCAGTCCAACACTTTAACCACTGCGCTACCACTACCCCTTAAATAACTTCTGAGAAGTCTCATAAAGGCATCCCGAAACATTAGAGGGTGTGACTTTTTTTGGACCTGCAGTGTATGAAAGTTAAATTTTGTTTAAGCAATCTTGTCCAATAAACAGTCAGATGTTTGGCATTTGGAGTGCAGCACATTAACAGCCAATTAAAAAGTTATTGTTAAACACTTAGATAGAAAGCAAATATCACCCGAATGAAGCCCATCACAGATTTACAGATATCACTAAAATGATTAAAAACAATTTGGTTAAACTCAAATCAAGAGGCTCTACATCTGTTTTTACACTGAAGCCAAACCCAGAACTGATGCATACTTATCCATCCATTAACCTATTTTTTGTAAAGCTCATATTAGGCTTGTAGCCACAACGACTTAAGGCTTAGAAACACAAGGCAGGGGACACACTGAACGGCATGCCAACCCGTCACAGTTCAAAATTACTTATAAACTTACACAGTCATACACTTATACATTTACAGTATTTGCGAAATGCCTATAGCTAGAGTAACTGACTTTATCTCTTTTATACAACTGAGAGGTCAGGGGCCTTGCTCAGGGGCCCAGCAGCTTGTTGGTGCTGGGAATCAAACCTGATCTTCCAATTAGCAGTCCAACACTTAACCACGGTGCTACCACTTCCCTAAATGATTCCCTTATGATATAGCCGCCTTGCCTTTTTATTTGTATGACGCTAATGTTCAAAATTGTATGTAAAATTTAAAACTTGCTCTAAAATTAAAAAAAAACTTTATATGCAATTTTTAAATCAAAACTTATATTAGGCTTATGAGAGAACTAAGTAATATGGAAGAAAACATATGCTGTACTGCCCTCTAGCGGACGTTTTAGGTGTATGCAACGAGTAGTAAAATCCCCTTGCTCTGTCAAGTGAAATTCCTTCTCTCCATATTTATATTCTTACCTAACACTGCCTAAAGGGTCAAACAATTCCTCTTCATCTCCTTCCTCCTCCTTAAAAGGCTTTCCGACTTTTGCTGGCTTGTTCACTCGGTCAGGCTGACTGGTATGTATCTCATCTTTTCCAAAGAAATCCAAACCATCATCATCATCATCATCATCATCATCATTTTTGTACTCTGTTACATCAGGAGCATTTGTGGCTCTCAGGTCATAAAGCGACCCTTTTGCTCCTGTGAAATTTAAGGCAATGTGATGAGATTAATAGGTAAAAAACAAAACATGCAATGCACAGACATCAGGTATCTCACCCAAAAACTCCATCAGCTCTGGACAAGTGGAGAGAGTCGGATGTTTGGCAATGAAGCGGACGAGTTCATCAAAAGCCACTCTGCGTTCACGGATGTCTGTTTCTCCAACAAAGAGTGCTTTGCGGGGCATGGCAGGCAGGTGGATGCTGGGATACTGAGCGGATAAGCTGGAGTAAAACTCATCAATTTCACTGTACTTCTTTGACACCTGAAGAAAAAGCACATTATCTAATTCTACAGCTGATCTAATACAGACTAGGTGTTTTCCCCTTTAATTTGTCACCATTCCAGGGTGTGATTTGTTGAAAAACTGGGGCAGGGGGTATTAATGTACAGATTAAAAAGTACAGTTTGACAAAATTAAAACATGATGCTGGCAGCATAAAAACACAATAAAAATAAGTTTAACCACTGGAAAGTTTACCACACCTTAGGATTCTTTTGCTAAACTATAAAATCAGTAACTTACCACAAACTGGATGACATCTCCTGGCTTGTGTTTAGCAGATTTGAAGGGTGTGAGGCGGGTAATCACTACAATTTGGTACTCCACATGACCTGTCATCATGGAACCCCGCACCTCCTGGTACAGTGGAACCTGCAGGTCAATACCTGTAGCCTCATTCTGCAAAGGCCTGGGGAAAAAAAATGTACATTAACAATAATTAACAATAGACTGAAGCAACATAATAAATAATTAAATAACTGCTTTAGATAATTTGTAGCTTTTATAAATGATATACATGATAAATTCATTTTATGGTAAAAATCCTTTTTCTCATTTAAGTGTATGCTTGCGGTATGTGATTCCGGATGTGATAAACATCCTTTGTTGATCCTGAATTAACATTTCAATCAATCAATTATACCAATCTGATGTCATCAGTGTGTGCCGACTAATCCGCCTCAACCCATTTTTTAATTTTTTCCTTTTTCATCCACAAAAAACTAAAAAACTTTAACTGAGTAAATGCTGAAAAAATATCATAATGGAAACTGATCCTAGAACAATTTAGTTTCAGTGACGATTCCTGGATTATCGTTGGATCACAACATATTTTATGATAGTCCAGAGACAACATTAGTAAATTTAGACTGTATTGATTATGATGATTCAAAATAAACATTAATAAATTTAGACAGTGAATCATAAAAAAATCACGAATGCACAACAGAACGTAAAATGCTCTGAAACGGTGAACCTGTAGAACCGCAACAGAGCAACGTTCTTACTATAAAACAGTGTTTAAATTTATTGAATTAAATCACAACCTTTAAAATGTAGTCGTACTTATTATAACTATAAATTTAAAAATAAATCAATAAATTTCTATTTTTGGTCATGTAGGCGAGGGAAATGCTTATATTATTATTTACGGCATCATTTAAGTGTTTCATGTTTTTATTTAATAAATACATTTATAATATCACATTTTGGTTTACAAGAAGAGAAATATTGAAATTAGATGTAGGCGGGTTTGTTTGACACACACTGATGACATTAGATGGTTATGATTAGTTGATAGAAATGTTGATTCAGGATCACATTCTGCAAAATCACATTAAATGTATGTTCGCATGGCATATAAACTAAAATGATTTTATTAAAATTAAATACAAGAATTTTTAACATTGTGTACAAGAGATAGACAGACAGACAGACGGATAGACAGACAGATAGACAGACAGACAGACAAATAGACAGACAGACAGATAGACAGACAGACAGATAGATAGATAGACAGATAGATAGATAGATAGATAGATAGATAGATAGGACACACAGAGCCCCGACCTTCACTCTACACCACTAAACACCTTTGGGACGTTACCCCACCTGCACCCCAGACCCTTCTCATCTGATATTCGTGCCTGGACTCATTAATATTATTGTAGCTGAAGGAACAAATCACCTTAAAGTCACACTCAGTCTTTTATTATAGGAGTAACTGAAGATAAATCTAGAATCGGATGTTCAAAAACACATATGGACACATTTCCATAGACTTTTGGCCATACAGTGTATTTACTGTTCAGAAACACGAATCCAGTGGACAAGTGTGTTTATAAATACATTTAACGTTTCTTTTGTTATTTTTAGTGACTTTTGGGTAATTTTGTAGTCGCTAACCATATTGATGCATATGTAGTTATTATGGCGTACCGTAAACTATCTTTTAGTCTCGTATTCATTACTAGCATTTAACCGAAACATTGCGACAGCTTAATAAACTTAAAAAAAAAAAAGTTACCTGCTCGTAACAAGTCCATCTGGCATCACTAAATATCGCGCGTTTACTGCTGAATTATTTTTATTTCTTAAACAGGCTTAAATGTCTGTTTATCTCTACGTTCGAGCATAAAAGTGACTAGCTTAAGGCTAAGTCACGCGACATTTCTTGGTTAGCATCCAACATAGCAAGCAAGCAGTGTTAATGAAATGGGAAGCGGTTAGCAACAACGTGCTGTATTTCTGTTAAAATTCACAATAAAAAGTCATGTAATTAATACAGAAAAAGGTTCAAATCGCTTCACACATTTCCTCAAACTGTAGTTTGTGTAAGCGCCACATTCAACAGGAAAAACACCTAGAAGCCCTGACATTTTTCTCTGCACCTAAACAGCTAATCCGCATGATGGCGTACTAACACTTCAAATGACTGCGTTATGATTTCCCACTAGTTCCCTCTCGGTTTTCTCTCTAAGAGAAAAGACCCGAACTGTGAAAACACTTCATACCATGAGAACAGTTTATGGCTGCAATTAATAAGTGCAACCGGTCATGCCTTTGAGTGTGATTTGTTCAGGTTCAGGGTAACAGGTTCAGGGTAACAGGTTCAGGGTAACAGGTTCAGGGTAACAGGTGCAGGGTAACAGGTGCAGGGTAACAGTTTGTCCCAAAGATGTTTTATAATCTCTTTGATTGTGTAAAACCGCTTTGAGACGACAACGATTGTAAATCTCTGTGTTGTTTTCTGTTATGTGTCTTTTTCAGTAATTTTGTTGTTTTACATTTCCAGCATTGGGCAGATACTCTTTTCCAGAGCGATTTACATTTCTCATTTCGCAAGACATTTCTCTTTATACAACAGAGCAATTGGGGGTTAAGTGCCTTGATCAGGGGCCCACAGTGGTGGCTTGATGGTGCTGGGAATCAGACCCTGGTCTTTTTGGTAGCACCATGGGGTTCACTGTGTACTGCATATATCTGCTATATATGATTAAAATGACAGTAAAGCTTCTCGAACTTGATTTGTATATATATTTGTAAATACACGATGTTTCAAATATCCTTGTGTTTTAATTGTAATAAAATCATTTTAGTTACATGCCATGTGTTAAAATAGAAGTTGAAATGCAAGTTTATGAATGTAAGTCTACACGGACATTATATGTTAAGATTATGCTGTGCAGCTGTTACTTGATTAGTCGCAGTCGTGTTTTTTGCATTTGTTAATTTATCATCGGTAATATAGCTGTTAATCAGGAGGGAGTATGCCAATAATTCTGGAACGACAGGATTTTGCCAAATAGAATGTGATTCTGAATTAATATCCTTTGGTTCATTCTGGATCAATATTTTAATTAACTAATCATAACCATTTGATGTCATCAGTGTGTGTCGATCAAACCCGCCTTAATTCTTTTGGAATCTTTCCTTCATTGTAAATGTAATATTCTAAATATAGTTATTAATTAGAAAAACCTAAAATACTTCAAAGACATAGTACAGTAGTACATTACATACATTACATGTTCCCTCACCTTAGTGATTAAAAATAGATGTGTGTAAGCAGTAAAATGTATTTAGGTATGCAGGCATGAATGAAAAGTAAATTAAAGAATTTTATTTTTCAAATTTATGGTTATTATAATTTTGCTTGTGATTAATACATTTTAAAAGGTTGTGATTTAATTAAATTAATGGAAATCATATTTTATAATACGAATGTTGCTCTATTATGGTTCTACCGTTTCAGAGAATTTTACATTCAATTCTGCATTAGACATGACTTTTTATTCACTGTCTAAATTCATAAATGTTTATTTTAAATCATTACAATCAATACAGTCTAAATTTACTCATGGTGTCTCTGGACTGTCATAAATCATGTTCTGATCCAAAGATAATCCAGGAATTGTCATTGTCAAAAAATTGTTCCAGAATCAATAAATTACTCTGCCGATTAGAATTTTTTTTCAGTATTTACTCAATTAAATTTGTTTGTGGACAAAAGGAAAAGTTGATGTTGATGCAGGATCACCAAAGGTGATGCAGGATCACCAAAGGATTTTAATCTAGGACTTACATCCTACTTGGCAAAATAACGTCCACCTTAATTCTGGTTGTGAAAACACACTACACCTTCAGATATAAATCTCAGGACACCATTTACACATTAAAGCATTCTGACCTCACCTACTGGCATGCTTTTTTTTAAAGATGGGAGGAAACCATAGAACCTGGGAGGGTTTGAATCTCATAAAGATGCAGGATGAACAGCTATAAAATGCTGCAGTGTCCATGTGATGTTAAATTTAAGTTCTCTAAAATGGATTCAGATCTTCTATAAAAAGCAGGTTTTTCAATGACTCTAAACAGATGCTGAACAGTTCGTCTCTGCTCCAGGATGTTTGTCTTGCCTTGTCCTCCTTAGTGTCTATCATTGTTTAACTGCTTCATTCTTAAGCATTTTAAATCTTTTAGACTATTAGGATGTTTTTTTACATATTAAAGCCAAGTAATTTTTTAACAGGTATTTATTGATCTATCATAATCATAACGTTTAATGCATTACGGTGTATATGATTTACAGAAAATTAACTAATAGGGAGAATATTTTTCTTACTCATAATGGTTTCTTTTTTGAGTCAGTGAACACAATAAGGTTCTCAAATTGAAAATAAGCTCATTTTGTGCATTAAATTGTAAAATTTTTCAGTTAACCTGTAAATAAAATATTGGCTCATGTGATCTGAAAGTCTTTTCATTTTCATTTTATTCAAATATAAAAACTATCCCAACTTTTCCAGAATTTGGTTTGTAGAAGAATCATCTTAGGATCAAGTAGAATTTCTTGTTTTGATCCCTGCTAACTTAAATGATTATGCAAAAATCATTATGTAAATAAAAATGTAATATTTGTGAGTAAAGTAATTCTTTGGAAAAGAAGAGAATGATACATACACTAAACATAGGATTTTGTTTATATGAATATGATTTTTATTGAAAAAGCTTTTTTTTGCCAAAAGTTTCTTGGTTATAACATCAGGTCTTCTGACTGATTGAGATTCATAATTGCAGTGCACTTTCGGTAAACATTAAGCTTCTCGGAAGATGGTGTATGCTTTACAATCTGAAGTTTCCTTAACAAATCAGACAAACAGAACATATTTCAACTGTGCAAAATCAACATGCTACACAAACTGGCTATAAATCAAGGATTTTGGCTTGATGTCATGCTGCTTAAGCTCAAAGATAGTGCAGAGCACACTTTGATCATTTATTCTCAAATCTGATTTACAGGAACTAATGGAAGAGCATTACTGTCAGCACCCCTGACTGACTGAACACATGATATGAAGCATTTTTGAGACACATCCAAATGTGTGTATCTTGGAAAAAATTCTGGAAAAGTGATCGAGCGTGAGTGCACTGAAATGCACGCAACCTTTGCCTCAGGCACATCCTCTAAGAACACTACGGAATTTGGACACTTATGTTTTCAATTTAATGTGCTTAAGATTATGTTTAGGATTTATGCCAACTTCGTTTCCCCCTCTGTGTTCCACTGAGTCCCTCAGGTAGTACATCAGGTTTATAATTAAAGCCTGGTGGCTTCTGTATGCTGTCCAAGCCTCTGTTAGGGTGTATTACAGAATAAAGTAAGCCTCTGTATGGAGACAAATCACATAAAAACACACCAGATGATTTTTTTTTACGGTATAAGGCACACACGCACCCACATAGTAAGTATAATCTTGTGTAGTTAGACCTTTAGACTAACTGGAGAGGGTCTGGACTACACACTGTAGCTTTTAGTTTAAGAGGGTGTCTGACTGACATGTAAAGCAACCAATTATGGTATACTTTGTTCCGTTAGAGGCATTAAGATGTAGGATTGATGTCCAGCATGCAACCACAGAAGGTCTTTACTATGAACTTAATATAATAATAAATATAATAATAATAAAAAAAATGGAATCTAGCTAAAAGAGCTGTAAAACATCTTGTTTGGTGGAATCTAAAAAAACAGAATGATTAACATACTCCTGAAAATGTTTCCAGTTTTATGTGCCTTATAAATTCCTTATAAAGAGGTGCAGTCAATGTATTATGGGTTTGGTGTTTGAGGCTAAGATTACACAGACAGTAGCAATGCTTTTAGGTAGTCCTATATACTAACCGGGCGATTCATTTATGAGCAACCATTACTTAAAATTTTGTGTCTGTAAGAATATAAAGCTCAAAGGAAGACATTTGCAAAAAAACGCCAAAATTGCACTTCTGATTTTTTTCTGTTTTTTTATAATAGAAATCACAAAAGACACAATGTCATTTTCAGTCTTTATTGTCCGGACACATCTACAGTCAGAGCAGGGTGGACCACAAAAATTTCTACAGCCTATTCATAACCAACTTCATGATGAAAGAGTTCAAAATTGCCCTCCTATATAGTAAAACATAAACTTGATGGAAAATTCAATTCAAGACTTAAAGTGAGCACTGGTTGCACAGCGTCCATTGAGAAACCACTGAAATCGCTAGTGAGTACAGAACCTAACAGCATGTCTCTTTCTTTATGGAGAAATAATCATCATTTTATATCAAGTGATTTTTGGTAGATCGTTTGGTGAACAGGTGCCATATTAAAGTAAACAAATGTGGGCAGTAGTTTGCTAACGTGATCACTGTTAGTCACTGCAAATCAATACAACATGATTCTGACGTATTAATTTTATTCTACGCTGATCGAAAACTGATGTTTAACAGTGCTCTCTACCATCATCGGCAAAACACCAAACAATAGAAACATTAATGGGAAAAATAGTGTTTTTTTTTTTTTTAATTACAATTCCAGGAACCTGTAGAATCTGTGCCGTGACCTGACGCTGTGCTGGTTGTTTATTGTGTCTCGACACCCTACTAATTATAGTTTGCCATTATTTTAGAATTTAAGAATTAATAATGTGCATTTCTTCTAGAATATTCAGATTTCGGAATACCCTCCAAGTAGTAAAATGTTAAATGTGTTATAGTATAAATATTTAATGCATTGTGTTAAAGGCTGCTTTTAATCTGTTGAATGTCTAGCCAGTAATAAAGGATGCAAATATTAGACTATATACTGTAATTATTAAGTGAATGTGACACACATTATCGTGTTGTTGAACTAGGTGTTTGCTGGATTGAAGGCACCACATAACGTTTGTTAAAAAGTGCAGTCATTCCATAAAATAACATTTCATAGTCTGCTCCACAGGGCAGGTACATACACTTTATCTGATACAGTGTAAACCTTGTTTCTATATATAAAAGATAGTGCTACAAAACATTTGTACAGAAATCTATAAATCTACAGGGTAAATTTTTTTTGTACTTTTTGTACCATTTTTTTTTTGGTCAAACAAAATATTGGGTGTACTGAATGAGTTTATTAGAATATATAACAAACCGAATTAAATACATAGTACTAGATCTGTACAAACATCCCAAACCCCCTCAATGAAGCCTTGACCCACAATCCTGAGCTGGAATGACCTCTAATAACAAATTCGATGAGCAAATTGTAAAGCACATGTAATAATCATTTGGATACCGTTTGGTATGTTGTGCAAATGAGAACCAATCAAAAAAAAGCGAGGCAGTTAACTTCAGCTCCTGTTCAAGCATCTGTAAGGATCAGTTATTATGTACAAGACAAATGAGCTTTGTTGTTTGTGTTCATGTCTGGAGCTCAGCTGGCTCGGCTTCACTGATGCAGGTTTAGTGTCAGTCCTTTAGAAAGGTGATGGAGAGGAGGAAGAAAGAAAGAAAGCGAACGAAAGGTTTATGGAAAGAAGAGAGTGCATCAGTTTGCCACAGTGTGGGCAACAGAGCTGTTGTCTTCTGGGATACACTCATGAGGTTTCGAGGAAGCCAGAAATCCTGGCAGGCAGGTGCATTTGTATGATCCCTCCGTGTTTGTACACACTCCATTCTTACACAGCTCCACTTTGTCACTGATATCCTCACATTCGTTTATATCTGTAAGAGGAGAGACGAGGACATTGTAAGAGATGGATAGATAAAATACTGCTTAGTAGAAATTAACTTAAATGTGGATAGTCAAAGGGCTATAAAAAGAAATATAATTGTTCAGCGTTACATAAAAAATATATTTTTTGTGTAAGGAATTTGGCAGATGCCCAAGAGTGAGTAAGATTTATACAGTTGAGTAGCTGATAGCCTTTATAAATGGCACAACAGTGGTAGCTTGGTGGTCACAAAAGTTGAACTTGCAACTGCCTGAAGACTGTCTGGGAGAAAATCCCAAAATAAAAAAATAGGAAATGTTGTCCGTATAAATACGATTCAAAAATTATTTTTCTTAATATGTACATTTTTTAAAACAAGTTTCTTTTTTGCATAATTGCAGTGCGCGTTCGGTGAGCATTCAGCGCTTCCACTACACAGTAAATAAATAAATAAAACACATTCTAGCACGATGCCATGCTACTTGTGATCTGATGTGGTACAGAGAACACTTTGATCATTTATTCCCAAATCTGATTCACAGAAGGTAAAAGAGGAGCATTACTGTCAGCACCTCTGACTGGATATAAACATGACATGAAGCATTCTTGAAAGACATCCAAGAGCATGTGTCACAGACAAGTTCTGCAAATAAAAAAAACCAAAAACTGTGCTGATCGCAAGTGCACTGACCTACACACAACCAGCAAGCTAAGCGGCTGCTTAGGGCCCCAGTGGAGCTCCAAGAGGACTTGTTTTTATCCAATATATATATTTATTTATATATTTATGTCCAACAATTATAGTTATAATTGTTCAAAAATTTAATTTAAGAATTTAAGTAAAACTCATGTCACAAAAAGGGACACTGGAACTGGAAGTGAACCTGAACCTGACATCGACTGTGACGCACAACAAAGACAGCCTAAAACACATTGTTTTTTAACATAATTAAAAAACAATCAACTAAATGAAACTCACCTGAACACACTGAGAACCACATGACCGAAATAAACCAAAGAAGACATGACACATGGACAGGGGAGTCACATGACAGGACATTAACAAACATTGAGCATGTGAACTAGAACATAAACACAGAAAGTGTCCCTCTGGTGGCCCAGCAGGGCAATGCACCCTGACCAGACCGCTCTTATGGGTTTACTACTGATACTCATAGAAATGTAGAAACATGGGTATGATCTGGGCAAAACAGCTACAACAAATAAAACTGACAATGGGTGTGTTACATTTATAGTGTGCAAATAATGAAGGATTGACAATAATTAGTCATTTGAATGGCACTGAGGGACCCCAAATAAAATTTTATTTAGGGCTCCCTGAAGGCTTGGGCCGGTCCTACCTCCTGTTAAAACTCTATAGAATAAATATTTAATGTGAGCCACAAATGTAAAAAAAAAAAATCAAACTTTTCTAAAAGAAATTCTTAGAAATTCTTTCTAACAGAGTCAGTTTTGCCATTAAATTGAAATTGCATGTTTTATGCTGCTGTCTGTGCCAATATTCTAATCCTCCAAACCCTTAAGGCGTTTCTTAAATAGAAAATCAGCATCTGTGTATCATGTGTGTGGAAACACAGCATTTTTCCAAATGTTCTGCAAAACTTAATCCACTTGAAGGTTGGTAATTTGTGTTTTTCTTTTGCTTTGTTACAGTGTGTGTGTGTGTGTGTGTGTGTGTGTGTGTATGTGTGTGTCTTTGTTTGTGTGTGAGTGGTTTTATAAATAACATTCAATCTCTGGTGTTCGAGTGTGATGGAGAAAGATAAAAGTCTTTATTTGTACTTTTCAGTTTCTATCTAGATTGCTCTCTTTCTCTCTCTCTCTCTCTCTCTCTCTCTCTCTCTCTCTCTGTATATATATATATATATATATATAAACACTCACCAGCCACTTTGTTAGGCACACTTGTTTAATGGCTTGATAACACAAATTGCTAATCAGCCTATCACACGGCAGCAACTCGATGCATTAATGCATCTAAATGTGGTGAAGACACTTCTGAACTTGCTAAAGTTCAAAACGAGCATCAGAATGGGGAAAAAGGAGGATTTAAGTGATTTTGAACGTGGAATGCTTGTTGGTGCCAGATGGCCTGGTCTGAATATTTCAAAAACTGCTGATCTACTGGGATTTTCACGCACAACTTTCTCTGGGGTTCACAGAGGATGGGCAGAAAAAGAAAAAATCCAGTTTTTTGGATGAAAATGCCTTGTTGATATCAGAGGTCAGAGGAGAATGGGCAGACTGGTTAGAGTAATAGAAAGGCAACAGTAACTCAAATAACCACTTGATACAACCTAGGTATGCAAAATACCATCTCTGATCAGGAGACCACACCGGGTGCCGCTCCTGTCAGCTGAGAACAGGAAACGGAGGCTAGAATTTCGCACATGCTCACCAAAATTGGACAATAGAAAATTGGAAATGTTGCCTGGTCTGATGAATCTCGACATCTGCTGCAACATTCAGATGGTAGGGTCAGAACTTGGCGTAAAGACCAAAAAGCATGGATCCATCCTGCTCTGTCTTAACAGTTCTGGTGTAATAGTGTGGTGGATATTTTCTTGGGCCCCTTAGTACCAATTGATCATCATTTGAATGCCACGGCCTACCTGAGTATTATTTTTGACCATGTCTATCCCTTTATGACTACAGTGTACCCAACTTCTGATAGCTACTTCAGGAAGGATAATGTCAAAAAGCTCAAAACATCTCAGGCTGTTTTCTTGAGCATGACAATGAGTTCCTTTTAATTCAATGGCCTCCACAGTTACCAGATCTCAATCCAATACAGCACCTTTGGGATGTGGTGGAACGGGAGATTCGCATCATTCATGTGCAGCCGACAAATCTGCAGCAACTGTGTGATGCTATCATGTCAATACGGGCCAAAATCTTTGAGGAATGTTTTCAATACCTTGTTAAATCTATGCCACGAAGAATTAAGGCAGTTTTAAAGGCAAAAGAGGGTCCAACCTGGTACTAGCAAGGTGTACCTAATAAAGTGGCCAGTGAGTGTGTATATATATATATGTATATATATATATATATATATATATATATATATATATATATATATATTGCTTAATTAAACTGGGGGCTTAAGCATAAACTGATACTGACACAAATCTCATAGTGTTTCCTTAAAAACAGTCATTTTACCAAAAAACTTAATGATTAACTTTTTTACATAATCACTTATAATGTAAATATAATAAAAACATAGATAGATATCAAGTATAATATAAAATAAGACTAATAAAAAGTATTTCCATGTAAACTTTCTATTTCCAAAAGTGCATTACATTCCAATTCTTGACATTTGTTTTATATCATGATATTCGATATGTCTTTACTGATATCTAATCCAAATTTCTTTGTGGCTATAGTAAAAGCGTGTTTTCTCTAATATACATGTATGTATTTAACTAGAATTTTAAATGGAGAAAGAACTTAATGAGAAAATAAAATGCTTTACCAATACACGCCATCTTGCCGAGGTTTAATTCGTAGCCATCGAAGCAATCGCAAGTATAGCCCTCTCGCACACGGACACATCGGCCATTCTCACAGCCATTCAAGACGCCACATTCTTCTGCCTGCAGTCCCTCGAATCCTGCACTATGACCTGAAAGAATTATAACAGACTGCATATAATCCCAGACCATTTCACACTGTGTTTACCACTAAAACTAATAATATATTTATATAAGATATGTAATAACTGTGCATATACAAGTATGTTCCATCTATGAGAGAATGAAAATACCTCTGTAAGGGTTAATTTGGCGTGGTGGCTCTCGGAGCCTAGGTATGGGTACTCGTCCTCCTTCTCTAGAGCCGTAGTCATTTGAGTGATCAGTAAAGCTCGAACCACTCAAAGGGCCTTCAGGTTCATAGAAGGTCTCACCCCCTAACATGCCATAGTTACCCCAATACGGTGGACCGTTAGCTCCTTCAGGTGGGGTGTCAGGTCCGTATTCAAAGCCTGGATGCTCTCGTAGGCTGTCTGAGCCTCTGTTAGGCAGGTTACACAGCGTCGCAAAATCCTCTGTGTGGCGACAATACAGTCTCAGTTAGTTGTGTAAGTCTATGTAAAACACATGTAGGTTCAACAATTGTAGAAAGTTGTGTATAGCTAGAAATAATTCTAAAATCTCACCAGATGATTTTTCAGGGCAGAAGGCACACTGCGAGCCCCAGGCAACGCCATAGAGACAGCAACACTCAGTATAGGTTGTTGATATACCAAGCATGGGATTGATGCATGTGGTATCTGGTTTAAGTTCCTGCCAGCAGATATCTGTGTGGATATAATCCTCATCATGGAAAACACCTATAGAAAGAGACACAATCAGTATATATATATATATATATATATATATATATATATATATATATATATATATATATATATATATATATAATAGTTTGCTTTTCTTTATCATTTAGTTCAGTTATTGCTTTAATTAGTGTAGTCTAACAGTTTGTTGAGGTTGAACTGGAATGAAAAAGGTTTGGGGCAGGACTTTTGACTATTTATTTGTAACAGGTATTAGCAACAGAATCATCAGCCAATCAAATTATGATATTCAGTGACAGCCCGCCCTCAGGGTGAAGCGGCATGCCCAGTGCTACCTCAGCGTTTATCAGAAATTTACAGGCTATAAAAGTAAAGCTCAATAAAAAGTAAATGACAGCCACAGTCGCAGTAACACCAAATATTCTTGCCAATCTACAGAATACGTCTTTTCCAGACCAAGAGAAATAATTGGGATCTACACCCAGATTGGATTCACTAAGCTATAAGTGGCTATAAGAGGCACCAAACACAACAAACTATGTTTACTTTTTAATATGAGTAAACAGACATTAAATGATTGTGGCTTTGGCAGTCTTCACCAAGGCAGCACTTAAACACCAAGGCTATGAGCACTATAGTTCATTGTGGTGGCTCATGGTTAAGGTGTTGGACTGCCAAACTGAAGATTGTGGGTTCAATTCCCAGCTTCACCAAGCTGCTGCTGCTGGGCCCCTGAGCAAGGCCATTAATTGCTCAGTTGTATAAATGGGATGATAAGTCGCTCTGGTAAGGGTGTCTGCCAAAAGCTGTAAATATAGTTGCATTGCTTACTGAAGCCTCTGACTAAAAGCCTATCATACACAACTGTAAAATATATACAGGTGGTATATATGTACATCAGCCATAACATTAAAACTAAAACAGCTGAATTACTGGTATGTATGATTATAGAATTATACTTGCAATTAGGATCATGTGATTTACTTCCCGTTTTATGGCTATTCATTGTATATGTATATTTATTAATATATTTTTATTTAGATATATTGTAATGTATTTGTATTACCCTCCGTGCTGTTGACAGAGATGCAGCGACGCTGTGTGTCATCCAGGATCAGTGGAGGCGGGCAGAAGCAGTTAAAGGAGCCAGGTGTGTTCACACACTCTCCATGTTCGCACGGATTTTCCTCTTTGCATTCATCATCGTCTGGGGCACATAAGAAGAATATATGCTTATTCCAATTTTATAGACAAACATGCTCTGGTGTGACGCTTGAGTTACAATGCAAAAAGAATGTATTATATAAAAATAAATTTGTATATTTTATATAAAAATGTTGCATAGGGGGCAGTGGATGAACAAACGAGTGTATTAATGCTCTTGCATGCTTATACGCGAGAGTAGATATAAAAAATAGTGTGTAAAATGTGGCAATTTAATACATTTAGTGTATCTATGTATCACTAGTTTCTTTAAGCACTCTCTTAAGCACAGAGAGTAATTAAAATTTCTTTCTAAAAAGAAGGTTTTAAGAAACATCTTAATATAATAACATATAAATCCAGTTAAGGTGATATAATTAGACTTAAAATGAGACTTACCAACACACTCCATATGAAGGTTGTCATAGTAATAGCCGCTGTGACAGTAACAGTTATACGAGGCGTAGATGTTTGCACAATAACCTTTTTTACAAATTTCTGGACCAAACATCTCACACTCATCTGCATCTGTGGAAGAGAACAGTTCGCAGGAATACCAAAATGTCATTTAAAACATTCTATACGATCGGTAATCAGATTTACATACACATAAATGTTAAAAAATTACTTTAAGATTTTCTTTAGTAAAAAGTAGAAACATTTCTTGTTTTTATTCTGTAATTATTAATAAGTGTACAAACGTGGACTCTGGATACTCACAATATTATTGGAATTAGATAGGATAGATTAACACATTTTGATAGCCAATTAGTGCAGATTTCTGTCATTTCTTTGGTTCATAACATGGCAAAATGCAAAAATTCTCTAAAACAGTAACAGCAACCGAGTAACATCATTATAAAATTAACAAATTACTAGGAAAATCTGTATTGTGTTACTTTTAAAAACTGTTAAAATATGTTGAATGACTCAGATGCCCAAATATTAAATAGGTTAAATAAATAAAATGAACACTAAATTGAATAACTTGTTATAAAACAATGTACACTAATCTACACTACATTAATGTTGTGGCGACATGTGACGATGTAAAGCGCTTTATTAGATAAGAATTATGTTCCACCGAGGTGTTGAGACTCTTACATAAACAGTCTTTCACATCAATGTGAAAAAAGTGTTTAAGCTTCTAGTTTGTGAAAACTAGCTTTAAACTAGTACGTCTAAATTTCAATTATTCAATTATTCTACTAGTAACCATACTACATAGTATGTCATTTTAAACAGTCGGAAAGTATGTACTTGCCTAAATGTAGAATATTTAGGCCTTTATTGTTGGTGTGTGTGACTGTGCATGTGTGTGAACACCTGCAATACTTTTTGCATCTGATAGGCAAATGATGGAAATTTACCTCTTTAGTGATCTCAGTTATAGTAACACAACATTTTATTTCAGTAACTATGTTTTATTTCAGTAACTTTGTTTTATTATCAGTAACAGTAACTGTGTTTTATTATCAGTAACAGTAACTGTGTTTTATTATCAGTAACTGTAACTGTATTTTGTTATCAGTAACTGTAACGGTTTTATTTCAGTAACAGTGTTTTATTTCAGTAACTGTAACAGTGTTGTATTTCTGTAACTGTGTTTTATTATCAGTAACAGTAACAGTGTTTTATTATCAGTTACAGTAACAGTGTTTAGTTATCAGTAACTGTAAGTAACTGTGTTTTTATTACAGTCAAGCAGTAACAGTGTTTTATTATCAGTTACAGTAACAGTGTTTAGTTATCAGTAACTGTAACTGTTTTATTATCAGTAACTGTAACTGTGTTTTATTATCAGTAACTGTAACTGTGTTTTATTATCAATAACAGTAACAGTGTTTTATTATCAGTAACTGTAACTGTATTTTATTATCAGTAACTGTAACTGTGTTTTATTATCAGTTACAGTAACAGTGTTTAGTTATCAGTAACTGTAACTGTGTTTAATTATCAGTAACTGTAACTGTGTTTTATTTTAGTAACTGTAACTGTCTTTTATTATCAGTAACTGTAACTGTTTTGTTATCAGTAACTGTAACTGTGTTTTATTATCAGTAACTGTAACTGTGTTTTATTATCAGTAACTGTAACTGTGTTTTATTATCAGTAACTGTAACTGTAACTGTGTTTCATTTCAGTTTTAACAGTAACTGTGGTTTTTATCAGTAACATAACAGTGTTTTATTATAACTGTAACTGTAACATTTTGTTATCAGTAACTGTAACTGTGTTTTATTATGTAACTAACGTGTTTTATTATCAGTAATTGTTTACGTTTTTATCAGTAACTGTAACAGTGTTTTATTATCATTCATAACGTGTTTGTTTAGTACAGTAACTGTACTGTGTTTTATTATCATACTTAACACTGTTTGAATTTTGTAACTGTAACTTTTATTCAGTACTGTAACTGTGTTTTTGTTATCAGTAACTGTAACTGTGTTTTATTATCAGACTGTAACAGTGTTTTATTATCATACAGTAACGTGTTTAGTTATCAGTACGTAAACTGTGTTTTATTATCAGTCTGTAACAGTGTTTTAAGTTGTTTTGTTATCAGTAACTGTAACGGTTGTTTTATTATCAGTAATATAACTGTGTTTTATTTTAGTAACTGTAACTGTCTTTTATTTCGTAACTGTACTGTGTTTTGTTATCAGTAACTGTAACTGTGTTTTATTATCGTAACGGTAACTTGTTTTGTTATCAGTACCGTCCTACGTGTTTTATTATCAGAACTGTAACTGTTTTCATTTCAGTAACAGTAACGTGTTTTATTTCATAACCTAACAGTGTTTTATTATCAGTAACTGTAACTGTCTGTGTTTTTATTATCTAGCATAACTGTGTTTTTATTATCATTTACAGTAACAGTGTTTGTTATCAGTAACAGTAACTGTGTTTTATTTCAGTAACGTACCGTGTTTATTATCAGTTACATTACAGTGTTTAGTTATCAGTAACTGTAAATGTGTTGTATTATCAGTAACTAACTGTGTTTTATTTTAGTAACTGTAACTCTTTGTATTTCAGTAACTGTCCCCTGTGTTTTATTTATCATAACTGTAACTGTGTTTTATTATCAGTAACTGGTAACTGTGTTTCATTCAGTAACGTAAACAGTGTTTTTATTATCAGTAACTGTAACTGTGTTTTATTTCAGTAACAGTAACTGTGTTTTATTATCAGTAACAGTAACTGTGTTTTATTTTCAGTAACTGTAACTGTGTTTTATTATCAGTAAACTGTAATAGAGTTTTATCACTAGTATCTGTACTGTGTGTAACTGTGTTTTATTTCAGTAACTGTAACTGTGTTTTATTATCAGTAACTGTAACTGTGTTTTATTTCAGTAACAGTGACTGTGTTTTATTATCAGTAACAGTAACTGTGTTTTATTTCAGTAACAGTAACAGTGTTTTATTATCAGTAACTGTAACTGTGTTTTATTTCAGTAACAGTAACTGTGTTTTATTATCAGTAACAGTAACTGTGTTTTATTATCAGTAACTGTAACTGTGTTTTATTTCAGTAACAGTAACTGCGTTTTATTATCAGTAACTGTAACAGTTACTAGTTTTATCACTAGTATCTGT
Organism: Bagarius yarrelli; assembly: GCA_005784505.1. Lineage (NCBI taxonomy): Eukaryota > Metazoa > Chordata > Actinopteri > Siluriformes > Sisoridae > Bagarius > Bagarius yarrelli. The sequence continues at coordinate 2,358,644 of VCAZ01000049.1, read as the reverse complement.
AATGGAGTTTTATCACTAGTATCTGTAATGGAGTTTTATCACTAGTATCTGTAACAGTGTTTTATTATCAGTAACAGAGGAAACAGCCCATTTGATTTCTTGTTATTTATAGTAACACTATTTGTAACTCTGTTTATTTATAATGCTGTCATTCCCTTCACTGGGTTTGAGGGAGGTTTCTTTTCCACCATGAGTTTTAAGCAATAAAACATTAGTTTGATCTGTGCAACAATGTTGATTTCTTTGTCTAAGATGCAACCTGGATTTGTACAAAAATGCTGATAATCTGACGAGTGATGTGATATAATGTAATCTGATGCTGATAATCTAGTCCACCTAGATATTTTCTGTTTTGTACTGAAATAATCTTAAAATATAAATCAGATTAGAGCAATCTCAAATCTTAAATGACTAAAGAGAGACAGGCAAATGGAAGCTAGCTAGCCAGACAATAGCCCATAAGGTCCTGAACATGAACATGTAACTGGAACCATTTGAATTTATTTGTCTACAATATTAAAAAAACTTGCTTTGGTTATGTCTGAGACTGATATTGACTGATACACTTTTTCTGTAAGTGTAATAGAAAGGATTGCAGAAGTACCTCTAGTCAGGAGCTGACCGATAGGAGCTTGGTCCGAGGTGATGATGGGAAGTATACCAGGGCCATGAGGGCACAGCTCAGAATACTCCTCTGAGGATATAAACATTTAAAATCACATTCTCTGAAACACAGTCACATCAACAGATTACAAAAACACACCCAAATTCATCTGGTGCTACTGTACCTTGTCCATTTTGCGGGCAGGGGTGAATGTTGCAGTTGTCTCCCCAGCCTGCCCCCACGGTGCAGCAGCATTCCTGCTTGGTGACATTTCTGGAGAGAACATTTTCACAGAAGTTGGCGCCATTTAGGTTGTAGTAGCAATCCTTCCTCTGTTCGTCATCTGAGGCACCGTAGGAAGGGGTGGGGGGGTCATGTCCTGTGGAGTCTGATATGATTCCCACATTGAACACATAAAAATACAAGTCAAATAGCTAAAAGACAGAAGGACACATTAAAACCAGACCGGACATTGTTTATGTGTTGAAATTGGGTTTAAACACTTGAAAAGATCCAGTTGCTTTTTAGGGTTTATGAGCTTAGCTGTGTCACAGCAAACTGGAATAATTGCTTATACCATGCAGTAATATTTATCGAGTATTTTAAACACAGACTGAATGACCTCATGATCACAGTTCTAAAGACTCAGGCCATATTTACTAGAAGTAAGAATCTCTATACACTTCCTGATTTGATTCAATTGTGATTCAGGAGGCTGTGATGCAATTATAAAACAATTATCTTTTGTTTCAATACAGATTTTCTTTTTTTTTCCTAAAAGCGTGTTCAACCTTTAACATTCAGAAATAAAAAATTGATTTTTGAAATTTGTGAATCGATTCAGATTTGTCCACGTCCGCATGCATCGAAAAATAGAATTAATCCCTAAACCCCAAATATTTACACACCAGAGGGAACAACTGAAAGAGCCAACAGTCTGCACTATGCTTGTTAATTCATTCATTTATTCATCTTCTATACCCGCTTATTACCTAAATCGGGGTCACTTTGATCTGCTGGAGTCTATTCCAGGTCCTGGACAGGTCGCCAGTCTATTACAGGGCAAACACACACTCATACTTACTCCTATGGGCAATTTAGAATCACCAATCAACCTAACATACATGTTTTTGGACTATAGGAGGAAACCGGAGTACCTGGAGTAAACCCATGCAAACACGGGAAGAACATGCAAACTTAACACAGAAAGACTCCTGCCCAGGAATCGAACCCAGAACCCTCCTGCTGTAAGGCAACAGGGCTAAGCACTTAGCCACCATTCTGCCCCTGCTTGTTAATTGATTGATACTCTCTATCGTTTTTCTATTTGACAGGCTTATTTCACCCCATAAGATAAGGTTACGTTAAAGTCGTTTCCAAATTGCATCGTTGGTCAGTAATCTGCTTATGCTCAGGACTGTTAGTTGTTGCAAAAATTTTTCTACGGTGGAAGTGCCAACATCTCACCCTGAAGCAGAATTAACTTGACTGAGACTTGGCTTTAGGCAGCGTCTCTCTGCTGCATGCACAATATGAAATATCAAATCAAGTAAAGAACCTGGACGCAGAAACGCAACTAGCTCTGGCTGTAACTAAGAGTTATAGGCGTGTTGAAATTACAAATTGTTTTCACCTGTTGTGAAAACTAAGCTGTAAAAAAAGGCATGATGTAAAAATGGTTTGTACGCAGGCATGCATGCATGCATGGTGCTTTTATGTTTTTGTACCTGGTATGATCATGTGGCGGGGTTTGCACTGTGTGGTAATGGGGTCAAATTCCTCATCATCAGTGGGGCAGAGGCACAGGAAGCTTCCCTCTACATTCTCACAGTGAGCCTCGCCGCACAACTCACTACTCATTTCGCATTCGTCTGCATCTGTACACACACATACACCCACACACACACATTTGTATTCGTAATACAGTTTAATTAGTTAGTTTCCGTTAGAGTTAATGGAGTGTTTCATACCAACACAATTTGTGCCCTCAGGTGTACTGATATATCCTTGGTCACAGTGACAGTAATAGGAGCCACGTGTGTTCTCACAGAAGCCGTTACTCCCGCAGATCATCTCATCGTCACACTCATCAATATCTATACAGGAAAATTAAAACACAGTTCCAAAACATTTTTTACGTTTTTTTGACACCTGATACTCAATTTCAGCAAAATAGTTACAGAAATTTAATAAACTACATTAATCCATGACTATAATTCATGCTTAGAATCTTATTTTTTTGTTTTATCTATTGGTTTTCTGTTGTTTGCTCAGATTTTAACAGTGTGTCCACCTTCCCTGGTGATTTTGTACATTTGCCCAATAACAAAGAAATGACCAGTCTATCATTTTAATGGTTAATTAGGGTAATGTTAAGAGACAGAATAACAACACAAACATCCAGAAAAATTCATTTTAATGAGTGAAATAAGTATTTGACCCCTTTGCAAAACAAGACTTGGTAATAAAACTTGGTACTTGGTTATGAAACCTTTGTTGGCAGGTCAGACGTTTCTTCTGGTTGGCGACCAAGTTCGCACACATGTCGGCGGGATTTTGTCCCATTTCTTTTTGCAGATCTTCATGAAGGCTGATGTTTAGTGACTCGAAACTTCAGCTCCCTTGACCAATTTTTTTTTTTATAGTATTACGGTCTGGAGACTGGTTAAGCCACTGCAGAACCTTAATGTGATTCTTCTTAAGTCACTCTTTTGTTGCTTTGGCCGTGTGTTTTAAGTCATTGTCATTCACGACCCATATTCAATGCCATGGCTGAGGGAAGGTGGTTCCTACCCAATATCTCTTTTAAGCAGTGAATCTGTTCTTTCCCCTTAGCAGCAAAACACCCCAGCGCATAATGTTTGATGTTGGGGACGGTGTTCTTGGGGTCGTAGGCTGCATTCATCTTTATCCAAACATAGAGAGTTGGGTTGATGCTTGATTTTGTCTTGTCTGATCAGAACATTTACACTCGGTTTTCTGAATCATTCAGATGTCTTCAGACAGGCCTGTATATCTGCTTTCTGGAGCAGGGGGACCTTGTGGGTGCTTTAGGATTTTAGTCCATCACGATGTTTAGGAACTATGGTTCCAGCTGCCTTGAGATCCTTGACAAAATCCTTCTATGTGGTTCTGGGCTGATTTCTCACCAATCTTATGATCACCGAAACTCCACGAGGTAAGATCTTGTATGGAGCCCCAGACTGAGACTGGCAGTTATTTTGTGTTTCTTCCATTTGTAAATAATTGCACCATCTGTTGTTACATTCTTACTTGTAGCCCGTTCCAGCCTCCTGTAGGTCTGTAGCCCATTCCAGCCTCCTGTAGGTCTGCAATCGTATCCCCAACATTCCTCAGACAGCACTTTGGTCTTGGACATGGTGGAGAGTTTGGAACCTGGTTGATTGATTGGTTTTGTGGACAGATGTCTTTATACAGGTGACAAGCTGAGATTAGGAACAATCCTCTTGAAAGGAGTGGTCCTAATTTCAACTTGTTACCTGTATAAAATATACTGTTAGAATAAACCTAGCATTAAAATTATAGACTGATCATCTTTTTTGTCAGTGGGCAAGCATACAAAATCATCAGGAGATGACTGTAATAGGCCTGTGTGGGTAGTAAAATAGTAAAAAAATCATCATGCCAATTGTCATAAGACATGTTCTGTCAACAGTTTATGATGTTGCACCATTGCTCATCAGACTAATTCTATTACATTTAACAAGTAGAAGCGAACCATGAGTAATGAATTAGATGAACTGTGCTGCTCTTGTTTTGGTCTGTGGCTGCAGAGGGTCTAGTGTGAGTCTGGAAATCTTTATGCTGGAGTTTTAACACAGTAATAATCATGCAACAGAGCCAAACAATTGTTAGTCAATGTTAGTCAACAGTGAAAAATCTTAAGATTTCACTTTGGGAATTTTATAGGGGAACAATTCTTTTAAAAAAAAGCGAGCTTTAAGTCTCTTGAACAGAATGTTTTTTAATATCAACCAGTACAGGCTTGTGTTTGTTCTTGAGGAGATGTCCTTTATTCTGACTTTTTAAAACAAAAATTATGTGATTGGGGAACAAATGTGTGCCGAAAAAACAGGCTTTGCATGCCATGTCATGAACATGGCAGCTGGGTGAACTTTTTTAATATACACATAAGCCTCTGACTGGTCATTACACACAGTGTGTGCCCTGCAAGCAGTCTTCTATTAGTAGTCATGGCATTTCTCATGAGTTAATATTAGCATCAACGGCAATGCCGGACCACCACGGTTAATATGAAAGGGTATGCAATTCTGCAAGATGCTTTTACCTTTGCCTTATAATCAGCATCTCTGTACCCTTTACTCCAATCAATCGAATCAGTCGTAGAATAACATCGACTCTGTTTTACCCATCACTATTTCATTATTGACTTGCAACAGGCCAAAAAGCCCCACACAGCTGGCACACAAATACAGCAGCTGTACGATACATAGCCATGCAATTTGAACATTGTGTGTCTAGCTTATTGTCTTGACATAGATTTGGGAGACAGAACATGTTACACATGGACAATGTTTAGATGTTTTCACTTAAAATGAAGAAAATTGGAAGTTAAAGATTTAAGTAAATATTTTCCCAAAAAAAGCACAAGCAGTCTGAGACTATCACGAGAGACAGACTTCCATCAAGCAGCAGTATCTTGTGGTTGGGACAGGAAACAAACAACTGGAAAACAATCAGACACTGACATGAAATGGTCAGGGAATTACTCCACCACAGACAACTACTCTAGCTTTAATACAGCTGCAATAAGGAGTAAATCTGATACCGTGGTGTTTTCATTATTTTACCTTAAATCGCACATGCATCGTCTGATTCACTGTGCAAAATCCTTCCGAACATACATAGACTTACACCACAGTGCCATAATAAACCTGAATAAATTCTCAACTTGGGGGATGAGAGAAACTCGAGCCCATAACTGGGGAAATGTCTTTTATGTCTCGCTGTAATACATTTTCTTTTGTGTTCAAGGCTAAAGTGGGCTTTGAACAGTCCTGCAGTCTGACCAGCTGTGAAACCCTGGGAGAGTTGACTTTCTACATCATATTTATTTTAGACTTTTTTTTTTAAGATTTGAACAATGACAAAAGCAGGATTTTCCCTCCTTTAAGCTAGAGAGTGGAGCCAAACTATCGGATATCATGTCAGGACTGAAATCAGTGCCAAAATGACTGGTTACTCAATGACGTAGGGAATGAATATAGTAAAAGAACAAGGATTTATTAAGTGCGGGCAAGATTTTGTTCAATAGTTCCATTAAATTTTCTGAACAAGAAATTTGGCGGCACTCATATCATTGGAATTGGATTTGTGTATTCCTAGTTCTTGTAAAGCTAAAAAATGGATGCACATATAAGGTGTGTCTTTGAGGTAATGAGAATTAAGGTCCTACACTCAAGAAGGGCTCTGTGAATGGAGATACTGACCGAGGTCATTTGGGGTACGCTAGAACACTGACAGCCTAAACTAAAGCCCAAAGGGCAACATGGAGGTAGAGTAAATTAGGGCTGCACATAAAGAAAGGACATTGGAAATTAGATATATATTGCAAATGCAAACAATTACACAAAGGGCTATAAATTATATTAACAAAGATGCGATTATTAAAGATTACAGCTAGCGCTTACATTTATTTTCTACGCCCAACATATTGATAAATAGCGACTATGCGATATTTATTTATCAATGAATACGATATATAGTTTTTTTTGTTTTTTTTTGCAATGTTTTAAATGCACATATACAATGAAACATATAATACACAAATGCGGCGATGCGACTATTGCAGATGTACACAAAGCGATGCTGAAACTATATATTGTGCAGCCCTACTTGAAAATTATTAGGAAAAAAAATAATCACTAGTAGCATTGTGTGCACTTACAAGGTGCATACTTCGACAGGGACGATGTAAAATGTTTCAATTAAAGAATTTTTTAAAATATATTTTTAATTACTTTCTGGCCACACCTTATAATTAAAAATATATTTTTAATTACTTTATGGACATAACTCATACATTTATTTACTTGAATTTTGATGACACACACCCACACTTTCATCTGATATTAAGCATAGCCAAAGATAATTTCTGTCTTCAAACATCTTCAAGCTTCCAAATTCTTAAAAAAACAATCAAATTATTCAGTCTGGTGATTATGATTATGATTCGTTTTGTAAGTGGAATCACTTAGAAAACAGTTCACTAAGTAAATAGAACGTCTGGAAAGCCACTCATGCATTGCTTTATTAGGATGATGGAAGCACCTTGCAGGCTTTTCCAAGATGAAGTGGACACAAGTGGGCTTTGTCTACAGGTCTGTGCTGGAGAGTTGGGTTTGGCCTCCGCCGCAGCTCAGAACACAAGGTGGCCTACAGTATGAGTAAATGCCTGAGCTGCTATTTAATGTGGCTTAAAAACGCTGGCCAAGGTAAGAGCTGTCTGCCAATTATGACCAATCTAACAACCACAAATACCCAGTAGTGCTGGAAAGCAATCCAGAACCTAATCCTGATGCTTGGATGGTGCTTTTAATGCTTTAGAAAATGCACTGTCAAAAATGACTTATGAGCAGTTACAGAATCCCACCAAAGTAGTGGTATGTGTCTGGGAGGAACACATCCGAAAAGGCTTGGTCATTAATCAGGTTCTATCTGTTTAGACTTACTACATAATACAGCCAGTACACAGACTTTGGTGCAAGCAATGAAGGGCTCCACATATTAGTTTTTTTTTTTTAAGAGCATAGTTTATTACTGTGTCTTAATCCCAGGTTCTATCTAGATGGATAAGCAATGTGTGAAAGAAGAAGCAAGGAAAAAGCCATAAGAATTGGTAAGCCAGGAAATGTCTAAAAACGCACTTTGAGATGAACAACACTGTGATGTCACATCACATGAAAATGAAAGGCATAATTACTAGGGATCAATGCATACGAGTTGGGACTACTGTTGAACTTTAAAATGGCTTGAAAAAATTTGCCATGATTTTTTTTAATGGTAATGTTAATGTTAATACGTCATAACTCGAGACAGGAACTTGGCCCTGGTCGCAAGCAGCTTTGTTTCAAAATTAAGAAATTGTCTCCAAACCACTAAGATACAGTAAGAAAGGAAAATCAAACCCTTTAAGTGAAATCACATGGACAAAAGGGCCAAGTCATCAAAACACTGGAATAATCACGCATTCAGACAATCAGACTTACAACTTACAAACAGTAAAAGGGAAAGATGGCTTGACAATATGCAGTTAAATGAAGCTTAGAATTTTTTGACTTATGTAGAATAAGTACACAATTTTACATATTTTATAATTCTGTGTCTGATAGGTGCCACGATGTTGAACCTTTAACCATGTCTCCAGTGTAGATGATGTGTAATGCTTTGAAGTTGCTAAATTTGGAAAGTCCACAGACCACATACCCCACAGTCCTGACAGAAAGAACACAAGGTTCTGGCTAAGACCCATCCTCACATAGATCAGTACAGAAGTGGATTCATATTTCACTGTGTGTCTATCCTTACACTCAGTTTTGAGTAGAAAATGGGACTCTAGGCGGCCATCAGTAAGTCATTACAAATGACAAAGAGCCGTCTGTTTGCATAGATATTCATCCTGGGAGATATTTTCTTCTTACATCCATCTCATTTGTTAAAGAAGCATGTGTACTTGATGCAGTTTGATAAAATTGAGGCTTAGGATATGAGTGACTGGGTGAGTAATATGCTCGTTTTATCACAAAGCCTGATGGATGAAGGCCTGATGTATAAACTGGGTTGTAGCACCTCAATAACTACTCAATAAAATATTAATCATGATTCGAATAGCTTAATTTTAAAGTGTTTCACTATGATAGAGTAACAGAATGAGAAAACATTAGATACAATTGGATTTAATAAAATAACTAAGAAAAACCACCTTATTCTGTAAGTATGCTTAAATTCTAGTATCACTGACTGACAGGAAATATATTAATGTCCAGAAAACTAAGCCTTTGAAAATCGGGGAAATAGTTATGACAATCGGGGAAAATCTTAGACAGACCAGGACCTAAAAGTACATCACTAAGTAACTTTCAGAAAACCATGGGGCAGGAAACCCTCAGAATTAAATTATTTGGTTTATAAAGACTATATGTTTAGTGTTTATGTAGTCTATGTCAAGCGATTTTGTCTTTGGTTGTTGTCCCCATTGTGTACGGGTCCATTTTAAGTTGACTATTTCCCCAATTAGGTTGTGTATTTACAGCCCCGTGTTTCAGTCTGCATTTGTCTTGCTTTGTAAATGTTGTGGTCTGTGTCCTTTATCTTGTCTTGTTAATGTTGTGGTCTGTGTCTTTTATCTTGTCTTGTCTTGTTTATGTTGTGGTCTGTGTCTTTTATCTTGTCTTGTCTTGTTAAAGTTGTGGTCTGTGTCTTGTCTTGCTTTTTAATACTGTGGTTTTGTCTTGTCCATTATTGTCTTGTCGTTTATTGTCTTGTCATTTATTATCTTTTCTTGTCTTGTAGTTTGTCTTGTGTCACTTTGGATTTAAATAAATTCTGCATATGCATCCTACCCTACCTCGCGACCCTGACAGTAGCTAAGTAAATAATAAAGAACCCTGGAACAGAGAGGGTAAAAGACCCTGTTCGCAGGCCCAACTGGGGCAGCTTGGCTTTGTTGGTGCTTGAACTTTGCCTTAATTGTTTGAGCCACGATTGCCATACATTTTCAGCTGTAATAACTTAACACAGTAACTCAATACGACAAAAATTTGATTTAAAATTATGTAGTAATGGTTGGGAAATACAATTAAGAAAAAAAAGGCAAAGACATATCAGCAAAAAATTCCACTGAAACAATTGCCAATTTGTTGCACTAACCAAGCATTCAAAAAGGAAAAAAAAACTTTGAGCTGGGAAAATTCCTTAAATCCACTAGTGAAAAATTAATAATGATGGCTACATGCATGATTAAATGAGAATTGAAGGATAATTGTTGCATTACTGCATGACTTTGAAGTGACTTGGGACGCCAGCTATGGAACATATTACAAACTGAAGCTTTATTTCCATAGAGTTAATAATGAGAACAAATAAGTGCATCGTAATTAAGAACTGTTTGTGCACCAATTGTATGATAAGTATAAAAAGTACAAAAATACCAAACTAAAGACATGTGTCTTAGTATTTTTATAGCATTTAGGGTGGATTCATTGTTTAGTTAAAAACAAGACAGTGCTGTTGGGATACCTGTCATGGAATACACATGCACATGTATCAGCAGTCACAAATACTGTATGTCTATAAATCTTATAAAACACAAAGCTGATGACCTGGCACTGCTTGTGTAGACGGACACACACGCAGATAAAAAAAAAAGCTCTTAGCCTGATTTATAGCATAATTAGAGACCAATATTTTTTGTGGCCACAGGCCAGACGGGTGTGTATTTCTTCATGTAGGTTAAATGACATTGCATGTGATTAAAAAGATGCAGGTGCCCATATTTAGGAAATTATTTAAAAAGTTTCTGGCTTGTATTAAGAGAAGGCAAGAGCTTCTTTTATGTGGAAGCCATGAAACTAACTTTAAAGGGTCAAACAGTTCCACTTAGTATACACTGAAGAAAAATATTAATTTGATCTCTTGATGATTTCGTACATTGACAAAGAAATGACCAGTCTATAATTTTAATGGGTTTTATTTTAACAGCTATTTCTAGCTTAGCTGTAATGGAGTTGGCCTTTTAATCAAAATATTATGGATTCAATTCCCAGTACCACCAAGCTGCCACTGCTGAGACCTCTGAGCAAGGCCCTTAACCCTCAACTGCTCAGCTGGCTAAAGAAAAGCAATAAACATAAGGTTAAGGTCTTGGGTTTGGGTGTGTACTAAATGCCAAAATGTCTAGAATGTCTCTATATGCTGGCACATTAGAATTTTCCTATCATTTTCTAGGAGATCCAATCACTGTTCCCGCATGACAATGCAAACCAGTTCACCAAACATTACAGTCTGTTTTCACTAAACATTTCGTAGCTAAATAGAAATTTTCCACAGCCATGCTCCAAAATTTCTTTCAGAAATGTGAATGTTATTATAGGAGTAAGAGTGACACTAAATCACTAAATTTGGTCAAAAAACCAAAAATCCCTGACACCACATAATTTACTGAACAGAAAAAGAAATGAAAAATTATAATGCATGATAAATTTTTATACTTTTATACTGAAGCTCTATTTATTTAAAAAATAACTTATTTTTGCTGTCTTATAACAGCAGTATTAAAAATGCAAAGCCTGTTTTTTTTTTTTTTTTTTTTTTTATTTGTCTTTATTAATTTTACTTAAAAATGCAAAGCCTGTTTTTTTTTTTTTTTTTAAATTTGTCTCTTCATTTACTTAAATTAACCTACAATTAAGTGGAAAATTAGACAGTGCCAAGATCTAAGCTATCACAACCTTCTTATCATTAGCCCAGACTTCTAACTGTGATGAAAAAACATTTCAACATGGCAGGTTTGACCACCAAGAAAAAGCTCACACACCCCCTGTAATATAAGCTAGTGAATCACTGAGGCTTTGCAGCTTGTGGTTCAGCTAGCTGTGAAGATTGAAGGGTTCCTTAATTCTGGTTGTCTTTGCCATGAAAGGTCTCGGATAGATGACTTAACAAGATAACGAACAAAATGCATCTAATCAGGAACCCACTATAAGGTTCACTGACAATATAAGACAGTACATCTGTGCTTTTATTTTCTTCACTTTAAGTCTTGAATACATGTTTAAACGAAATATTTTGCTTGTATGTGATATACAGTATATCTTCACCCACAGCCAGGTTCTTTCCAGAAGTTTGGATATTATTATAAGAGTAGGACTAAATCTAGAACAGGTTGTTTACATTTACAGCATTTGGCAGACACCCTCATCTAGAGCGACTTACATTATTCCCTGTTATACAACTGAGCAACTGGGGGTTAAGAGCCTTGCTCAGGGGCCCAGCAGTGGTGGCTTGGTGGTGCTGGGAATCAAACCTGTGTCTTCAAGTTGGTAGTCCAACACCTTAACCACTGCCCTACCGCTTTCCCCAGTCAGCTAGCTGGGGGGCAGTTCAGAAACACTGATGAGTAGTCAAACGTTTTTATGATATTTCATATGTACAGCAGGACTACAGACATTCAGGACACAATAAATACTAGAAATTTAATAGTAGTTCTATTCCTACCAATGTTTCCAACATGGTGTCTAGGATTCTTTACTGGGAAAGTAAGTTGAAATTAGAGTTTCATGTGAAGACAAAGTGCATACAAGGTGAGGCAAGCTGTAACCTTTTCAACAGGCTTTTGACATCTTGCTATGGTCTACGATGAATAATAAGTGTTAGAATTTATTTTATTATTATAATTTTTTTTATCAAAAAGAATTCTCTACATTCTCATCCATCATCATCCTTTTGACAGAATTTTCTCCGCCTCGCGTTCCCACTACTTGTCTTTCCCTCTCCTTTTGATGCATGTCGTATTTTATCATGCAGTGATTTCTGAAATGAAAAACACTATTGTAAAGTTTGTTGGTCCACGTCAGCATTGTGATTATGCTTGGCGTGTCTCCACAGTACCGTTGTTTTAGCAAGTAAGGTGTGGTCAAGATAGAAAAATCGGCAGCCTTTAGTAAGAGTTCTGACCTCAACTTCACCCCAGTCTCTTTGTAAGCGCTCATTATTTTGGATTTCATCAGACAAACTCAACTGGATTTGTTGTATTTAACAGATTTGTGCATCAAATGGGATCAAGTGGATCAGATGGCAATGCTTTCGCCTCGGGACAGCTTCATTATACATGCATTTAATACATTAAACATGCTTTATGTCGTTACTTTACTGTTCACATGTGTATGTCTTCTCATATGTGTCTGTATGTCACATGATGTAACTGTACTTTTAAGCTTGAGCTTGAGCTTAGTAAAAGTTTGTAAACCTGTAGAGGTTTGAATAAAAAATATGTGAGAGTCTCTACAGCAAACTCCTTTCTGGCCTTAATAATAATCTAGCTGACAGATTCAGTATAGGAAACCTGCAACATTCCCAATCAACAAAAACACCAAAATCCTAAACAGTAACAACTTAAACAAAAACTCAAAATGGGAATCGATTAATTATTCATGTCATGTAAATCCATGTAAACGAGTTCATGTGCATGCACACAGACAGACATTGAGACTGCTAAATATTCACAGAAACACAAAATCACATACGGATAAAAACTACAATGTTGTATGTATTGTTAAAAGTGCACCTGTGCAGACAGAGTTTTGTAGCTCATAGCCTGGAGTGCAGATACAGCGGTAGGAGCCAACTGTGTTGGTACACTGTCCATTCAGACACGCTGCCTTGTCCTCACATTCATCGATATCTAAAAGCAATCACATGACAATTTAACAGACTTGATATAGGACACAGGTAACTTGTTAGAAAGAAGTTAAAAGTTAATTATAACACATGCTAATGTTTGGGGAAAATGTATTTGATCCCCTGCTGATTTTGAACGTTTGCCCACTGACAAATAAATGATCAGTTTATAATTTTAATGTTTAACTCTCCACCATGGCCAAGACAAAAGAGCTGTGCAAGGATGCCAGGGACAAGACTGTAGACCTTAACAGGCAAAAGTAAAAAACACAGAATAACACAGTCTCCCTCGGCCTGGGGCTCCATGCAATATTACACCTGGTGGAGTTTCAATGATCATGAGAACGATAAAGAATCAGCCAAAAACTACACGAAAGAATCTTGTCAATGATCTTAAGGCAGCTGGGACCATAGTCACCAAGAAAACAATTGCTAACAAACTACGCTTTTAAAGACTAAAGTGCTGCAGAGCCCGCAATGTCCCCCTGCACAAGATAGCACATGTTCAGACCCGTCTGAGGTTTGCCAATGAACATCTGAATGATTTAGAGGAGAACCGTGAAAAAAGAGTGCTCAGACAAGATCCAAATCGAGCTCTTTGGAATCAACTCAACTTGCCGTGTTTGGAGGAGAATGCTGCCTATGACCCCAAGAACTCCATCCCCACCATGAAACAGGTGGAAACATTATGCTCTAGTGGGTGTTTTGCTGTTAAGGGCCATGTACTGTCAAGGGCCATGTGATGTCAAAGCTTTGGTGAGAACCTTCTTTCCTCATCCAGAATAAGTCATTCCAGCATGACAATGACCAAAAACACACGGCCAAAGAAGTGGCTCAAGAAGAAGAACATTAAGGTTCTGGAGTGTCCTAGCCAGTCACCAGACCTTAATCTTATAGAAATTCTGTGGAGGGAGCTAAAGGTTCAACATCAGCCTCGAAAACCTACTGACTTGCATTAGGATCTGCAAAGAGGAGTGGGGCAAAATTCTTTTTGAGATTTGTGAAAACCTGGTGGGAAACCCCATAAATGCCTGACCTACAAGGGTTTTGCCACCAAGTACTTGTACTTGTTTTGCGAAGGGGGTCAAACAATTATTAAAATACAAATCAATTTATAACTTTTTATAACAGATGTTTTTGGTTTGTCTTTATAAAATTATAAACTGATAATTTCTTTGTCAGTGGGCAAATGTACAATATCAGCAGGGGATCAAATAAATTGTCCTTTACTGTGGTTAATTTTTTCTTGCATTTGATCATTTGTGTTACACTTGAGGAACAAATAAGCTGTAAAATTAATAATAAAAATCCTGATTTTAATAGCAACAATAAAATGCAAAGTTTGGGTTTTGGAGGTATACAATAAAGACTGCTACTATGGAACAATTTAGGTGTACAGACCATGCAAAATTATTCTAAAGTGGAAAATTACGCAGTGCCAAAATCTGAACTATCAACCTTTTTATCATTATCCCAGACTTCTGTGTGAACATTGATTGTTATCATTGTTTCCTCATGGCAGGTTTGGCCACCAAGAAAAACCCCCACACCCCCTGTAATATTAGCTGGTGAGTCACTGAGGCACAGCAGCTAGTGGTTCAGCAAACCGTGAAGATTGAAGGGTTTCATAATTCTGGTCAGCTCAACAGATTCTCTGACAACATCAGATTTAACAGGCGGAGATCCTGTGCTTTTATTCTCTTTATGTTAAAACTCAACCAAATATTTCATGCAGGGATGATCTTAATGTATTAACTATTGTTTTGAAGACAAAAATACACTTTTCAAAATTTCAAAATTTACATGCGCAATAAAAAATGTTTACACCAAAAATGTTGCTAATTGTATGTTATGTAAGATTTGTATTTGCATCCATCCGTCCACACTTATCAATCTGGAGGCTATCCCAGCTGTCATTGGGCGGAAAGTAGGAGTACAACCTGAACACTCACTCCTATGAGCAATTTATCATCACTAATTAACCTAACATACATGTTTTTGGACTGTGGGAGGAATTTTCCTCACCTTTTTGCTGTGAGGCAACAGTTTTACCCACTATGCCACCATGCTGCCATATGTATAATTAATATTCCTTAATTTTTTTAATGATTAATTTTTTAAAATAAATTATGGAACTGATTCTATAACAGTACATCTTTAGTGAATAACAGGAAATGTTTAATGGCTTTGTTATTAAAAAGAAGGTTATAGTAACACTTAAACAGCACGTCTGACAATGTTATAAACAACAGTAAACATTGAGGACTTGCCTTAAATGTTTATTTAATGCCAAAGAAATGAGATTTAATCTATACCAATATCTTTATAATAAACATTTTGCTCTAAAATATTTCAGGTGATGTCTTTATGCAAATTTTACATAACACAACACATAAACAAACAGTTTGTTACCTTCACACGAGCGGTCTGAGGAGACCTTGTAGCCAGACTCACAGGTCATGCAGGAATACGAACCCTCAGAGTTTGCACAAGCACCCAATGGGCAAATATCAGGAGACTTGCATTCATCAATATCTAAAACATAAAGGGAACAAAATTATTACACAGGGGAAACAAACCTAAAATTGGCGATAAACTCAAAATTGAAACCTTGGTGGTCTTCATACTCTTTATTCTACTGGAGTCACTACAAGGATTCAAGGATTTATTTAGATACCATCGATACCTCTTCACTTTCCAATCAAAACACAAGCGGTTTCCAAGCCGTTGGAAAAAGCCTGCTGATGCGCCGATAACCCAACAAAACACGCTGCATACCACAGCGAATTAGTGCAAGTCTTTTGGTCTGCACATGAAGCTCCAGCGTTATTAAACTGCACTGAAAGAGGGGCTGATGAAGAGGAGGCGAGAGATAAGTTATGCAGGTTGGAGAGCTCAATCCAAACCAGCAAGCTATTACAGGCACTTCATAATGGCTCTATCAACAAACGCTTAAAGAGCTGGCGCTATTTTAGAGATGGAAATTCTTTTCTCTGGCATTGATCACATGCCTTAGTCTTTCTCTCTCACACACAGACAGACATATAGACTGTCTGTGCATTTAACACTGTACCATGGATAATAACCATTAATGCAGATAATTAATGCTGCACCTAAAACCTATAACCTTGGTACCTCAGTAACCAAAATAAAACCTTTTTCTTTTCATGTGGGCAAACAAACGATCACGCAACATCACAATTTGCTCCCCATGATTAAAAGTATACATACAAACAAGCTGTTCTGCATGTTTGTATTTTCGTATTTAAATTTCAGTGTGTGATTTATAAATTTACAGACATGACAGATGAATGTACTAATATAAAAGTGCAAGCTGCTTAATCACACTAAATCAAATTATAATGAATATCAGCAGCTGAGCTGTCTGACCATCAAATAATTTATAGTAAGAAAACGAGCCTGCATTATCTGGTCTGGCAAATCAATCTATGTGCATAGAGGCGCATATTGTCGCTAAGTAATTATATTCATTACATACCCCACAAAATTTTTAACCATTATAAAATAACTAATAAATGACTGATGATCGAAGATTATTCATTGGTGAAACAACTGTGTAAACAGATTCAATAATTAATTTAATTCTACATTTTTATGCCCAAAGGCAACAAAATTCAAAGGTAATAACGGAAAACATTCAGTTGAAAGGAAAGTCACAGTGAACATTTAAACTATTTTGCTATGTAAAGCTATTTTGCAATACTAATGCCATATATAAACAAAGAAATTGGAACACCTATCTATATGTGTTCTCCTTTACGAACTCGAGCTAGGTCACTTTTATGAACTCCATTTATTAACCTTTGCCCTGAAGCATATATGAAATCTATCTAATGGTGTCTAATGGAAAGCATTAAGCAACGAGCGGGTGATGTTATCGACCTGGTTTGTGTGTGTATGAATGCATTATAAGAGAAAAATATGTCTAAGAGAAAAGCTAAAATGCCGAGCGAGCAAAACAAACAGTCTGCTTTTACATGTCAAAAACGTGTGTTGTCTAGGAGTAGAGCATGCTCAGTCAGCTCTCAATAGGGCTGCCTATGAGAATTGTTGGTTAGTTTTTGTGTTTGAGAAAAACAGCCAGGCCCCGAGTCCCCAAAGTCAGGTCCTGCTGTTGCCAAGGCTCAGCAGAGGCATATATATATATACAATGGCCATATAGAGGCAGACCAGGCGGAGCTGCTGAGGGACCCTATCTCTCAGGGCCAGCATGATATGGGCAGAGCAGTTGACCGCTCCATGGCAGCTATGGTGACCGCAGAAAGGCATCTGGGCCTCGCCACATCTAGGTCCAAGAGGATGCTCTACCCAGCATCAAAGCAAGCTCCCCATATCGCTCGGCTCAGGGTATTGCTTCTTTTATTTCACAGAGGGTGGAGATATAGAGGCAGCGAACACAACCAAAGACTTCAGGGAAGAAAGCAAGTCTAAAGACTGTCAATCCCCCTTGAAAAGGCCTTGATGCCATAAGAGCCTGGTTTCTGGGGACACACACATCTGGAAGAGAAAAATCACGCTTCCGTATACAGTGCCCGAACTTCCCCGGTGTTGCAGGGGGATACCTCACTACCCCTGCCAGCTTTACTGCTTCACGGTATAGGATCAAACCGTAGATATTTAGAGGGACCTTTAGAGGGTTCCTGGTGCAGGGTCTGGAAATGCGGGCTCTTTGTTGTTACATAATGCTTCTGACAGATGTCTCCCTCACATGATGGGACGCGTCATGATTGGCAGCTTATAACTGCCACTGTGAGACTATACTTATCTCTCATGGCACATAAATTGCCTGGAGAGGCCTTGGGGGTATCTCTGGCGGAAATGTGCAAGATGTGTAAGGTAAGCAGGCTGGTTCCACACAGAGAAGCACAAAAATGTACTGTTGACTTTAAGGATCACATTGTTTTTAATTTACTTATTAAGTAATCCCATTCGAGCTGGATTTATGGTTTCACCATTAGCCATCGGTGTTGGCCATCATTTTCAAGGTCAGTTAATTTTTTTGCTACATAAATCTTTTGAACCATTTTAAACAGAACAGGCTCCCAAAACTGAATAGTGATAGGACTCCTGAACAGAGCACAAATCCTGCATTGTCCACGCTTGGGTCTGGCTATAAATTAGGATACAAAAGGTTAGTATGGGTTCATGTGTTAAACTCACATTCAGCCATCATAAATCTGTCTTAAATTGCTTTATTTGTGTGTCTGAATATCTTTGGAACACAGACTACCCACAGTTTTAGTACATAACTATACAAAATTTGGTACTAGGAGTACAATACTATATTAAAATAATTTTGTATTGTTTTGTATGATTTATTGAATGCTATTTAAAAGCCTATTAATGATGCAGGGTTTTGGGTTAACTTCCTGGTTGGCTAACGTTAAATGTTAACGTACATATTAACATTTATTCTGCAGTCTATGCAGCAGAATAAATGTTAATATGTACGTTATAGAAAAAGAGCAACTGTGTCTCTCCAATAAGGTGGTCCTTATATTAAATCCAGTCTAATGACTTAGAAAGAATTTGTCCACAACTGTTTGCCAAATGTCTGAAGCATATAGGACACAAAATTAAAAAAAACTCCTCATACCTTGACACAGCTCTCCATCTGGTGAGACAGTGAAACCAGTGGGGCAGTTTACACAGGAGTACGAGCCCTCTGAGTTTAGACAGATACCATTTGGGCACACTGACAAGGAGCGACACTCATCTATATCTGCAAGGAAAAAAGATATAGCTAGTACATTTTTTTATTTTTAACCACAATGATAAACTGCTAAACATCAATACAAGCAAGTTTCAAGAATAAACTTAATAAATTATCAAAAGATACTGTATTATATACATTTTATATATATATATTTATTTATTAATTGGCAACATGTCATCTTATGGCCATTTAGAAAACTTTAAATAAAATAAGTACATCATATCCTGCAAGAAAAACAAAATAATGGCCAAATCTTAGCATATTATATAACTGAACCCTCTAGGATGTTTTTTTAGCTGTTGGAAGTTTTTCTGAGATTGTTGCATTCAAAAAAAATCTTTTTTTCTAAAATTTGTGATGTTTATACTCCATCTTTTGCAGAATACTACTTAATCTGGTAAAGATTTGCCAGCACTATGTTTTTTAATTTCTTGTAAGGACAGTTGACTCTGAAACTCTTTTGAAAAAGGTACTATTTATTTTAGTTTATTATTATATAGTTATTTATTTGTGTCTGCAAAAAATCCTAAAGAAACTGGTTACATATCAGATTCTATAATAAATCTACAATATCATAAATAATGAAAGACATTGGCATGGTCCGAAATCACATACTTCCGTACTATATAGTAGGTAAAAATAACTAGGCAAGGCTTTTATGATGCCCAAATCCTTGGTAGGAGAAATGTTCCCAGATGATCTACTACTCCTCCCAGATTTGAAGTATGCATATAATGGGCTCTTTACTATCCCAGAAAATGACTGGTCATATGCGACAGTAGCGCAAAGCGGTGATATGTCACTTTTCAAGTACTTGAGAAAACAACATTGTCCTTGTAGTTAAATTTCACTCGTTTAACATCATTAAACTTTAACATTATCCATCTTTAACTTTGTGCTGCCCTGATGTCATATATCGACAATATTAATATAGTTGATTTAAGTACATACAAATTTCATTCATACTACCCGGAACCATACTAATATAGAACATGATTTTTTAACAGCCTGGAAGTACCTACTTACTGAAATGTAGCACATAGTTATGTCATTTAATAGTATGTCATTTCGGGTGGAGAAAACATAATACACAACACAGCTGGCCAATTATATCTAAGTGCAATAGTAGTTTTAATTGACTGGTGTAAGGACTCACCCTCACACCGCTGTCTGTCCTGGGAAAGAGTGTATCCAGCCTCACACAGGGTACAGGTAAAGGAGCCAACAGTGTTAACACACACACCTCGCAAACACAAGCTGGAGTCAAAGCACTCATTGATATCTGAAAGGCAGACATTGATTTCATTCACCATCTTACAAGTATTTTGACTCAAAGCCAATGGCCACTAATTCAGATCCCATAAATAAATCTGTTACCATCAACAGTCAATATCTTATGGTTCATGCAGACTATTTATCCAGCGTAAGGTACGTACCCACACAAGCTTTTCCATCAGGGCTGCTTTGGTAACCTGTGTTACAGCTGCACCTGTGTGAGCCCGGAATATTAACACATGTACCGTGAGCGCAGACGTCTGAGAGCAGACACTCGTCCACATCTGGAACGGAGACAGCCTGGTTGACAAACCTGAACGCTTACTGTGTGCAAGTGTGCATGCCAGTGTGTGTTTGATTTATGTACCTTGGCAGCTTTTATTGTCAGGAGTTGTTTGGTATCCATGGTTGCATGTACATGTGAAGGAGCCCTCTGTGTTCACACACCGACCATTAGCACACACAGCTGCCATCTGACACTCATTTATGTCTGTAGCAATAACAAAAAAGTAATTGGTACAGGGCAAAATATATATAGAAAGTAAATGAAAATAATGGAAAATAAAGAAATATATAATAAAACATATAAAGAAACATAATAAACCATTTGATGACTTATGTGACAGTACAGGAAGAAACAATTTCTGTAAAATTGACAGGATAGTAACTCATTTCCTGTGAATTATAACACAGTGCTGCTAAATGTTACATTTTAATTGGTTAGAAAATTTTAATTCATTGTCTGTAACATCAGATGACATAAAAATAATGTAATTGTTCATTATATTTGATCATAATTGATCATAAATTAATTTCCCAGAATAGGTGCGTTTCTGCATAGGTTTAATGTTTAATGGTGTCACTGTTGATATAGTGACGTTTCTCTAATTAGCCGAAAGTCCTTTTTTGGACACAGAAAAGCCTGCATGGTAAATGATGTTTATAGATTTTTTTAAGGACAAGCTGCCTTTGTGTGACATATTAACTACTGAAAAAAAAGAAAAGCTTGTGAGGTAAAGACTGTTTTAGATAAAACGGCAGGAAGTGGTAGTGAAGTGGTTAAGGTGTTAACTACTGCTAACTGGAAGACCGGAGTTTGAGTCCTAGCACTACCAAATTGCCACTGCTGGACCCCTAAGCAAGGCCGTTAACCCCCAGTTGCTCAGTTGTACAGGATAACGGCTGTAATGCTGTAAATGTATATGTGAATTCGTGGTAACAGGGTTCTGCTGTAGTCTATCCCAGCCATCTCTGAAAGGGCGAAAGGCAGGAGGTCGCCAGTAGGCGATTTAGAATCACTAATCAACCTAACAGATGTTTTTGCACTGTGGGAGGAAACCGGAGAACCCAGAGTAAACCCACACAAGCACAGGGAGAACATGCAAACTCCACACAGAAAGACCCCTGCCTGGGAATTGAACCCGGGACCTCCTTACTGTAAGCCAACAGTGCTAACCACTAAGCCACCGTGCTGCCCGCATAACAAATATCATAACAGTAAATATTATAACAAAAACTTTAAGGAGACTTTAATGTTTTTGATTAAATTAATAAACAAAAATGTAATCTGTGGTACATTAATATAGTATAAATAGATTAAAACCCATTAAGGCTGGAAATAATATGACTTTCTGTTATTTTTCTGTTATTTTTCTAGATAGCTGATGGTTTTAGACAGGATGGGACAAAGAATAATCACAAAGGACCTCTAAGGTGAAAAGACACAAACGGAGCTTTGTGTTCACTGCCACTGCATCTGCCAGATTTCTGTCATTGTCTACCACAGCTTTGTTTTCAGCAATCTCCAAGTATTTCTCAGAATCTTTCCTGATATGGGGTGGAGAGAAAGCTGTGCTGTTTTGTCTATCACGCCAACAAATGGTCTTACTGTATCCACCAGCTCGCCAACTGGCCACGGCCGTGCTACAGGCAATTGACTAAGGAAATAGATGGAGAACAGGACAATATTTACATACACTCTGTAGGCAGTAAAAAAAGAAGCCTGACATGTTTTGGTACCCCGGAGGACCGAACAGGCCCAGAAGCTAAGGTGAATTCTCTACAACCTGCTTCTAACTCAGCCTTGAATAAACAAGGTATAAATAACATAAATGTTTAAACTGAGGCATTTTACAGTTTTATCTACATAATGAGCTCATTTTAAATTTTTTGTCATGATATTAGATAAATATTGATTCTAAACTGCTCCAGGTGATGTATGTGGCACAGTTGTGGTTGTAGTGTAGCGGTTTGGAATCTTAACTGGGTTTCTTGTTTCAATGAAAATGGTTTTATCCTCAATAAGCAAAATGCCACGTCTTGTTATAATGCATTTTTGTATAGTATTCATGGTTTCTATAATTTTGACATGATAGTGGTGGTATTAAGAGGTGTATCAGTTGGGTAAGTCCCCACTAAAGGCCCAAGTACCAAATCCACTGCCCGCCACTGGAAATATTAAATAGTATGATTTAGTACTTACATTTGCTTTTACTACCAGCATTAAAGCCCTTATTATTTTCTCATACTTTTAGTATGACTAACATTCTCTCCAGTGTTTGATCTTTCACTAAACACACTGTCATTTTTCAAGGCTACATCAGGTACTAAGCCAAACAAGAACAGTTCTCAGGGAGTAATGCACAGTCTGATGACCTCTCACTCCATTGGTCTATCTCTGTCCTCCCATCTTCAACTTTCTAAAAAATGAGTCTCTCCACAGTGACATTTACTGCAGCATTGACAGCCGTCCAAAAATATTATTCTGCTTGTTAAAGGCTGTGGCCAAGGCAGAAATATTTAGATTCTCCCCAATGTCAGTATTGCAAACAATCTTTAACAGCAGCTACAGATCCATAATAGTAAAACAAAAGTGTTTAAAGAGTGTGGGTGAACTTGAGAGGAGATGGATATCAGATAAAAAATATTTGAGTTGCTGGAAAAAAAACATGGGAAATAAAAGCAGAGCAAATAAGCTGAAAAAATGCCTCTCTGAGAAGATGCCCAACATTCAAAAGCTATAAAAACGTCTACATAACAAGGTTTAGCTGCCACAAGTTGTTATATGCCTACTTTAATTTAACATGATTATATTTAACAAGTTGATATGAGGTCATGTGTGGAAACGGCACGTCTTTCAAAGGGTTACTGAGTTTAATTAATCTGTCAGTGTTAATTTTCTCAACTGTTCCGAGATAAAATAATATTAGAAATAAAAGCACATGAAATCACCGGTTTTGAGATAAAATAATATTTAACACTTAAGGAACATGAAAGGTACATGACATCAGGCATACGAAATCAATCACCGTATGGCAATTTTGAAAATTAAAAAAATAGACTGTTAACACTTTAAAAAGGGGGCAAATGCTGTCGCCATGCCCCTTAAGTCATGCAGAACACTGCCAAAACCAAGTCTACGCTTGGAGGCCATGCCAGACTGAGGGAATAATATTATTATTACACAATCATAAAATTAAATAAGGAAAACCCAGATGGAGCCTCTTACCTAGACATCTCCCCAGCGTCGGGCCTGAATCCAGGGCCACATGCTTGGCACTTGAATGAGCCGAGGGTGTTCACACATTTACCGCTGGGGCAGACACTGGGGCTCCTGCACTCATCCACATCTGTATACCGAGGCAGATTTCATCTCAACAAATGCATTTATCCAGATTAGCTGAGGTAACTATTTGTGCATAGGTTACGCTTAGCGGTTACAGAGGATGAGTTAACAAAGAAACAAATAAAAAAGCTTCAGCCTAAATATGTAATAAATAAATACACATGCACAGAAAGAAGAAAATAAGCACAAACAGAAAATACACACATATTAGACTACAAACACACCAAAAAATGTAAACTATTTATAATCCACCAAATACCTTCTTTTTCCTTTGGCTTAGGACTGCGGGAAAATACAATCATTGTTTTGTTGTTAGATTACTGGGGAATCCCAGACAGCTAATAAAATTCAGACTTGTATTATATTGCTCAATTTAAAATGCTAGCAATACGAAAGTTCTTCTTTAAACAGTAGATCATAGTTTACATAAAAAGGTCTCATCATTTTAACCAGAGATGTCATGATTAACAGATAACAGATGTATGGATTAGATAACAAACCATGAATAGTGATAAAAAGGTAACACCGTGTCTGCTAATTTGTAGCATGTTACTTCATCTAAAGGATAGTTTAGGCATAAGGGTGGTTTTATATGTATGCTGAGATCCTTAATGGCAAAGAAAACCTTTCTGAGATGACAAAATGAGGGAAAATCTTTATGAGGAACCAGACTGACACAACTTATCCCCTTTTGCTGGATGTGTTCAAAAAAGAGTAATGGGGCAAGTGTAACAGTAGTTAAATAATATTTTTGAAAAGTGCCCTTATAGTGTCTCAAAATGTGTTCAGACGCCCAACCTTAATATCCCATTGATATGAATTTTTGTAATCTGGCATCCAATCCGAACTGGATTCTTCTTTCACGCAAGGCTCCACTGAGATCATGACCAGGTTACAGTGTTCACTAAAGATGAAATAATATCTCTTTGCTTGATGGTCTGGATGTTACAAGATAAGCAGTCATTTGGATAATCACACTGTCTAATAGACTGATGAAGCTCTTTGGCTAGAATCATTTGGCTATTGAATTGTGCTTATAGAATCTTACACTTGGCTGTACACAATCTGTATGCGGGCTGCGCTCACTTTCACTAAAAAATTAAACAAAAAAAAACGATTTCCTCCAAATAAACCCATTCCAGTCAAGTGTGACTACAGAATGCAACCTAAAACCACTGAAATAAGCAGGCAAGACAGACTAGGCCATCAGCAGACCACAGTACCAGTATCCTCTAGGGTAACTGTAATTTTGCAAATACAAGACATTGTTTATAATGTTGTGCTTAAGGTGTGGCCACAAACTAATAGACTGAAGCCATGAAATAATATTTGAAAGCCAAAAACAAGTATCTTGAGGCCACAAATTATTAGGTTGTACCCCTGAGATACCAAAGGCATGGACACAACTTGTGCAACTTGATCTCGTAGTTTAATATGTTATGGAATGTGGCTTTTAATACATGGCCCCAAGTTAATTATTTTTGGGAACTTTTATTTGCTTTTAAATCTTGCTTAAGGTGCTGGAGGCTAACAGAAGGTGTGGTATGTACTGTATATAAATTCATTATTATTTTCTCCTTGTTTAGGATTAATGGCTAGAGTGATTTCATTGATTTCATTTCTCTATGGCTAAATCATTAACTCATTGCCGATAACCGCTTTGTCACCTTCGTAGCTCTGAATCTTTGTGAGTGCCAGAAAAATATTTGAATTGTGTCTTCTCTGCCATTTGTGAGAAGACAAAGCCAAGTAAAACTTGTGACAAACTTTCATTTTAGGTTTATTCAAGCCAGTGCAGCTTTAATTCTAAATCCTAGATTTAGAAAAATGAAATCTGAACTCAAAACAACAGCGATTTTGTTACAGCAATAATCCCACAGCACTAATAGCTTCCTTGGGTCACATTCCAACTCAAATACAGCACAAGCAAATGATACAAAATTACCCCCCCACACACCCTTTTTAAGTATAAGTCTTCATATTTGTCACATGTACATTAATTAACAGCAAAATTCTTTTCTTCGGATATTGACGCTAAGATAGCAGGTGTCAGTGTGCAGGGTCAGCCATGATACATCGCCTTTCAAGCATGTGGCGGGTTAAGGGCCTTGATCAAGGGCTTGACAGTGGCAGCTTGGAAGATGTGGGGTTTGAACCCTGTTTTTCTAGTTAACATCTTAATTATTTTAACCATTTAAGACACCACTGCAGTTTCTGGAGAGGACAACATAGTCTACACAGTCTTTGTAGACATGCCAGTGGACGAGATTTCTTACAAATGTCTAACAAATAAGCTCAGAGTGACCTTTCGGTTGCATCCTAATCAAAAAACCTTTTTTGGGCATCTAAATCAATCCAATAAGGTTTTAAAATTCAAACACAACTAAAAGCGTATAGGTAAGTATGCGTTTTAATACACAGTGTTAGCAGTGTCAGTTTGGCATAACGGCTCTGCTATTTATAATGATTGTGCACTGAATGATGACAGGATACATGCAGCAGCCATCTTGCCTACTTAAAAAAACTGCAAGCATAAATTAGCTTCAGATTGTGAATAGTGTCCAGTAATAGACTGGAATATATCAACGTAGTAAAGGTTGATAAAAACTTTTTAAGTGCTGATAAAAACTTTTTAAGTGCTTTTTAAGTGCTTGAAAACTTTTGCTGATTTACAGTCTGAAATACAGTCTGTACCGCTATAATACTTCTAAAGGCAATTTGTGTGTTTTTTAGTTGTGATCTAGTCAAACACTATTTTGGTATTAATTGATAAGAACTAAAAGCATTTTTGAGTCTCTATTAACATTTTTTAACATTTTAAAGCTTTACCGGAGGCTGTGAATAAAAACCTAACTGTGTTCTTAGTGATTACTGGCAGCCTTACTTTTAACAGGATATTGGCAGTGTTAACAAAGTAACACAATACAAAAAGAACCAAATTAAATGATTTTACCTTCACACTGTCCTCTCTGGTTCTTGGTAAAGCCTTTTTTGCATTCACACATAAAGGAGCCCTCCGTGTTGATGCACTGGGCATTGGGGCATTTATTAGGCATGGTACACTCATTTATGTCTGTGTAATAAAGTAAAGAAAGAGAAACAGAAGGAAAAATTAACCCCTTAATTCAGCATCAGGTTTAGACTTTATTTTCTTATTACATTCTTCCACTATAGTTAATAATTAATTTAAATTTGCAGATATGTATAAAACAGTTTAATTACCGAATAACGAACCAAAAACTTATTATCCCGTAATCCAGAAACAACATTCTTACCTTGACACATTTTTTTGTTTTGTGTCATGAGCAGGCTAAAGCCTGGGAAGCACTGGCAGGTGTAGGAGCCAAACGTGTTCACACAGTGCCCCTTTCCTTGGCACGGGCTGTTCTTACATTCATTTATATCTAAAGAAGACATTAGTTACATGACATTATTATATTAGCTCGTCTTTTAGAAAAATCACATCATCATACAGCATATAGCTGCAGAACCTCACTCGTGCTGATAAAAGTAGAGCTTGTTTTCCTGCTAGTAGTGCTATCTCTCCATTATTCAACCTGTTTAACATGCGTATGTATGAAACAGCTCAAGTAATCATGAAAGTTAAGCTCTTTTTGGGGCTGATCCAGAAAGATCATCCAAATCGTGGTTTAACTTGGACACTAAGACGTGTATGAAGTTACATTTGACAGCAGTCTGGCACTGATCTGTTTGTCTCCTACTCCACTGCTAGACATCATACGACACCTCGACAATAATCATATTATTTCCTTTTTGCTCCGAAGTTCTGAGAAATTTGTGAGAGTTGAAATGTGGCATGAAAATTTAGCTTGTAGAGAATAAAGCTACATCTGGAAAGAGCTCTTAACGGCCATTCGCAAGCTGCTTTTTATATTTCCAACAAAATGCTGTTGAAGTCGTTCCACTTGTGGCCATGCAGCAGCTATGGGAATTATGGTTACAGGTCTGCAATGTGTATAATCATGCTTGGGAACTTTTAAAAGAAATGGTAGCAGCTAACATGTTTAGTCTACCACTTATTTTTACTAAAAAAACATGTTTTCTTAAAACTTAAATAATAACAGTCTGCTTTACTGCCCATCAACTGCCTACATAACCAAAAACATTTTGGTAGATAAATGCTGTAGGACTCTGACCCAGTCAGAACAAAGTAATTGGTTCCGTTCAATATTATGATTTAATTCCTTTTAACAATTGATGCAATAAAGCTAATGAAATACAGCGTGTTAACAATCTACACATCAATATCCATTTAAACGTTTATTTCTTTATATTTTAAATGGAAAGCTCTGTTGGAAGTGAGCCTCAAAGTAACCAAATGCACATGAGAGTCTTGTTTTGTCTCACTGAGACTTCTTATAATACACAGTATGCAATTAGCAGAATTTTTCTTAATCTTAAACAGCATTGCTGTCACTTTAAAGTGTCATTTAGTCTTCAGGACAGACAACTAGCCATTATAAATGTTTCTGATAAATTCTGTCCATAAATGCAGCCAAAAAAAAACAATGGGATGGAAGTGGCAAGTGATTTTTGTCATTACCTCACTGCTAAATGCTTCCAACAATCTTGTTACAACCTTTAAATATGGAATTTCCTAAACTATAAACAATTCTGAAGCATGTGTCAAGAAAAAGGTACAAAAGGTTCACTATCTGGCCCAATAGTTAGACGCTGACCATTACATCCATATGTGTTTTTGAACATTCAATCCAAGATTTATCTCCTTCAATAACATCCACACTTCTGGAAAGACTTTACACTAGATTTTTGAAGGTGGCTGTAGGGATTTTTCTATTGAATCCCAAAATGATTCGTGCGATCAGGCAGTAATGTTTTGAAAAACATTAGTCTAGTTTACCGTCTAGGTTCCACACCAACCATAACTCATCTTGGAGCTCAAGGGCTTTGTGCAAAGGGTCATTGTCATTCTGGAACCATTTTTAAGCTTTTAGATTCCATTGTAAGGAAATATTAATGCTACAAAATAGAAAGACATCCTCGATCTAGTTGTAAGGTTAAAACATTTAGCAGTAAAGTCTACTATTACTTTGTATATTCTTGTTAAAGAATCAGAGGCTACAAGTACATAACTATATAGATACATATATAACTATATAAATACATAAATATATAGAGCAAATATAGAGAAAATTGAGAAATTAATAACTGAAACGACTGGCAAAGTAATAGGAATTTATTTTTCATCTGGTAGTCATTAGCAGACTTACCAATGCAGGTGGTCTGTAAAGCATTGAGGGTATAGCCTGGGTCACAGTAACAGGTGTAACCCTCCTGCACCGACACACACTGGCCTTGACCACAGATTGTCGGCGTCAACGAACACTTGTCAATGTCTGCAAGAAGAGATTAAACAGAATAATGAATAAATGATTCAGCAACACGTTGCTGAGAGGAAATATCTGTAAATTGTCGGGTTAGAGGATATTACACGCAGCTTACTGAAAGAAGGATCGAGAAGTTACATCGATTTTTTAAATGCGCTTATTAGTTTGGATCGCTTTAAAACAAGTCATCATGTATAACACCCAAAATTTAACTAAAAATAAATAAAGTCAATACTATTAGTCTCTAACTTAGCAGACGTATCTAGAGCTCTGGAAAATGTTGCTCAGTAGACAGGACACAGAAGCAGGATTTTTACAGTGCAGGCATAGGTATGGGATCATGTTTTACTGTGGTTTAGCACTTTAAAAGGAGGCCATCTGCTTCTATAAAAGTGAGGGCTGTTCCTTTACTCATTCAGCAGTTAATTCGTGCCAGGCCAGAGGATTTGTCAGAGTGTTCTGACAGACCCATTTGTGTAGTGACGAGGCTTCGACTCATAGGCTTCTGACTTTTGAATTTCCGCTATTTTTTACTATATCTAAAAAAAGTATTGGAAGGGTTTTCTCTCAAACTTTCTCAGCGTTTAGCAATTCTGCATCCAATCTGATACAGTCAGTCTAATATTAAGTTTATTCTTTACTCTAACTGAGTTACACTGGTTCCAAACAGCACATTTGCTTTGACTGTTTGCTTCATCACACACTGAGTCGGGTTTAAGGGATGGAGCTTGGCTGGCTGGAGTAAATGGAGTAAAACAAGCTACACAAAGCTTACTTTGTTTTTGGAAAACTGGACTAGTGGAACAAACTCGAACCAAGCCACAAACTACTACAAAAAAAACCTACTGAAATGTGAAGGTGTCTGCAGGTTCTTTATGTCAGCCGTGTCACCTGCTGTCTTCAAGATATGACTAAAGATTTAATTTGTTCTCAAACAGCTAAAAGTTAAAATTTTATAAGTAATTAAAAAAACATTGTTCTTTTTTTCAACGTTGCTGTTTTTTAACAGTTTTAGGGTTGTTACACTTTGTGATCTGGTGCAGTGGTCGGCAAACTTTTTTGTACCAGGGACCAGTTTCAGGCATGAAAATGTTTTCACTGACCAGGTAGAGGCGCGAGGGTTGCAATAACAAATCCTTTTTCAGTTTATAGTATGCAATCTGAATGCAATAATTACACTTTATATTAGGATATTGACTTATATAGATAGGATTTATATTACAATAACAGGTATTTTCTTATAAATGCAGCTTTTTTTCTGGCAATCTGTGATTCTTTTGCTATCCCACCGTTTGCTTGTTCCTTTCTGAAAAATCTTTCCAGTGAACTTTGTTTTTGGCTCATTTTTTTTTCAAGGGCGTCGCTGATGCTTGAGTCAGAGTCAAGTGCGGTAGTGAGGCGAGTGCGGAAACAGACGGTTTTTAAAAAAAGATCTGGACGACTAATGAATGAAAAATAACTATAATTTTAACCACTTTTTTTTCCTTTTCTGGGCCAGTACCAAATGGACCGGTACCAGGGGTTCGAGACCCCTGATTTAGTGTACCAGTATTAATCTTTTCAATGATGGGACTCAATGAAGTACTTTTGTATGTTGCTTTGAATAGGGGTGTCTGCTAAATTATTTAAATGTGAACGCAAATGTCTACTATTATTTCTATAAAGTCAAGAATTGCACAATCACGTTTAACACATTAAGTACTGTTTTGCTTCGGGAAACGATGAAAGCTAGTCGGATTGCTTGTTAACAAATAATTATCAAGGGAAAAAATTGTCTCAACACCAAAAGACACTAAAACAAGAGATAATATTGTGACTGTTTCACCTCGAGATAAAGCAAAACTCTTTGACACTGGGATACTTGTTTAATTTTGCTTACCTGCCTCAACAATTTACTAGGGTTACAACAATTTAGTTGCCTTGTACCTTAACTTGTGCAATAACAAAAAGTTTAATCTAATATAATCTAATCTAATCTTATTTTATCTAATCTAATCCACAAAATTTAAATCTCTAACGCAAACGTTTATGACATTCTTAACTGAAGTTTTTCTAATTTTACACATACTAAACTCGTATTCTTGACTCACAATGTTTACAACTCTGTTTTGTCTGTTTATGTTATTGAATTTTTTATAATACATGCTGTGCACACTAGAATTTACACATGCATGTTCATTTGATGTATTTTTTTCCCATCACTTGTTTAATCTACTGCATATTTTCATAAAGCAATGAAATCTTACTCAAACAATGACATTCTTTCTGTTTTAAAAGAGTTCGAACACAATCTTAGCGTTTATATCTGTATCCGTTCAATGCACCATATAAGTCCCTGTATTTGGATGTAAACCTGAAGTGAGCCTATCCCAAGCCTGGAACATTGAGTTTTTCTTATTTATTTATTGACTTTAAATCTATGCTGACAGAAATGCTTAAAATAACTGAAGGTTTTTGAACCTACAACAAAAAGCTATAATAATCAAGTGCACATTTCGTAACTAAAGGTTGGAGCAGATCTGCTATTCGAATTCCACTTACAATTTTGTATGAACTGTCTGCAGGATTTTCCATGAGATTAAGGAGGTACTGCTTCTAAAATGCCCAAATATCAACAAACTGGTAGCCTAACGGAAATTGTGCAGCACAACTTTCTTTGTCCTGCATATTATATATATATATATTATATATGTCTGTCCTCTTTTCCAACATAGACCTAAAACCTTCTGTTTCATCCTGTAGGTTCAAAGTCTAAAAAGTCAAACTCAATTGTTCTATATAAATAAATGTATAGAACACCATTAAATATCTGTCATTTTCGTAGAAGCCCTTTTCCAGAAAGACTAAAGTTTCATCTCATTTCTTATCCATCTGAGCAGTTAAGGGTAAAAGGCATTGCTCAGGGGTTAAAAGTGGAATTAAACCTACGATCTTCCAATCAGCACCTTTAACACTGCGCTACCACTTAAAACAAAATAGTGTCACCTACTACTATTTGTGTTTGTCCAGAACCGTTTGTCCAGAACCGTTATCTGAACCATGTATTCATATTTATTTAAGACCAAACTGTTTTACAATCATGATATTTTTCAGCAGCTCTGACCTACAGCAACTTTCATACACCTCATTTATACAGCTGAGCATATGAGAGTTTCAACAACACAGAGATATTAGCATTGGCAGTTATAGGATTTAAAGTTCTAAGCACTGAGATATAATTATTTTCGTTTAATTCTGTATGTCCGAAGCATCCACTGCTGCAGAGAAATTACAGAATTGATAAATGTAACTGAGTCTTATTTCTGATAGTTTAAATGAATGTAGACATTTCACGGCATGTCTGCAGCCACTAACCTGTGACCTGAGTGGCAACGTTAATGGGTGCCGTGTCACGATTGTCCGAATCTGGCATCACATAGGTAGGAGAGTTAGAGGTGACCTCCACTACACCTACAACAGGAAGCAGCCAAAAGCAACACACAAACAGGACTGCAATCAATTACACACTACATTACACATAATGTACAGGTCATCAGACTATTAATTTCAACAGGACGCTCATGTAATCTTGTACGGAAGCAATACTGACATAAAAACAAACTGCCCTTCCACCAACTAAAAGCAACAGAAAAACAATCATAAATCTTTAAAAGAGCCAAAAAAATCTTTGCATGTTGGCTTTGTTCGTATTTACACTGCCATTAGAATGCAATAATTGCTTGTCTTGAGTTTATGAGAGAAATTCATAGAAAAATAAAGTCTGCAGCTCCTCCGAAGCGATATAATCTTTGTTTTACATGGCTTTAGGATTACACAGAGAGTTACACAGGAAAAACGTGGTTCATTTGTAGTTAAATTATCCAGAATAATTTCCACAATAAAAGAAACATAAGACAGAAAATAATACCTGGGTACGAAGGAAGTGTATTTAATGGCTGTTGGAATAAAACAGAGAAATTCGGTTAAGGATAATAATGCCACTCTGTTTTTATGTATTGTACGGTTATTTCTGTAAATAAGCTCTTACCTCATTTGCGGTTTCGCCACCTAGAGAAGAGGAAGAAGAGAAGAGGAAGGATGTCAGTTAATAGGTTGATAACAAGCGTTTTTTTATGATTACCACAGAAACCTCATCTTGTATATTTCTTCAACAGGAACACATTTTACAACATTTTCTTTCTATAAAACAGAGCTTTTAGATTGCATCAAGTTTTTCACAGAAGGAAGAAGCTAAAACGTGCAGATACTGGAGCAGTCAGACAAAACGACTACACTAATAATGACACAATTTGGAAATGTTTATAGTGGCCCGAGTTATCTTATTAACTGTTGAAGAGGAGGTTTCAGACAAATTCTGAAGAAATATTATTTTTGAAAGCCAGAAAAAATTACGTTTGGTCACTGAGTTTGGCATAAGTCATATTCATATGCAGATTTATGTTTCGTTTCTCATATATATCATAATATATATATATATATATATATATAGATAATATATCTATATATAGACAAACATCTGATTTATCTTTTAGGTCCTCATTTGTTTAATCTACTGCACATTTTTCCTTTACAGTCTTCATTTTCATCTTATTTGAATAATAAAATTCTGATTTCATTGTTAGCATTCATATTTGTTTAATGCTCTCAAATATGTCTCTGTATTTGCATTTTCACCTAGAAAGACCTTGAAAAAGCCCTCAAAACCACCGAAAAATCCTACACCAACATCTATATTATAAAAAAAGTGTAGATCACATCAAAGCATAATACGCTGTTTGTGATATTTACAGCATTTGGCATCCGCCCTTATCTAGAGCTACTAACATTTATTACTTT
The DNA here is from genome assembly GCA_005784505.1 of Bagarius yarrelli. Lineage (NCBI taxonomy): Eukaryota > Metazoa > Chordata > Actinopteri > Siluriformes > Sisoridae > Bagarius > Bagarius yarrelli. Next base: position 2,324,760 of record VCAZ01000049.1, on the reverse strand, counting down.
TTATACAGCTAAGTGATTGTAGGTTAAGGGCCTTGCTCAAGGGTCCAGCAGTGGCAACTTGGTGCTGCTGGAAATCAAACCCATGATCTTTCTATTAGCACTTCAACATCTTAACCACTGCTCTACCACTAAGTACACATACTGTATAATTTTCATTCTTACCCTTAGGTAGGGAAACTGAAGGAGGCTGAAGAGGTGTGTGACCAGTCCTGGGTGGCTGAGGCCTAGCAGGTGTCTGAGGATTAGATGGTAGTGATGGTTGATATGGTCTCTCGGGGTGAACGGGTGGACGTGGTTGCTGATGCGGTGTCTCTGGCAGGGTTCGAGGAGGCTCAGGGTACGTGTGGTTTTGAGAATGGAAAAAGTCGACTTCACTGAGCTCGTCTTCCTCCAGCTCACGAAGTGTGATCTGTACGTCTGAGCGAGAGTAAGTGTAGCCATGTCCTGCTGGACAGATCTCCCTGAAGTGATCTAGAAAAATTTGAATATCAATGTAAGATATGTGTTTACATAAATCTTATATACAACACACAGTTTAGTTTAAAACCATCAAACAGTTGCAAACAAAAGCATAAGACACCACACACACACACTTTAATTCACACACTACAAATATTTAAAAGTGTCAGTTGGACAAGAGGGGAAACTTAAGTACCCAGAAGAAATCCCCAATACATAGGAGAGCACAAGCAAACTTTAGTTGGAGGCAGCAACACTGGAAAGGTTGTGAAGACATACTCACTGTCCCCAAACATTTAACAAAATAATGGATCACATAAATCTATTGTTTAGAATTCATCTAATATTTGTCAAATTCCAGCTACAAACCCTGAAAAAATTATTTAAGGCTGTTGTTGATGTTTATTAATGATTCTGCTAATAGCTAATAGTAAAACCTAGTGTCAACAGATGGGAGCTGTTTTAGGGTAAAAAAAGATTCCTATACTTCTGTCTAATTAGCTATAAAGCTTATGTTTTATGTCGCTCGGTTAATCAGACGTGAGTCGGTAAATGAAAAAAATAATAAAAATTGTAAAAATCCTGTAAAAACTCTTTCTTACACTTTTGCTGTTTCCAGAATGGGTGGAATTTTTATAAATGCTACATACCAAGATGGTTTATATTTCCGCCAGAAAACTAGACTTTTTCCCATGTGCTTTTTAATCCTGCCACAGTAATTTTTCACCTTGTTAGATTCCCTGACATACTTCCCTGGGCATCTGGACTGCGGTCAGCAAGTTGGCAAAACAGTGATGTGATCTTAATGTAACTTGATGCTGCTTTGGACTTCTAATACTCATCTGTCTGAACCACTATTATCAATTAAAATGGCGGGCGAAGCAGATTTGCATACCTGCATCCGAAGCCAGACACATCATGCATTGCACTCAGCCAAATCGTACATATTATATGAACTGTGAAGAGAAATTTTAGTAATCTCATTTAGCTTATGAAGGCCAGATGCAGGCACTTGCAGCGTAAATTAAAAGAATATGATTTCAGATGAAAGACACTGGTACACTGTCGATTTTCTAAAGGTTTTATCCTTTTATCAAGTCTAATTTTCCTCTTAACAATAATGCTTTATTGAAAATATCACAAATCTTCTTTCCCCCATGTTACTTTGGGTTCGGTATAAAAAAAGACAAAATGTAAAGAAAGGAAAGTCTAACATAATAAATTGAGTGTAATTACAGATTTTCCTACATATTTATACTACCCATATATTCATTCTCCTGCACTTCCATGGTAACAGATCTTTGATAAAGTCTATGAATTACTCCAATGGTACACACAACACACAGTTCTTCCATTTTCTTTAAAGATACCATCAGGGGCAGGAAAAGGAATGTTTATTAAAGAGGTTTAACATTAGATTTTTCGCAGTGGAGAATAGATTTCCTTTCCGTGCTAAACTCACTGGGACGTTGAATAGTTTAATATTATGTTAAAGCACTAGAATACTATGACCTGACCACATTAGTTATTTTTCTGTAAAAAATGTCATGAAACTAAAGTTTTTGAGGTAATGAATGTGGCATACCTGTGTCAGGTAATGGGCACCTCTCACAGGCCAAGCCCCAGGCTCTTCCTACACGGCTGCAACAGCAGATTTGCTTGGTGATTTTCTGGGTCAGTGGATGACTACATGAACCTGGTGATATAGAGCGGTAGCACGAGGCTTGCTCCATAGACACTGCCTTATCCGCTGTAAACATCACAAGCACATCGATGTAGATTAAGGTTGCATTCTATATTAATTACATTTACGGCATTTGGTAGATGTCGTTATCTAGAGCACCTTACATTTATCTTTTTAACTGAGCAACTGAGGGTTAACTTGGTGGCAACTTAGTAGTGCTGGGAATCAAACTGGAATCTTCCGATTATCAGTCCAAAACCCATGTGTTACCACTTCCCGCATAAGTCTCTTGTTTGTAAGCCTCTAGATCAGTCGTTTCCAATCCTTTTATGGTGGTGTTCTGGATTGAAGGGTCTAACCCTTCCTGCCAGCAACCTGATTTTAATCCTCTGTTATTTTTATCTTATTTTATTTTACAGTAAATTAATTGTAAAAAAAACCAAACATCTTTTTAATAAATAAAAGGAAATCTAAAACCTTAAAAAATCAAGATCATAAGTGTTTTATTTTGACAAAAAATTATCCATAATTCTCCCTCCAAATATTTTCTAATAGTTCTGATTCTTCCTGCTTTGGAAACATCCTTCTTTACCATAAATTAGTGTGCTTTATGCTTAGTTTGTATACTGACAGTGTAGTGTGTGTGTTTAAACTTACAGACACACTGACTGCGTGCAGCATCCAGCATGTATCCAGGTTTACAGGTGCACCTGTAGCTTCCCTTAGTGTTCAGACACTCGGCATATTTACACAGTCCAGGAATCAGACACTCATTGATATCTAACAGAACATGAGAATGAAACAATTGAGGATTGAAATATTTTTCTCTATTATATGCGACACCTGATATTATAACAACAGGAAAATAAAATTAAACACATCTTTCAATGTTTTGCTTTTTTTTAACATGTCATCACATTAACAACTGGGATTAAGAGATCTGAATGAGGAGCGATATGTGAGAATGTTTCTGAGAACGCATATTCGAGAACGATTTCTTTGTCATCGTTATGCCTTGATAAGTGTCCAAGCCTCACACTGGCGAGGCAGTTTTGATCACAGGCATGTGAGAGCACTGAAGTAGGGTACGGAATATGATACCGAAGAGGAGTTGGGATTTGCTCTCTCTCTTTAAACTGACTCCTAAAATTGGTGTTAACTCAGCACCAATAAAAACTAAAATCTTTTTAACTCAAGTAAACTCAGCCTGTTCACAGATTTTTATATGTACTGAACTGAGAAAAAAATCTTTTTGCCTTGTAATAAAACTATCAAGACAAAATTATTCAGAAATCCGATTATCACATGTATATGTGCTTTTTAAACATTTCAATCCAGATTAAGACTCACACTTTGTGTTAATAACCTCTGGACTTCTGGAAAGGATTTCTTTAACTTTAAAAACAAACGAAAATTTATTTTATTTACTTAGCCACAATAGTATTATTGAGTACATCCGGGTCTGAACTCAATAATACTATTGAGTTCACATCCTACATCCGGGTCTGAACTCAATAGTATTATTGAGTTCAGACCCGGATGTAGGATGTGGAGGTCCGGGGTGCATTGGGTGTTCTAGTTTATCCCAAAAATATTTAGGATTATGTGAAGGACATTCCAGTTTTACCACTCCAACCTTGGGAAACATGTTTTTATGAAGATCAGGGGCTCTGTGTGCACACTGGCATGGTCATGCTGGTTATACCAGTCCTGATGAGCTGCTTGCAATAGCAATATTTTATTCAATTACAAAAAGGTTTACGTAACAGTAATGAAACAGTTACTAATGGAGTTAGTATGAGATGAAACAGTAACTGGTGGAGTGCTATTGTAAGTTTTATTGTAACCCTTTCTGCTAAATTATAAAAAGCCCACATAACCCTATTAAAAATGGTATAAGTAATATTTTAATTATTTTATAAAGTTACAAAAAGTATTACATTTTAAACAGAGTAATTTCTAATCCGTAACCGTCAGAGTAATCGTCCCACAGCATAAAAACATTCTAGTTGCTAATTAATCAAGTAAAACTAGTAAAAAATTATTTACTATTTACATTATCATTTCTATTTATAGTTAAGTAAGTCTGTTATAGATTTTTATAAACAGAAATTCAGTCAACATTCCTGGAAGGAGTCTCCAGTGTCAGCTAATTTTGGACAGAAAGCTTGTTTTTTTTTCTCTGTAAGAAGGAAAGCTAATTTTTTTTTGTCTTATTAACTGCAAGTCGGAGAAAAAAAATGATAGATTTTTTTTAGTTCTTACATTACTATAAATAACTAATAAAGATTTGTCGTTCTTTCCAAAAAAAGGAATTGTTGGTGAACTTCTCTGCAATAAGAACAATAAAAAGAGGACAATTCATTTTATCCTGTTTTATTCCATCTTTGTCCATTATTTTTTATTTTCTAACTTGTAAGTGTCTGTATTGTTCATTTTATCAGCAAGAAAACCTTCTGCCTTGCACAACAGGGGAACAGAAAACACATTTTAGTCACAACTGCATAAACACCAGTGCTGTAATTTAACAATAATAAAGGAAGGAAAACATGAAACATCATTTTCACATTAAAAGCAGTGGTTTCATACTTCATACTCTTAAATGATGTTAATATTTCATACTTTTTAATGATGTGGTCTGCTTAAGCATGGTGTTAAATGGTGCGCACATGCCATATTCTCTGGAGCCATAACAAGTGGAAGCTGTAATAACCTCCATCTTCAGCTATCTAGCATCAGGCAGAGACGAAATAAAGGGGCTGGTGGGAAATAAAGGACTAAATGGGGGGGGGGGGGGGGGCAAGGAAGATAAGTTTGAAGAGTTTGTAGAGTTGGTAAGCTTTTAGAGTGACTGTTATCTGCACACACAGTGTATCAGCGAGTGTGTGTGAGTGGAACAAGTCAGCAGTGAATCGTGGCTATAATATGAACTGCAGGATATGACACATGCCCAAGATCAATTTGACATTTAAATGCAAAGTGCAATCTCTTTGTGTGTGTGAGTGTGTGTGTCTGGCTTGCGCCCACACACTTTGGCTGCAAAGACATCAACCTGACAGTGACAAAAACCCACAACTAACAATTCCTTGTGCTTTGGCAGGGTTATCTGACGGGGTGAAATTATCCTCTTTTTTTTGGATAAAGCGGATGCACAGGAACGCGTCTTTGAAGCCAGTCATAAAACACAGTAAATAACTGTCAGCTTAGTTTTGGAGCATCCTGAAAATGCAAACGTTGGAAGGAAAAACATCATGAATTGATTAGAATAAAAGGAACTGACTCAAAGCAGGACAAATGACTCAGGCAACTTTGGACACCGGTTCAAATGCCACTTGTCTGAGTTCGCATAACTTTATGCAAGTTTAAATACGGGTCGTTTTGTAATGCAATGAGTGATCAAATTCATCACAAATCAATACTAAGAGCAAAAAGTTCTCCAAAGCTCAACTCGGTTTCTGGATTTACACACAATGTTAGGTAAAGTTTTCCATGTTTAAGTAAGTCTATCCATGTTTATTTAAAAGTACAAAGCTTTGTTAAGACTTCACTTCGACCTCATATTATATGCTTCAGGTGCCAAAAAAAAGAAGAAGGAAAGCCTTTCATATTTAACTAAACATTTTTCGTACGTTGTCTAGGAATTAACATAAAACAGAGCTACAATTTCCACACATATATATATATATATATATATATATATATATATATATAATGATTATGGGTAGTATGAGTGAACATCATTATAAAAGCCACAATATGCCCTAATAATAATAAATAGATTATATAGACAGTAAATAAAATAAATTGTTAGTAGAATACACTGTACACTTATCTACTCTATTTTACTGTTGTGGTGGCATGTGGTGATGTGATGGGGTTTATTAGATTAGAATTACTTGTCACCAACATAGAGAGACTTTTTCCTTCCTGGTTATAAGTTTCACATCAACGAGGGAAAGTAGTGCTTATACTTCATATTCACAAAAGTTACAATTAAAAAAATATTCAACTTCATTGTGCAAGGTAAGTGTACAGAGCCAATGAAATGCATTTTTCGCATACCCCATCTTAGTAGGTTTGGGTCAGAGCGCAGGGTCAGCTATGATACAGCGCCCCTGGAGCAGGAAGGGTTAAGGGTCTTGCTCAAGGAGCCAACAGTGGTGGGGCTTGAACCCAGGTGTATCTGGTCTTCAGATCAACAACTCAGCACCTTAACCATTTGAGCCACCACTGCCCCCAACTCGTTGGACTTGCCATCACTCCTGTAGTAGTATGCAATTTCAGACGGAGCGCTTTGTGTGTGTGATTGTGCGTGTGCTTGTTTGTGAACACCTGCACTACTTTCTGTCTCTGTCAACCCTAATTAGTCAACCGTAATAGATTTTTTTCATTTTGTGTATATTGTGGGTGGGTGTGGCTAGTTCATGTGCAGTGTGTGTAAGCCTTAAAAAAGAAGATGAATGTGATAATGACGGAAATGCTGGGAGTGCATGCAAAACATGGAGAACGAAAAAACAAACAGATAAGGATTTTTTTTTGTGTTTGCATATATATATTTATATTTTCATCTTCAATATTTTCTCTGTTATTAAAATGGAATTTATTTTACGCCTGTTAAAAAAGATTTTATAATAATAAGGTTTGTCCAAATACAGTGGAATGTGTTGTTATAGTAACATCAATCCAAGTTCATATTTAATGAACTATATTTATTAAGACCCAAATAAATGAATGAAAGTAATGAAATGAAGGTAAAGCCATTTTTATTACTGAAATATTTATTTATTATATAAAAAATGTTCTTTTATTGTTTTATAGCTTTATATTTCTTTTAGCCATATCTAGGCACCAGCACACCACATCGAATTTCTTCTACTGATTCTGATATGTGTACTGGAATTGTTGCTGATCACGTGGTTATTTGCTTGCAGTAGTAAAGGAGAGGAAATATGATGATGTTTACCTAAATTTAACCTCTCTCAGCTAGCCACTTTGTCCACGCTGGTGTTTTTTCACATAATTCTTAGTTACTTTATAAGGTCCTGATGGGATATTTATAAATGTACATGAACCGTTATGGCAGAATTTAACCCCAAAACTTGGAATAAAAACTTCTTTCTAGTGAGTCCTTGAAAACATGAGGCCTTCATTAAGCTCGAAAAGAGTCCACTTGGGTGCGTAAAAATTGCAAAGTCATATGCATGTGTCAGAAATAAAACAGCAGTTCGCATTTCTTACCTTGACAATGAGTCGAATTCATTCTTTTATAGCCTTTAGGACATTCCACTAGACCGTTTGCAATCACAGCGTAAGCTGTAAGAAAAAAAAAAAGACGAGAAAATGTAAGAAAGTAACAAAAAATTCAGATGTTTTCATTTTGGCAGACAAATCAAGAGTTCTATCAGTTATCAGGCCAAATTACATAACTAATCCCTATCATTTATAGTTCATTTATAATTTCATACCCACAGCCATCAAAGTACAACCAGACACATTTGACTCGGTAATGGGAATAACTGCGTTTTTTGGGGTTTTTTTTAGTAACGAATTAGTGTTTCCCCAGTTACAACGCCGTGACAATTAAATGCACGTCACTACATTAATAGATAATATTATAAGTAACCTCACTAAAGCGTTTTCATCTAAGTAGACTTTCTCAGCCATAGGACCTGCAAAGTTGTTTTCCCTGGTGTGTGTGGTGTTTGGTTGATGATTGTAGTATATTGGGAGTGGGAGATAACCACATTAATGATAATGATCGGCTTAGGTAAAATAATTTCCCGTTGTTTGCTAATCAGAGGCAGAGACTAGTCCAGATGTTCACACATAAGTAGATAAACAGTTGCACACAAAGTACGTTTTACTGGAGAGTTCAAAAAGTATATTCTACATAGTATGGTTATGGTTATGGTATTAATGAAATTCAGACGTACTATAGGAGTCCACAAGTTCAAAGGCAGCTTTCACAAACTGGAAGTAGTAAATAAGTTAGTAATCGAGTTGCATTATTTTAAAAGCCCCAAATATAAATTAGATTAGATGAATAAAATGGACACTAAAAAGAATCATTTATAATTATAAAATATTTACTAATATACACTATTTTAATGTTTTGGCGGCATGTGGAAGGTGGTTGATTATATTTGAATTACTTGCCACCGATGTGAAGAGACTCTTTCTGCCTGGTCATAAATTACACATTTACATTCACATTTGTAGCATTTGGCAGACGCCTTTATCAAGAGTGACTTACATTCATTTCATTTATACAACTGAGCAATTGGGGGGTTAAGGGCCTTGCTCAGGGGCCCAGCAGTGGAAACTTGGTGGCACTGGGAATCAAAGAAATTTTATAAACAGTCTTGCCTTTTACATCAACGAGGGAAAAGTAGTGCTTATACTTTAAGTATGCAATAGTTACTATAGAACTCGTTGGACTTGCCATCGTTTCTGTAGTAAGTCCGAACTTTTTAACGATTAGGAAGTGCTTACTTAAATGAAGTACATACTTAAGTAATAAGCAATTTCCGTTTGTGTGTGTGACTGTGCATGTGCTTGGGTGTGAATACCCGTATTACGTTTTGTCTCTGATTGGCAAACGATGGAAATTTTATATATATATATATTTTTTTTTTTCCCCAAGCGACAATAATTCACTCCAACCTGAGCTAACCTGCCAACGATCTGTCCTTCTGGGAGTATGCTGACCTGCTGTGCATAAACTAAAGGACGTTGCAGAGAAACCAGTTTTGGTCAAGGTGAGTCTGGAACAACAGCTTGAATGAAAAAAAAAACTTTAGGAATGTCTTACAAAAAGATTCAACTGAAGTTAATCACAGCGGACTGAACGGAGTTCAAACAGACCACAGGTTTAAAAATAGTGTCATACTGACGCTAAAGTGATTTATTATTGATTTATACTTTTAATCATACAAACAAAAGTCAATCAAGATGTCGTTTAGTTTAATAGGACCTTTAGCTGAACTGGAGCAGCTCTCTTTACTTTGTTACTCATATTCCAGTTCAGATTTAGGTCGGAGCATATCAGGTAGCATTGCGGTCAGAATCATAGCTGATTATGTGAATAATAGCTGCTAAACCGCTATTTCACCAGTAATCTCATCCTGCTCCCTGGTATTGGGGAGTTTTAGTGTCAGAGAAGTCTCTGATTCCCCATAAGTGCTAGACTGGGCCAAAGCAGTTTTAAAAACAGAGCGAGAGAACTAAACACACTGGAAAATAAATGATGGAAAGAGAAACAGGGGAATGAGAAATGTTTAACGTCTTTTAATAGAAAACATTTGATTACTAGTTGTAAATGGATCAAGCTTTTTGACAGACCCCTTTACTCCACAACATGATACATATCAGTGTGTCTGTGTGCAGTTGTGTACCAAAATCTTGCTCTTGACAACAAGAAACATAAAGACTCAAAACAATTCCCAGACGACTACTAGAGTTAATGTGCTATGTAAAAAGCATCCAGAGTGACACAGGTAAACTTCTTATCTAAAGAAAGCATCAAGAAGTAAACTGTGCAGGACATATTAAAAGTAGTGGAAAGGGGCGCCACTGAAAGGGAAAAATCAACCACACCCTCATGGGGGTCTCTAGAGATCTGCTTTAATACAGGTGTTAATGAGTGCTCAGTTTCAGAGCTCTTGAAAGAAATAAAGACATATTTATTAACAAATGAGTTTGGGTCAGGCTGGGGGAAGTGGTAGCACAGTGGTTAAGGTGTTGGACTACTAATTAGAAGACCAGGTTTTGATTCCCAGCACCACCGCTGGGCCCCTGAGCAAGGCCTTCAATTGCCCAGGTGTATAACAGAGAATAATGGAAGTCGCTCTGGACATGTAAATGTAATGTAAATGTTAAAATAATAATAAAATTAAAATATCTCTGGCTTCTACAACTAATATATTGTTTTATATTTTGTACACCACATTTGATTATTTTTGACTGTTACTTTATGCAAATGTTATTACATTTTATTTTAAATGTGATTTTTTTTCTATATTTATTATATATTTGATTATATTTACATAACATGGGTGGTCGACACATCCATGGTACCACATGGTATGTGGTACTGGGTATTGAGTATAAATTTTGGTGACTGATTTTTTTTAAATTTCTTTTTAAATATCTCATTAAGTAATATTAGGAACTCTGGTGATATAACTGGTATACATTAAAAAACAGACATTAGAGTCAGACACCATGCTGGCCTACCCAACATTTTTCCAGAGACATACATTATGTGGACAAAAGTATTAAAACACCTGAAAATTACGTCCATATATGTTTTTCAAACACTCTATTACACAATTTGTCTCACTCATACTTCTTCTGAAAAAACTAGCTTGTGCAGGCGTCTGGAGTGCAGTCGGTGTACCAGTTCATCCTAAAGATGTTCCACAGGGTTGAAGTCTGAACAGAACTCTCTAACCGTAACAAACCATGTCTTCATGAAGCTCGGGAGCTTTGTGCACAGGGGCATTGTCATGATGGGAAAGAGTTTGGGCAGTACAAATAAAAAAAAAAAAAACATATGAGATGTTTGTGAGCTAGATTGGTGGCAACAGTAAAGGGAAAACCACAGTTGGATATAATAGGAAGGCATCCACAACCTTTTGGCTATGTAGTGTAGCTTTACGGTGTTTATTTTCTTTTGAATTTTGTCAATGTCTGCAGCCATCAAAATATGTGAGGGGTTACAAGGTGACATATCTGAGAGAAAGCATGTGTTTGCACAAAACTTCCTGGTTGGATGTTGTGTGATATGGGAATGCTAGTTATTAGGTGGAAATTGGTAAGACTGGGATTGGAAATCTGAATAAATTTATAGCAATATTTGTGAGGAAAAATTTAAATACAATATCAAATCTACAAATATATAAGGCCGTAAAAAAGAAAATGCCACAAATACCCTTAGAGCCAGGTATATGTACTTTTGTGTTAAAATCTGTGTTAATTTCTTTCTAGGCACCAGCACAGCAGTTTAGTGGTTAGCACTGTTGCCTCACAGCAAGAAGGCCTGGGTTCGATTCTTGGGCAGGGAGCTTTATGTGTGGACTTTGCATTTTCTTCTGGTGCTTGCATGGGTTTACACCAGGTATTCTGGTTTCCAAACACATGTATGTTAGGTTGATTGGTAATTCTAAATTGTGTGTGGCCCTGTGATGGACTGGTGACCTGTCCAGGGAGTACTTCCTGCCATTCGCCCTTTCAGAGACAGCTAGGATAGGCTCCAGCAGATCCCTGAATTAGGGAATATGTGAAGTAGACACATTTTTGTTACATCTTTATGTCTCTATGTATAGTTGCATAGTGAAGTAATGCAATCATGGAAGTACCTCACAGAAAGCAGGCAGGATGTTAAATGAATGTTTTTTTTCAGTAAAAGGGAGGTGAATAGGCTGAAGAATATGAGAGTTCATTGATAAAAAACAATGATAGATGGTTTCGTGCTATCACCAGGAGGATCACCCTGTAGAGCACAGAGTGCTACATTACCTCAGAAATAACATCACAGGTGCAATAGGAGCTCCCACACAGGACCAGACATTTTTCACTTAGAGTCAAACAGCCAAACCAAAAGCACCAGGAGGGAGGAAAATGGGAGTAGGAGGACAGACAACAGTGTTTCTTACTGTAAGTGTTCTATATCTGAGGATACATAAGCTGAGCTATGAGCCCTGGAAAATTGTGAAGGGTGATTAAAAAAAATAAAAATTGAAGATTTCCATGTTGATAATAACATTATAGTGCCACGGGATGCTGAGTTCTGGTCAAAAGGTGTTGTTTATTCTTCCATAATAGCAGCTCTGATAGTACAGAATGGTATCAGCTGCACGGTTTATAATACTCTATGAGTCTATAATAAGATAACAGATATAATAACACACTTCTGGTTCTCCAAATAAAGGATATAAAAAAAATCTGTTTAATTTATTTAACTGACCTAGCCTACTAATGGTAAAATAATCCATGCACCGCTCCGCTTTTTAGACACAATGTCCAAAAAGTCAATGCTGACATTAAACCTACTGTATTTTTTTTTTTGCGATTCCCAAATTGCTTGTTTAGAAGCATCCAAAAACTGAAGGTGTTATTTTAAACCACAAAAATTCGGAGCAGAGGTTAAATCTCCTGATTTAGTCTCAGACATTACGCCCACATGCTGTTCAAGTTTAAGTTTAAAGTTTATTATAATTCTAAAGGGCAATTTAAGGTGCAGCATCAAGTTTGTTAACATATCATACAATACACAAACAACCAATACAACAATTCGGACATCCTACAGATTTAAAAGCCTTACAGCAGTGTGGGGGGTAAAAGAATGTCTATACAGGTAGCTTTTAAGTTTAGACATACTATAACATATACCAGAAAAAAAAAGTATTTTAAATTTATGAAACAGTGGATGAGTACAATTCGCAACAATGGCTCTAGCCTCCTGTAGGACAAACCTATATTTGTAACTTTTAATAACCCAGTCTGCCAATTATCTTACTACTATTTTATGAATTTCGACGTTTAACATTTACGTTACCATGCCAACAGCATACAGAGAAGCAAAGCACTGATATATAAGAGTTATAATACATGGACATAAAAGTCTTACTGATAGTAAAAGTAGAGAACCCTGAAGACACTGCAACCGTTGCTGACCCTTTTTTCCATACTGCTTCAACATGAGAATCGAAATGCAATTTATTATTAATGATAAGCCTAAGGTACGTGCCACCATTTCTCATGCATATAACCCTCAAACTAAAAATGATTTCAGAATTTTTCAGCTACTTTGATAGTTGGATTCTGCTGACTTTACAGAAGACATAAGTCTCCTTATTTAGGCCAAAAATCTCTGGTCTGTTTTTGTTGGGACATTGACTTTATAGTGTCATGCTTGTAAAAGTGCTAAACAAAACGAACTGTACATGTCAATCATATTGCTTTACCTGTCAATCATATTCCTCTTTTTGTCAATAAAAACTGCTAGATAGTCCAGATCTTTTGTTGTCAATCTAAATGTCTAGCTATACAAGACTAACAGTGTCCTATATCACTTTATATTAGACTGATAAAATAATTCATTTGTTATCGCTGACTGAAGATGTCTAATAAGTTAATTTACTTGTACAGTCAGGGCCAGCAAGGAGAGTCACAGGCTAACCTACATTTACAACCTAAATTCTAAAATTTGTGTTCTAAAATTTTAATAATTTATTCCCAACAGTTTATTCTCTTCATTTCATAGAATCCAGCATGTGTATTTTATATTTTTTCGTCCAATTAGATTTTAGTTCTTAAGTGCTGCCATGTTAATCTAATCTTCCAGGGCCTTCATTATTAGTGGTGCTATAATAGTAGTGGCAGATTGGTTATTGGTTATGACTATTAGACTGTTTCTCTAACCAATCAGATTTCAAGACCGACTGCTAAAGCCTGCTAGCTGGCGTACAATGACGTCAGCATTTTTCCATCCTGTGATTGGTTAATCAGAGTACAACTGTTCGTCCAGTTCAGAATTAGAAAGAATCAGAAACAGAAAGAGCTTTATTGCCAAGGAGGTTTGCACATGCAAGGAATTTGTTTTGGTGACAGAAGCTTTCAGTTGCGCATTTTTACATAAGATAGAAATAAAAAAGTACGAATAAAAAGGATAAAAGGTTATTACACATTTTTATATGAAACATAAATAGAGTCTTATTGCACAGAAAAGTACGGCTAGCAAAACGAGTCTTTAGAGTCGTATTTTTACATTTTTATGCCCACAATGACTGATGGAGAAGGAGAAATTAAATTAAAAAAAAAGGTTTTGAGGCTGACTTTTCTGGAAAAAAGACATTGTGAAGAGAGTTAACAAAAAAGACATTGTGAGGAGAGTTTGGCTAACCCCAAAGATTATCTCCACCCAGGAAAGAGTTTCCAGATCAGTTCAGACGAACGGTAATGCTGGCTTACAGCCTTTAAATGTATTATATATTTTATTTATATCTGTAATGTTTTATGACATGTAATTAGATAAATACTGATTCTAAACTGCTCCAGAAGATGTATGTGATACAGGTTGAAGTTTTGTTAACTGGGTTTTTTGCTTTTCTTGATTTAAAAATGGTTTTCACCCTCAATACGCAAAATGTCTCTCTGTTTGTAATGCCATGCTGTGTTATAATGCGTTTTTGTATAGTATTGATGGTTTTCTATAATTGCAAGATGTTAGTGGTGGTATTAAGAGGTGGATCAGTCGGGTAAGTGCCCACTGAAGGCTCAGGTACCACATGGACCGCCCGCCACTGCATTTCAGATGTGGAATGGAACGCACGTGTGCTGGTTGTTATAGTTATTTTTTTATCATGTCACTTTAATATAAACCAGTTTGTTTTTAGAAATTTCCCTAAAACCTTTCCTGAAATTTTTATTATGCACCAAATTTTACATTTTTAAAACCATACTATGGTGCTGTAATAACTCTGTTATTTATTGTCATTATTCTTATTAATTACCATTATTTTACCATTATCATTGCAGGAATACTCCAGATACAAAGTTCCTTTAAATCTGCCGGCACTTTATTCAATTTATTTATATAGTTTACATTCTATTTTCTACATTCCTTCCTAATTTTATGCATTAACATATTTGTTTATAAAAGTGCTGTTTTTTTCTGACATGCTTCTCTGTAAATATGTCTGTAAATTGCCCCTGATGGCAAATAAAGTTTTTGGAGTTTTACACATGGGGTAGTCTTTGAAAACGGGGATTTCTGCTTTCTTATTTTCATAACTAATACATTATTTTATTTACTTCAAAAGGAAAAAGAACAAAGTTTCTGGGGGACTTTTTAAGGAAGGATGAAACTGAATATGAAACGAGCAATAACAAGAACTCTTTTGGGATGTTTGTTCCTGATTAAAAAAACGGAATTGCTGCAATTCTTGTAGCATAAAAGGCAATAAACGCTTCAGTATGTGCTGTTCAAAAAGTAAAATCAAAGAATCAAATCCAGTATTGTTTTGTGCTTGAGGGCATTACATCCTGGTGATTATTTACATATTCCTTAATTCGAGGTCATGGGGATCTGCTGGAGTCTATCCCAGCCGTCTCTGAAAGGGCGAAAGGCAGGAGGGGTACACCCTGGACAGGTCTCCAGTCCCTCACAGGGCCACACACACTCTCACCCACTCCTATGGGCAATTTAGAATCACCAATAAACGATGCCTGGCAAATTCCTGATGCTAAAAACCCACAAGTGGTGAGATCTAATATTGATTTAACTTTCCTTAACTCTTTCCCGCTCATAATAGTGCATTTATTTTATTAAGAAGCGTTGCACAGTAATGTAACGGCAAACTAGCAGAGACTCAAAGCTCTTTAATCAGTTGTAAACATTTCCCCATCAGACAAATGACAAAGTCGTTGCCATTTAATCGCACAGTCTGTGCAGTCACCCTGTTTTTCCAGTGACTAATCCTAGTTTTAAGGAAACACTTTGTCTAAGTGAGTGTACAATTTTAAACTTTGCTTGCTAATAAATCAAAAAAAGGTCCCGGAATATTAACATAATGATTAAACCTTTAGATTTGTTTGGGGTTTTTTTTGCAAACTGTTTCATATAAAAGAATTTCAGCTCTGTTTTCAAACCCATTATTATTTTAGCTTATTAGGCTGATGAAAATTCATACTTTTTGTCTGTTTTTCAACAGGACAGCATCTCTGATTTTATTATTAAAAGATTCCAAAATTAATAACGCATGAAAAGGTTAAAAAGAGCAAGTTTTTTCTAGCAGCATTAATCCTTTAGCTCTACAAGAGTATTCATTTACTTTAATTAGCAGAAAATGAAGAAAACCTTGACGGCTAAAAAGTAACGCAAATGAGGCACAAACAACAATTATAATCTCATTAGAAACACAGTTTAACATGATGCATGATTTAATGTGCCTGTACTCTGCTGTCACAGTGCCTTGCAAATAAAAAATAAACTTAACTGCTGATTACGATAAAACACCGTCTGTTTTTTAACCTGTTAATGCAGGCAAGTGTAAATGATGTGGCAATTTTTTTCCATGTCTGCCAGTCATTTTAATCTCTGAGCTTTGCTGTGTTAAATTGATGATGTGCAGAACATGAACATGCCAAGACAACATCAGCTCTATAATATATTTTTTTAACATTTTGATCCAGAGGCCAAGTTCCTGATTTTGAAGTGGGTTATTAGCAAGCGTGTTATGTTTAATCATGCCTCAGACTGCAAATTTCCTTGATTTTATAGTACATTTGATTTGATTGCTACAGCTTCTTTTCCAGGCTGGTGTAAATGGTTTACAGCGTTAAAAGTGTTACGAATGTTTTTAATCTGAAATTTATGCCAGTTTGTACTCAGTTTGACTGAATCACAGGGTATGAATAAGCTTAACTGAATGTACTAAATGGCTAAATGATTATCTTGTCAAAACAGTTTCTACAAAATAATAATCACGCAATATGCTGTAGCAGTAAAATATCACCTTACTGAACCTAATAAGCTTAAACACTCTTCCAGCATGGCGATGCCCCTGTGCATGAAGCCCCTGAGCTCTATGAAGACACGGTGTCTTCGGGTTTGTAAGGAAAAACTTCTGACCTCAAACCCCTACAACAAACTCCAACACAGACTGTACCACAAAACGCATCACCCAACATAATGCCTGATATCACTTATCATAGCTAAATGTTCACTATATAACTTATGAATAAGCCTTTTCAGAAGTGTGACTGTTGTACATATCACGTATGTAAGAGTGAGACTAAAGTACTATTCAGACGTCACTAGTTTTTCAAATGACGACGTTCTTTTCAGCGTATAGACAGGACTAACTCAGTGTTTATTCCTGAGGTAGGAGTGTCTGTGTTTTACATGTGAGCGGTACAGAAGATGTTTAAGTATACTTATTTAGTGTTTTCTAAGCATTGTATAAAAATTGTAATAAATAAACAGAAATTTAGCATGATTTTATAAAATAGGCTTATAATAAACCCACTGGAATTAAAATTTTTAAACTTTTAACTTAAAAAGTAATCTTTTCTGACACTGATATAACTGTAAAAAATAATGTGATTTTGCTCTTCGTTTTTATTAATTTTTTAAATAGTACCAAATACATTTACATTTATTATAGGTGCACAGAAAGCAGGATCCTGAATATGTTGATCAAAAAACACATAAAAAAGCATTTTTGAAAAAACATATTTAGCAATCACAGACATTCATTTGCACTTAGACGGGATAAGATTTCTCGGAGGACCGCTGGGTTTGCCAAAAAACAGTAGGCCATTGGCTCTGGAATTTTAACAGAGGTCCTGTGAGAAAAAAACAGACATGGCAGATTCGGATGAGATAAAAATCTAAAAGTTCATCTGTGAAACAGAAATTCCTCAAACGTCCCTCTAAAAACTATTTCCATCCGATAAGACTAAAAACTGGAATAAGATGCTCGACGAATACGGTAAGGATTCCTAATTCTACTGCTCCGAAATACTCTTCCCTTATTCAGGAACAAAGACCTCCTTAAAAACTCTTTATAAACCTATAAACAATATCCAGAATGTTAAAATTCACAACAGGAGCATACGCTTAGTTTAATCACACCATGTGAGGATAAAGAGCATTGATAAGCCTCTCGGTCTGTTGCTGATTTGCCTGGTGTTCATTACAGACTGGAATTCACAACATCTGAGATGATAATGTATTACTTCCGTCAAGGAAATAGCCTTCCTTGTAAGATGGGAATGACAGGCTGGCTTGACTGTCATCACTTTCATTAGACTCGGTCCGCAAGTCTTGTACTTCATAACCTCGTTTTCACCAGACCGCAATGCTTTTCCGCTCGCAGAAAAAAAAAAGAGATAAAATTGTCAAAATAAGGCACTGGCCAAAAAAATATGTTGACTTGGCACTATTGTACTGGGGAGTATTTTTGTTACAAGGAAACCACAAGCCTTGAATCACCATAATTATCCTGGGGCGTACAGATAATAACTAATAACTTTTAAATTAAAAATATATCTTATTTTGGTGTTAAACTGGGATATATAAATATATATATGCAATGTGAGAACAGCACATTTGCATTAATTATTGTACTTTACAGCACAGTGAAAATTTGTTTCCCATCTTAGTAAGTTGGGGTCAGAGCACAGGGTCAGCTATGATACAGCGCCCCTGGAGCAGGAAGGATTAAGGGTCTTGCTCAAGGACCCAACAGTGGCTTCCTGGTCTTCCAAACAACAACTCATTGCCTCAACCATTTGAATTACAAAACAGTAATAATAATGTTTTATATTAAAGAATAAAAAGGTCTTTAAATATCCCTATTAGTCTTACATTTAGCGGACGTCCTTATTCAGAGCGACTTACATTTATCTCATTTATACAAGTAAGCAATTGGCGGTTGAGGGCCTTGCTTATGGGCCCAGCAGTGGTGGCTTGGTGAAGCTGGGAATCAAACCCACAATCTTCACAATCTGGTAATCCAACATTTTACTCATGAGCCACCACTTCCCCAATTGTCTAACTTCCTTAATTAAGTTAGACATTTTTAGCATCTGCATTACGTCTTTCAGTGTTATTAAATTTCATCAAATGTACTGGAGCTCATTAGCTTGTTGTCGTAGCTCACATAAGAATTCAACCCCTTCTCACTTCCATCTTTTTCTTATTTCTAAGCACCACAATGAATATTCCATAATTCCTTAGAGTTTATGAATACATATCACACATTTACTGTTCCTAATCACAGCAATCATTTAGAAACATAGTCAATGATGTCAGTCAATATGTTACACAAATGGATAAACCAAATTCCTCCCAAACAAACTGAAAATGAGAGAACGGATGGACACTTCTGAAAATCCAGACTTCAAAGAGCAGAGCGCAGAGATACATCTGGACATTTAGAAGATCTTGAACTTCTGGCAGGCAGAAAAAAAATATCAGTGATCTAAAAGGTTGCCTGAAGTGAGCAGATGTCTGCATCGGATTAGGAACTATGCTTAAAATGGAAACAAATATGTTGGTCTTATGTCTGGTTGTCAGGACATACAAGTGAAAGCTCACGTTCGCTCTTTGTGAAGGAACTTCATACATTTCTGGCATTTGGCAGATGCCCCTATCCTATTTATACTTCAAAGCAGTTGAGGAAGACCCTAAGCTCAGTGGCAACTTAGTGGCACTGGGACTTGAACCCACAATCCTCCAATCAGCAACAAAACCTTAGAGTGGCCGTCGGATGTGACATGCACTTTCACAAGCTGTTTAAACTACAATGTGTGTTGCCAGTGTGTGTACACAACCACCCTATAATTGATTTAATCTCAATAAATCATTTCCGTTTTCTTAAATCAAGCCATTTTTCAGTTTTTGTGACATCACACTAACCAAAGCCACGCCACAATTGTTCACTGACATTGCCCAGACACTGCATTTTTAGCATAGATCCAGTCAGACAGTGTTGCCAGATTGGGCCCTAATTCTGCGTATTTTATTCATGCCAGACCAAAAAAAGAATTCGGCTGTTAGCTGAAATTTGAACTGCTATTCAATACAGTGGGTGGAGGTTTGTATATTTCTATTTTTTTCAGTTTAAACACTACACTGGTATTGTTTATTTAATGAGCAGGTTTTACTCTCTAGTTGGTTTGGTGAGATTCAATCCAATCAGTGCAACCCTGTCACCGAGTGAGATGTAAAAAAAAATCTGCTGTTGTCAGATCTACCTGAATGTTTCATGTTTGGGTGAATTATTTATCACCAGACTGCTTCATAAACAAGGTTTGGTATAAATAAGAAGTTACTGTTACTGAAAATGGATTGGTACCATCTATTCATGTTCCTGCTTCACCTCTAGAAGAATTGAGTGTATTTTTTTTCTCTGTGAATCTTTACAAAAATGGCCTTTTCTAATTATGTGCTAAAGTTAGCAAGTTGGCTAAAGTGTAAACTCTCACAGAACATTATGTCAGTCTTTTCTATTTACAAACTGCTCGATATAATTGTGACAGAGGAACCAGACAGGAACCACAGATAATGATACAACTCAGCGGGTCGCTTTATTTCTGAGTGTGAAAAGCAGGCAGAAGGAAAGCTTTGGTGCTAGAAAGATCTGAACCCAAATGCTAGAGCTTTCGACGAGAATCTGGCGAGCAGGTCACTAGCGAAATGGTAACGAGTAGCGGGTCTGTGAGAATACATGAAGCGTACGAGACCAGACAGTGACTGATTGAAGGGCTTGTGTATAAACAGGGTGAGTGATTATGATGTGTATCTGAGGTATAACACTTAAGCCATACAGTATAACACTTTTTGCAGGTATATACCTGTAGTCATATTCTCTTACATTACACACAATTCACCCTCTATTTCACCAGATTAATTAATCCTACAAATATGATGTTTTTTTTACTTGCTGTTGATGTCATTGTTGCCTAAATTCTAATAAAACTAAAAGATTTAAAAGCAATTAAGGAAATGGTTAAAATGATATTGATTAGGATCTACAGGTATGGATTGATAAGTGTTTTATTAAAATAGTATATCTTATGCTAAGAACATAGCAGAGCATCTCACCCCTTGTCCTTTTAGTACCACACAGCATACAGCAGTGTAACGCTGCAAGCAATCAACTTTCATTTTGTATACAGAAACTAAACAAGGCAGAGTAAAACAACAACAGATTGGAGAAAGTGTTGGTATTTGCTTGTCTTGAGCAATACTCAGCAATCCCAACAGTGGGGTTTGCCAAGCTGCCTTCAACTGAAGCAATGGCTGGTTTGATTTGTTGCTTTGTTCAGTTTCTAAAACACAAACGGCAACAATTGAAAGGAAATAGATGAAATTGTACTATAGGCACAAAGCTCGGATATCGACAATTCTGGTATATATTTATGGCAGCCTGTAAACATCATTATCTACATGATTAATATCAACTTCATGCTTCTTTTTTGCCTGTACTTCAAATCCTAGCAACACGAATAAAAGAAAATTGTATTCAAAAATCCCTTTTCAACTGGGATCGATATCTGAGACGAACAGAATAAAAAAAATTCTTTAAATTTTTTTTTTTAATGGTATAATTTAACACAGAGAAAACATTCTCACATGATCTATGGTGGGCAGCAAGGCCTTCTCTGTTGGCCTAAAAAATCAGAAGCACTGACCTACATTTACAACATAAATTCTAATACTTCTATGAAATTGTATTAATTTATTCCCAGCAGTCTATTCTCCTCAGATATACTTCAAAATCTTTTCCAGAGAAGCTGGACATCGTAAGGAGAGTTCGGCTCACCCTGAAGCTAACTAGCTTGTTTCGGCCTGGGAAAGGGTTTGTTGCCACTTCCAGACCAGTGCCTACAAGCGGTACCACTGGATTACAGCCTTTGTGTGTATTAGATATTTTATGTAAACTTTTTATGCAGTGGTTCTCAACCTATTTTTTTTTCTCCAAGAAAATATTTTAGGGCCCCCTTTACATTTACTGATATTACTGCTCTTGGTATTTCTTGCATTTCGTGTTTCCAGTATTGCTAGCACTGCAAACCAAATTGGTGTGAGCTTCCTCACCTGGGTCTGGTATGCCTGGGTCATAACTACCATCTGCTGAAGGTAAATCAGTGAGATTCTGTCCATTTTTTGGTCAACCAGGGAATAAAATTAGCTTGTGACCATATATGATTACATCATGTTTTAAAACTGACCTGTATCCAATTTCTGCGTTTACACGGCAAAACAACCCAATGTGGACATACTGACAGGAAAAGGAAGTAAAAATGGCGCGAAAATCGATAGACACAATGGACAAACATGAAATGATTATTTATTATGTTACTTTCACATCATATTTAAAGGTGGAAAAAACAATGCTTTCTTTAGAGAGAGGAAGAGAGCCTAGTGCGTGTGTATCTAATCAGCCGCAGCACAGTTAAAAAAATACTTTAACCATGGATTGTTAAAACTGCCTCTGCCTCTGATCTTGAACTTATTTGTTACAGTCGAAAAAAATCAATAAATATTAAAATACACAGTTGGCTAGAATATTATATATCGCTGTTGGTGTCCACATAAGTTGACGTCACGCACCACCGTCGCTTATTCAGAGACTCGCATTAACAGGTAAGAATCCCATCTGTCTGCTTACACTGCACATGATAATTCAATTCATATCTGATGTATTACCAAATACAACTGAGGCCTAAATCCGATCTGAAAATACCGGAATCCATATGCTTTTTTCCTGCTTACACTGTCATGAGCCATATCCAACCCATAGGAATTGGGTTACTTGATACGTGCAGTGTAATGTAATATGACACACCCCCCACAGAGCTCACTGCGACCCCCTATTGGGAACCGATGGTGTAGAGGTTTAGAGTTGTGTTAACGGGGTTTCTTGCTTTAATAAAAATAGTATCTGTAATGACAAGCCTTGTAATAATTTCTTTTTTATATAGTATTGATGGTTTCTTTAATTGAGACGTAACAGTGGCGGTATTTAGAAATATATCCGTCAGGTAAGTCCACACTGAAGGCTCAGGTACCAAATGCACTGCCCGCCACTGGAGATAAATAAAAATCTTAAAATTTTTAATATTACTCCCATAGTAATATTCAGCTTCAGCTAGCATCTTCAGGTAAATGAACTGAAGAAAAAGAAATGGTAAAAGCAAAATTGAAGTCATTGTAAAGCCGGTAAAATATGTCAGAAATTTCACATTTTCCTCTTGGGCTTTTGGCTAGACTGAGCCAGAGTGACTTTTACGAGTTTTTCCCACACATAGTGTATGTGTAAGCCCCTTGTGTATATTAGTCTCACCTGGTTTGCTGGGACACTCGGTGCATTTGTGCAGACCCCATGAAGCTCCCACACTACCGCAGCAGTCTTCCTGCTTGGTAAGACCTGGCAAAGGCTTTCCACACTGCAACATAAGCACACAAACACACAATGAAACAAATTCCAGTGTCTCATGTTTCTGAACAACAACAAGGCTCTTTTTAAAGAGATGAATGTTACACAAGGGTTGGGAACAGGCAGTAGAAGTGCAGTAAAAAACCCAGCATTGTTCTAGAATCAAAGGTGTTGCTTAAAGCATCCTTGTCTCTTCACATTTAAAAACAAAAAAGATGAGGAACAGCTAAGTATGCCACTCTCTTTCACCTGGCACAATGCTTACATAACTAACTGTGAATTTATCTGAAGAATCTGAAATCTTTCAATTCTTTATTACTAGGCCACTGGCATATCCCCAGTAAATAGTGAAAAAGCTGAGTCATTTAGCATTAAGTATGTTCTGTTCTTGTTACGACTGCTATCAGGCCAAAACAAATAACAAAATCTTTTTAAAGTTTATACCTTATATGTGGGAAGTGGTGTCTTGGTGGTTGAGGTGTTGGAGACTGATACCAGAAAGACTGGGGTTCGATTTCCAGCACCACCAAGCCACCACTGTGGACCCTGAGCAAGGTCGTCAACCCCCAAATGCTCAGTTGTATAAAAAAGAAATAAATGTAAGTCGCTCTGAATAAGGGCATCTGCCAAATGCTGTAAATATAACTGCATATGTCAGTAGGAACAGCTTGGAAATGCTAACTGTAGCCTGATAGCACTGAAAAATTATGTCCCTTTATAGTACAGTTAGTATCAGTGCTGAAATAGCAAATATAAAAATTGTACCCGATTACACACTGCTGCTGTAGTTGAGATAATTTTGTAAAGATATGCTAACTACATAAGGTATGTGTTACTATCGAAACACACCAGAATCGCATCCTACCCCATAATCCCACTCGTTCAAAGAAATACTACAATTATGGCATCATCTTTCAGCCACTTTGACTTCTGTATTCGACTCCATTGTGAAAACACAAAAAAAAGATATTAATTCAGGTTTTTCCTCTGTTTCAATCCTTTTTTTCACAGTACATGACAAGCTGATGACAAAACTTGTCTGCACGGACAGGGTGCACGGAGGTATTCATATATGTTACCTATGTTGACAGGCAGGTAGGAAAGCCTATGTTCAGACCGACTGTTATGATTGGAGAAAAATTTGCTTTTTGCTGATTTATTAGCTGCTTGAATCTTCTAGACAAAATTCTGTCTGGATATAGATGCATGTGTACAGGACATTTTTAACAATCACAAACTCTGCTGTAACCCAGATGATGATGGGTTCAACCTTGAGTCTGGTTACTTTTAAGATCTCTTCCAAGGTTTCTCATTGGGGAAACATATGAGCATAATTTTTACATTTTTAATTTTTTTATTCAAATATCTCTTTTGAAAAGCTGCTGTACAAATCAAATTGAATGCAATTGATGTAATTAGCATCATAATATTGTGTGTAAGGATCGTGTTAGTTACAGCTTGACTCTTTACCACATTCCAGATGATGTATATACACTGTATAAATCATATTTCATGCCTATATAATGGGATGCCCTTCTGACCCCAAATTATTACACCCTTCCTAATATGACTGGAATATGAAACGGCTAAACTTTACCCTCCTGTCAGACAGCCTAGCTACTGTAAGTCTTGGACTGGTGTCAGTGCAAAGTCTGAATAAACTTTCAATTCAATAATGATTAAAATATTACATTATAAATGAAACAT
The DNA here is from genome assembly GCA_005784505.1 of Bagarius yarrelli. Taxonomy (NCBI): domain Eukaryota; kingdom Metazoa; phylum Chordata; class Actinopteri; order Siluriformes; family Sisoridae; genus Bagarius; species Bagarius yarrelli. Next base: position 2,299,956 of record VCAZ01000049.1, on the reverse strand, counting down.
TAGAATAAACTTGGCAAATCTCCCCAAGGAAAATATATTACACTGTATTTTATACTACAGCATATTTTATATGCATAATTAGCGTTTATTAGTTTTTTATTAGTGTATTATTTGTACAGTTTTTATCAATTGCTAATACAGAGTGGACTATATGCATATGGAGCAATGGCGTACTTCCTCTGAAATCTCAGCCAGCTCAGTTGCTTCTGGTATATTCCACAGCTACAATATTCCGATTAGCAGTCCACTACAACCGCTAAAACCGCTAAAACTTTTCCACACGTTCTGCCTCCCTCATGGTCATCCCATGCACAAGAACATGGTCAACTAGTAATGGCCGTATTTCGTCAGGAACAAATGTTTCTTGGCCTCTTTATCGTTCCCTTCCAACACTTTCTGCTCTTTTTTCCCAAGCAAATATCACCTTTTATAGTGATATTTATCAGACAGATAAATTCTTAAGCAACATGGGTAAAAATTGCATCATTTTTATTGCTGCGATAAATGACTGAAAACCTATAAATAGATCTAATAAAATGCGGCTTGCTGGTAAATCAATCACTTAATCGGTCTGATTTATCAGAAATTCATCTGCTTTACGAGTGCAAGGGACTGCAGCCACTGTTGCCAGATTGGGTGTCTTCCTGCCCAGAGCTGCCAGATTTCAATCAACTCAGGCTAGAAAAAAATGCAATGGGCTGGTTGATAATATTCAGGCTGCTTCTTTTAAGTACAAAAATTTGATTTTAGGAATGTTTAAATTAAAAAATCATTCATTCGTTCAAAATTTACTATAAATTATTACTGGTGTCGTATACAAAAATAAAAACATCTAAAGAGTCAGAACTTCTATAATAGTTACACCAGAGCAAAATATCAGTTTCATCATTGCATATTAGATTTTCTTTTCTCCTGGGTGCACAAACTTGGTGTGCAAGATGTTAAATGTCCTGCACTGAACCCTGTCCTTAACCTTACTGAACACCTATGGAATAAATTCGAATGCTGACCCAGACGCCCTCACTTGACGTTAATGGCTGAACACGCTAATCATTTTTTGGCTGCATAGAAAAACCCTTATAGACACAGGAAAGCTTTACGGGAAAGTCTTTCCAGAAGTGTGGAAGTTATTACAGAGGTAAGCATGAGACTAAATCTCTAACAGGATGTTCAAAACCACATATGGACCAATATGCCATATATATTTCTTTAATAAGTAAATAATTATGTCATTAAATAAGTAATAAGTATCATCCCTGAACAATGCCTTCCATCTTTAGTTTTAGCTGGGTCTAAATACTTAGTAGAAGCTGTATCTTTGTTTTCCATTGTCTGCTGCACTGTTTTTCTTTTTGTTAGTAGTTGTGTTTGTCATGTGTTGAGTTAATCGTGTGTTGACTTATCTTACAATCGTTTTTTAATTTGGATTAGAGAAGCTTCTATGATAACCTCCTACTCGCTGAATCCTGGTTCGGATTATAACCATAAGTTTCGGAAATGTCTTAATAAAAAGAGTTTGCGTGTCTTTCCAAACACCTGTGGCTCTTATGTAATACAAATACCATGATGAAGCTGAATGTTGTAATCAGGACCATCTACTCAGAGTCTTAATTAGAGCTGAGACAAAAGGAGGTGAACTCGGAGAAGAGGAAAAGATTCAGTATGGGTCAACGAAAACTGAACTGAGGCCAGGAAACGCAAGCCAATTGAGAACCTTGAAGAAAATTGTTACCTTATGCAATTATAACGACTGTGTTCTATCAAAACACTTACACACTAAAACTCATTCCCGCTGATACAGACAATGGGAATTATCACAAGCCTATGATTTGCTATGAGAACCAAAGCTCAAATACATCTGCACTTTGTGTACTTTTAGTCAATCCAGTTGTGTACTTGTAGTCAATCCAATTTGTTTACTTGACATACCTTTCCATCAACTGTTTCCTGGAAACACCTTCCAACATGTCCGTTGAGCCTGATATTTGGCCGTTGGTGGTTCTGCCTGTGGTTCTGACCAACGGTGTGCAAGCTGTTTTGGCCATTGCCGTTCCCATTGGCATTGATATGGTTATTGCCAGGCTGAGATCGTTGTTGTACTGAGTGTCCAGTTTCAGTTGATTGGCCTGGTTTGACCTGCGCAACCTGGTGAATTTGAACCTCGGCTTCTGGTGGGTGCTGGACATGCACTTTCACCAGTGAGGGTAAAATGGAGGCTGCAAAAACAGACATTCATTACAGTGTGGCTCCATAGAAAAATAATACAACTCTATCAAGGAACAAACTGTAACACATATGATACGACTCAGATCACTATATTAGTAATACAATACACATATGATACGACTCAGATCAATATATTAGTAATACAAAATCAAGCATGAATGACTGCTAAGACCAGTAAGAAGAAGACATCACCTGAGGGAACTCTGACATGGTCGTAAATTTTATAAATCCTTCATTTAAGTGTAAAATATTTTGCATTAGGTGTTACAACAACTATTTAATTGTTCTGTTTCACTTGCTAGACAAAGCTTGGATGCTTGTTCAGTGATGTAACAGGGGCCAGATGTGATCCCTGCCACTGAATCAGACTTATTAAAACACGGTACAGGGTTCACAAAGCAAATGAGAATGGAATGCAGAGGACTGAAAGCCACATGAGAGATTCTGCATCTGTTTAATGCTGGATAGAAAGAAGAGAAGAGAAGAGAAGAGAAGAGAAGAGAAGAGAAGAGAAGAGAAGAGAAGAGAAGAGAAGAGAAGAGAAGAGAGGAGGGGAGGGGAGGAGAAGAGAAGAGAAGAGAAGAGAAGAGAAGAGAAAAGAAGAGAAGAGAAAGAAGAGAAGAGTGGGGAGGGGAGGAGAAGAGAAGAGAAGAGAAGAGAAAGAGTGGTGGGAGGGGAGGAGAAGAGAAGAGAAGAGAGAAGAGAAGAGAAGAGAAGAGAAGAGAAGAGAAGAGAAGAGAAGAGAAGAGAAGAGAAGAGGAAAGGATAGGATAGGAAAGAAGAGGAGAGACAGGTGTTCTCTGTTAGCTTGGACATCACTGACATTGTTGAAACATATTCTGGTTCCATATTGAGTTTGTTAAAAAAAGAACACACTGTGAATAATATGGGTTGCTTCAAACATGTGCACAAAACCAGACCCAGATATTGAAAGAATTAATATTTGACTATTTAAACAATTTCTGATTACTGTAAATTAAAAGTCATGTAATAACAATTAACATGTCATGTCTGTGAACATAAACTAAGGAAACTACAGTGAAGATCAGCAGATGTCACATTCCTTCCTTTTTCATTTCCTTAGTTTAACTAGTTCCTTAGTTTGTAGTCCTCCCCATGTGCACAAAGCCGCTAAGCTCCATAAAGAAGCGTTGTATCTCCTGCAGTCCTAATCTCAACACCACTGACTTGACTCACTAACATAGCCACCCCCTAACATCTAGTGTCAAGCCTGTCCAAAAACATGAGCTCAGAGTAGGGATGTGATGGTCAGGTTTCCTGACTCTTGTCAATAGAGTGTATCAGAATGTGAAAGTTACAGTGACATTTGGTCATGATTGTGTATTGCTTTTACCTTGCTGGTTGGACAGGGGCAGGGTGTAGACTGAATGAGATGAGCCGTTTAGCACACCGTTGCTGTTGGTTTGTCGGCTGTGAGAGGGTTTGCTGGGAGTCGAAGCTGATAGATGACAAAACTTTCCTGAAGAGTTTGATGGGCACCAGCATTCGTTCTGCCCAATGCACCGTCCTCCATTTAAGCATGGGATCTGACAAAAAACTAAAAATAAACAAGAAGAGCGTAAGAAAAATGATAGTTAATCCTCCCTTTGGGAGTCTCAACTGACAAAAATGGCATTAATAAAATTACTTCCGACGAGACTGCTATTCCAATATGATTTATTAAAGAATGCCCGAAATTGACAATCAATGAATGATCACAGATGCGACCTGAAGGAATCACTGAGTGTCACTGATGCCTGTGAAATGTGAAATCTGAACCGGTCATTGATTTAATATCCCTGCAGTGTGAAAATGAGTTCTGACTGAAAAATACCTCAGCAATGATCTATGGGAGGAGTTATATAAGCACAATATTAGCAAAGATGGCTTCAGTTCCCATCTTAAGTTTTTAGCTGCAAATTAGCGTATAGACCATCTGTATTGCGAACTTCTTGCAAGCTACTATTTTAATAATATTTCCAGCCTCGAAGAAGAACTTTTAATTTCATTATCATGTCTCACGTGTTTGCCTCCTGTCCCTGATCCATTATGCATGGGACCGTGGCATAAACTGAATTTTACCCCAGGTAGTCTTGCAGTATGAAACCAGTAATCTAACGAATACAGAGCAATGCCACTGGGTCAAACACAATAAGAAGGACCTCATATTACCCGTAAAATGCCTCTGTTTCCTTTATCTAATGATGCTTTCCTAAGGACTGCTATTAACTTCCTGTATTCCGAAGACCCAACAAATTCAGTTAACAATTTGTGTGTGTACAAACCAGTAACCATGTTCTGTTTGCTCAATGGGTCAGATACAATCAGTTTTAAATTGCTATAAATTTTGTTCACAAGAATTTGACAAGCACTAGTAGTGTATAAACCCCAAAATGTTTTGTTCCATATTCCGGATTTATTTTAAACCAACCAGATTCCTTTCACAGTCGAGGAGAACAGGAATGGGATGATGTCGATGAACATCTGTGGTTTCACAGAGCATCTTTAATTCCCTTTACCTTCTGTCAGCAATGTTTATACCTGTGACCGGGGCATCGCAGCCTCCCAAACCGAAGCCATTTGCAGTCAGACTTCAAAGAGGCACTATAAAAAATGCCTAAGAAGCTTCAGCAATAAAATAAAGAGCCTTTGTAGTCACAAAACACTGAAAATAGTACATGACATATGTTCCCCTCATTTGTTTTAACATATTTTGTAGAAAATAGTAGTAGTGTGGCAAAAACAACCTGCTGAATCATATAACTAAAATGATTAAAAGTCAAATTCGCAAGCAAGGGCTTTTCTAAAAGGCATCAGACAAATAGTGGAAACTGCTTAAAAAGATACTCAGATACTAATTCAAATAAATATCTGATGTTTAATTATAGTAGTGGACGGCATTGTCCTAAACTCAACCTGATTTAATATCTGCCAGCTGTGATAGCAGATGCCAGCTGTGTCATGTGATGTACATTATTTTATCTATATAAATTATTTAGTTTACTGTTCCTAAAGATTCAGAATGCTTAAGGTGACCGCTGTTATCCCTTCTCCCTCTAACATAAAGTCATTTATAGTTCATGCTTTTGTCCTAGCATGTGTCTTTCTTTGTGTTTTTGTTCCTTAATTATGTCTGTCCTGTCATTAGTCTTTAACTGTATCTAATGTATTCACCTGTTAGTGCATAATTAATATGTCCAGTTATATTTTGTGTTTCATTGCCAAGTCTGATTATACAGTTAGCACCGCCAAGCCTTAATTATTGTTTATGGTTCTTTATTTCTCTAATATTTGTGCATTTAAGTATGACATTACACAGCTTTTAAATTTTACTACATTTACATTTACAGCATTTGGTAGATGCCTTTATCCAGAGTGACTTAAATATACTGTATCTCTTTTATACCTTATAACTGAGCAATTGGGGATTAAGGGCCTTGCTTAAGGGCCCAGAAGTGGCACCTTGGTGGTGCTGGAAATCGAACCCTGATTTTTCAGATAGCGGTCCAACACCTTAATCATTGCGCTACCACTGGTCTTTCTTTGTCCCTGTAAACTCTGCAATCCTTAAAAAGCACCCTAAAATGTTATAGACTGATTTTTCACAGGGCTTAGTACCTGACAGTGTGCCACCACAATTTTAATTAAACCTGTATCACACCAGGAACAGCAAATGCTGTGGACACTTTATGCTCCAAGTTTTACTCTTAGGGAATTGATGTATTCATCAATAGAGACATGAAAGCACTTTTATACGCTGCTCAAAAGAAAGGCATCTGCCAAAGGCCATAAATTTTAATGTGTCTGAGAAACTTTGCTATTAGAACAAAAGATAAAAATATAACTCAGGTCATGTTCCAGATGTTGGCAGGTACCAGAAATGTGTTTTCTAATGTTTAGTGCTTCCAAGCTAGGGAAGTGTTTAAAACAATACGAAATGTTCCAAAAGGCTACTATGAAAAGAGTTCGTCACCCTGAAGTACATAAAATGTGTTTATATTCAAATAGTTGTGATGTAACTAGAGATTTTGGAGCTATTTTATGAGATTATTTTGTTTTATTGTTATTTGCATGTAAGGTTAGTTGGGGTCTGCTGTGCTGATGTCATTAGGGGAATTTGCTACTGCAGTTACAATAAAAAAAAACCCATAATTGATTACTTCACTTTCAGCTCATAAAAACAGAACAGCAAAACCTTTTTGTTTTTTCCCCTTAAGTTTTCTAGCAACATGTTATTTTATATTAATAAGAAATCCGATGAATAAGAAGTGGAGACAGCAGATGTTGGACTTACATTGGCAAACAACAATGCAGCTATATGGCACTTGTGACTACATCCTTAACTCAGCTGGAAAGCTTCGGAAAAGTTAACAAGCAAAATAGTGCTGATGATGCTACGGGCAGTAAATAAGAAGCTTATCTGTTTAAGCAGGTTGGATAAATAAGGACGTCAATGCTAGATGTACATGCTAAAGGATTAAAGTGATGCTGAATCGTGAAAACAAAACAGCATTGTAGTTTGTATAATAAAGCATTTTATAAATTGAAAACTAGACCAACATATCACTGACAGACGAAAGAGAAAAATCAAAATTTCATTGCAAACTATTTCTTAACTTTTACTGAAAAACATACATTTTTCCTGGTGGATTTTTCCTTTACAATCAACATAATAGAACAAATGATTCATAAAATGTGTCATATTTCCCAAATAATTCAGGAAAGCAAAAGGAAAACTCTTTCTGCTGGCCCCCACTTTGGAGGTAGGTAAATGTTCCGAGTCCCACTTGTCCCGAATCGCCTCAACAAAATGGTACAATGGCTTTAAGTTTAACAGTTAAAATGTATTACTGTTTATTTTATTAACATCACATTTTACAAACATAACATTAAATATCAGTGTCAAGGCCGGGTGCCGTGGTGTAGTTGCACTCCCGGTTCGATTCCGACTCAGGTCATGCTCCCACACACACTCCTCCACTCTCTCTCTCTCCCTCCCCATTTCATCTCTGTCTGTCCTATGAATAAAGACTAAATAAATAAATAAATAACAGTGTAAAAAAACTCTCATATGCCGCATCACACAAACTGTAAATTCGGCTGGCCTTTTGTTTGATTAGCTAACAGCTGATCGGTTTAATAACTGCTACTGCGTACCACTTCTCCACATTATGATAAAATATAATATTCCATCGTTACCTTATTTTAGCAGGCCACCATGGGTCCATGTGATATTTTTTTTCAGTCTGATGTTTTAAGTAAAACTTGTCTTAAATTTGTGTTTAAATTAAGTTTATGTTTAAGTGTATGTTTAGGAAATAAAAATTTTCTCTCGTTTGTTGGTGCAAAACACTTTGAGAAACGCTGCTTTAAGGATATCTCATTTTTAAAGGGTGTCCATTCATTCTAAAACCTTTCTTTATCTATACTCTCAATCGCGAAAGGTGTTCCATTCCTTCTCATTAGATTGTCGCCCTCGAGAGTACACCTTATACCTTTATTTTATTTAATTAAACCTTCAATATATAGAAATGTGCATGTATTTACATTTTTTAGTGTACGAGACAATTGAAGGTTTATTAATTGTTGCAAAAATGTAATTGTTGCAAAATATTACTGTGTTATAAACCAGCAGTACAATGATTAGTATAAATCACTCGATGGTCTAGACGCTGAATACATTTCAGATATGCTCACTAAACCCAAACCAACAGATCACTAAGATCATTAGGATCAAGTCAGTTAGACATAGCAAGAGTTCACTCTTAACAAGGAGAATCTGCTTTTAGCTATTATACAGCCCAGAGTTGGAACCATCTACCAGAAGAGACGGGATGTGCTAAATCAGTAGCCATCTTTAAATCCAGACCTAAAACACATTTATCTAGTGAATGAGCACTGTTTTAATTCATTTTATTCACAAGCTTTGTTTTTATTTTAATTTCTCTGTTTTTACTGTTGTAATTTTTTCACGGTCATTTTAATTTCTCACTTCGAATTGCCACTTCTCTTTTGACAGAATTCCATCAGATTTACATACATTTTTTTCACATTTTAATATCACATTGCAACCGTCATTGTTAGATCATATGTTTCTCGATTTTTTGTTTTGAATAAAAACTTACAAATTCTGAAAAAAAAATCCACTCAGTCCAGCGTGATGGTATTTAAAGAAGGGATGAAATAGCTACAAACCCCATTGATTCGCTGCTCTATGCTACAACTATGTTCTCACCAGCGTTGAAAGGATTCGGCTTGGCATTAAACGGTTCACTGGTGTTAACTGAACTCTGGTGTATGAAATGTGCTTCATTAACCACACGCAGCTCCAGTGGGAGAGTGGAAGCTCTCTGCATAAAGCGGATTGAGTCTCAGTATTGTTGCCTCTCCTCAGGCCCTCTGTGGCTGCTCGGGGCTAAAGCAGGTGGATAAAAGTGGGTTTAATGTAATCCCTGTTTAATCTTCTTCTCATTCTACTTCTCTATCCCTCCCCCAACACTCTTTTTCTTCTATGTGGCATATGAAATTGTTTAAGGTAAGGTTCAAAGCAAGGTGTAAACCACAGATGGGCAGGGGGGAAGAGGAGAGAGCGTGGGACAAGTGTATGGCTTCTTTTGCTCTAAAAACCTCCTGGGTCTCACTGAGCCGTTTTCGTCCTTTCTCTTTCACTCTTTCTTAAAATGAATGAAAGAAATCTCTGAAAAATGTTTAGTTTCAGTGCATTTTAAAGATGAGAAAGACTTTTTTTTTTATCAATCTATCAAAGCTTCAACTTGCTTTAGTGAGAAACTCAGAAACACAGGAACTGCAAGATGGATAGGAGACTTACAGAGTCTGAAGCCGTGGGTCTTAATCGGCGGGCCCTGGTTTTCGCTGTACACTGTGGTTTTATCTCCACGCTCGCAGTTATTGTAGCACTGCCCTCCATGGCAAATCCTCCTACACACCATGGGGGTAAAGACGATCTTGATTCGGTCCACATTTGCCGTAAGGTTTGCTCCTAAAAATGGTAACGGTGCAGAAAGGCAATCAGAAATTAAGAGCTGAAAGCACAGAACAGACACATACAAGAAGTGCTGCATCTTCAAAACTATACTCTCCCTTTCTGGACACTGGTAAAACAGGAGGTTTATAACAGTGTAAGTGCGTCAGTGGCAGTGTGGGTGTGTGTGTGTGTGTCTATGTGTATGTGTATGCCAGATTCTGGATAGCTGGAAGGATGTGTCACTGCAAAAGCTCTCCAGAGCAGGATAGAGTGAGAGAGAGAGAAAGCATCATGAGGATAACGCGCGTGTGTGTGTGCACCAGTGTGTGTGTATGTGTGTGTATCTGTTTGTAGTTGGAAGGGAAGTCTTGTGTAATGGTGGGAACCTGTTCAATTCCCGTTGCCTTGTAAATGATGGAAAAACAGACGTCTGAAAACAAGGATCTCCTGGAATTTTTGTGAGGACTGAACTTGTTAAACGTTGCTATTGTATTTTAATTCCAGGGTGATGTTAGATCCTTTCCATATGCACAAGTCGGTCTTTATTCTTTTTTATTTTTTTATTTTATTGGACTAAATTTATTTGGATTGTATCTTTTTTAATTGCGTGTGCTGCTTTAAAAATTTCCTACCTATGATGTAGACGACAATGAAAAGGCTTTGAAGCTCAAATACAAAGTTATGGTTCGACGTGTCAGAGTGCGGCATATGTGCCGAGTATGAAAAAAAAAAAAAAAAAAAAAAAAAAAAAAACAGGCCCTGAGGCGCAAGGAGGAAGACATCAAACACATCCTGTGTGTGCACGTGTGACAAAAATTACTGGGTGTTAAATTTCCCTATTTGATGTAAATGAAGACAGTGTGAGCGCTAATGTATGACAGCTATTGTGCTGAAACGACAAGGAGAAATGTGTGTTTGCGTGTCTCTGTTTATGTGCTTATGTGCTTGTTTAGCCACAAATGTCTCTGTGGACATATTAACAGTTTCAATTAACAAGAGTTTCCAGTGTATCCAAACACCACAAATCTGCTCCATGGAGAAGGTTCCATATGTGTGTGTGTGTGTGTGTGTGTTTGTCTGAGTGTGTGTTCATTTGTTTGTGCCTATTTGTTTGCTTTTAAAAGCTGGTAACATTTTTTGGTTGTGTGTTAAACACTACACCTACATAATCTCTTTATAATAACTGACATGGGCTGCTTTAGTCAATTATAACGTGAAGTACACATAATGTCTATTACTGAATTACGTAGGGACATGACTTTTGATTTCTTTTGTGTTAATAAATAGAAAAAAAAAAAATATATATATATACACATACACACACACACATATATATATATATATATATATATATATATATATATATATATATATATATATAAGCATTAATAATAATGATGTTACACAGGCAAGTAGGTAAAACATTGAGGCTGATTCCTAGGCCGATAAGTATCAGACGAAGTTCTGTACCAAATAAATGTTACAGCAAAAAAAATATATTATTTTTTTTGCCACTGATTCAAATAACAGATTGCACTAAATGAGCTTACTTCTATGTCTTTCCAGTTGGAATAAATATAGCCCTGCATATTCACTTTAAACATGTGAGTAAATTTGTCTCAGTTGTCTTGAGACCATATGGCCAAAGGCTTGTGGACACCTTACCAACACACCTAAATACTGTTCCAGAATAACAATACCCCTGTGCACAAAGCCCCTGAGCTCCATGAAGATGTCCTATGTTTAAAGTTTGCTGTGTAAGAACTCGAGCATCCTGACCTTAACACCACTAGAATGAACTAGAATGTCGAGCACCTTAGACCTTTTTACCCATTAGGGGTTCTGTACCATAGCTGACCCTGCGCTCTGACTCCAACTTTCTAAGATATGTGATATGTGAAGAAACAAATTTCACTCTGCTCATTTGTATATGTGACAAATAAAGACATTTACATTTTGTGTAGGTTGTACCACTAAACACATAAGGGTGTATTAGGTGCCCCAGTACCTTTGTCTATATAGTGTAAGTATCAATGCTGCATTGTGTGTGTGCTTTTTAACCTGCTTGGGTCACTTTGTTGCTGGAGACTTGCGGCTGGCCATTAGAGGAGGTGACATGCTGAACGCGTGTGTGTCCGTAGTTGTGTCCGTTGTTATGACCACTGGGCAGAGCGTTTGAGGTTATAGGAGCTGTAGATGAAGGATAACGTTTGACAGTCCGGGAGACATGAGACTGCCCTGTAGCAGGCTGCTGCTGTGGGACCTCAGGAGAACCACGCCTAACCTGCGTTCTGACAAAAACAAACCAAAATAATTGAGGGTAAATAAGTAAAGGTTTTGCAACTGTTTAAAAGTAGCGCATCATGCAAAGAGCAAGAACATAATACATCCGATCGACATTAAATCAGATATTTACCTCACCACCCTACCAGACCGATGGTATCACTTAAATTCTACTTCTATTCGTTTAAAAAGCAGGATGTTCTCATGTTATTCTGTTTGTGTTCTACAATTGTTTAATTCAAGCAATCCAAATTTGACATTTAATAGCTACATGATTATCAACAATTTTGTTGTAAACAGCCCTGCTCATCATTTGCAAAAATTATTTCCTAATAATTTCCAGGAGCCTCATGTGATGAGTAAATGAAGTAGGCTACAGAATAAAATACTAGCGAATATTGTTGGGTCTCACGCGAGCAGATCGATAACAGTTGTACTACTTTATGGAATTACCTAAATGATCAGTTTTTTAATAGATTCTGGGGGCTTTTGTGCTTTATGTTCAGAAGGCAGGAGCAAAAAGCTGTGAGCTAGGATTTACCAAAGTCATGTTGGAGTTCTGAGAAACTTAGATCATTCCACAAAATGTCTGGACATCAGTTAAAGCACATGCAATGCAAAAAACCACTCTAAATTTAGCCCAATGTGTGGAAGGGTGTCTAAAAATTTGAGAGCCTGGTGCCATTGTTACTGTCAGCCAGGAAATGTGTGTGGCCCTGTGATGGACTTGCAACCTGTCCAGGGTGTTTTTCTCTGAGACCCTTTCAGAGACGGCTGGGATAGTGATCCCGAATTAGGGAATTAGCAGGTATAAAAGATGAATGTATGAACTTTCAGAAAGCAGTCTGCATTTCTGGGACATTAGACACACTTGTAAGACACTCTATCATTATCTGTCTGGTAACAAGCATTAATAAAAATGTTGCACAATCCCTGAACATGCTCAGGTCAGAGGAAATACCCTTCCCTTCACTGGGTAACAATTTGACATTTTCTACCACACACAATTCTGAAAACCACAGAATTTCTTGGACTCTAATATGTTTATCTTTCACACATATTAAAACCACTGGTTTTCACCCAAAAGCGAATCAGGATATTTGTCTGCTGTGTCTCATCACGACATATTTTGACATACATCTACAGTAACTGACACCATGAGCGTAGCTAGGCGTTTACTTGGCTTGTAAAGTTGTAAACATCAAGCGAGCTGACTGTTTCAGCACCAATTGTTGCTAGCCTATTCTTAGCCAACATATGAGCTTTAAACGATGATAGCTAAGGCGAGATTTAATAGTAAGTAACACATTTTAATTTCAGGCAAAATCCATTCCTTTGGGCTTTTGATTAGAATTGAGCTAACTTCAACAATGCAAAAATGAAAACAAAACAACAAAATAAAGCACTTTTCAAAATAGAGCATTTGGACCATTTTACAGCTATTAAATGCATCATTACTATCCCGACAGTACAGCCCTGTTGAATACATTGAAATGAGTGTGTTTTACAATGACCATTTTCCCACCCGTCTTCATGAGAGACACCTGGCTGACTCTAATGCTGGCACACGTGCATGTTTCCGACCAGATGCTCGTCTTGCTATCTCAGTTCATTTCCTCACCGGATGAAGTCACCGCTAACCTTATACTATATTTGGACAAAGATGCCTCATTTTCTTTGTTTGATGTCATTATTAGCTCAAGACTCACTGCACTTACGTTTTGGGTGAACACATTTGCAAACCCTGTAGCCAGGATTAAACGTACAAAACCTGCCAGAGTGTGGAAAAGCTCCTTTTAAAGTCTTAAATGAAACCATTCACCTAATTAGAAAACATATACAGTATGTGTGTGGTCCCTACATCAGGATGATTGTTGAGTGAGATGTTAAAATGTGGTTTAAAAAGGGATCCTCGGTGATTTGCTTATAAAAGATGACGAGTTGTTTCCTTGTTGACATGGTTATATAACACACTGTAACTGCTTAGAATTTGACCAGAAGCTGAAGGTCATTATTAAATAGAATTACTATAGTCTAGACATCACCAATCCCCTGGGGCATGATAAGAGCCATGTAATATCTATTGTATGTACTATGTAATCCGAACAGACAAATCTAATTACATAAGAGCTTTGTAAAGTGTGTCAGCGTGCTTTGCAAGTATATTGCTTCAAATTGTTGTTCATTATGTTGTTAAATTCGAATGAGACAAAGCCTACAAGCCTCAACAGATGTGGACACAATTGATGAAAGCATTCCCTTTGGATTGAAACCTTGCACATTTGTTTATGAATTTGTTTACTGGACAATTGTGAGAGAATCTTTATCGATGAGACATCTTTCAACAGTCCTCATTCATAGCAAGTGAATTTCATCATTATCCAACGACAAAGATTGGACAAACAAACGAGCCAATATTCACACTTCAGTGTGTAGTATAAAGAGACAAATTAGGACGCAGAATAACCTATCGGCAAATTTAGCATGCAGCGTCTCACACTGTCATGTTAATTGTCCTTGTTTTTCCTGTTTGTTTTGTTTGCTCTTTTTAATATAAAACCAAAATGAAGCAGGATTTATTATGTTTCTTTTTATGTAGTCAAAGATTGTTAGATGGCAAACAGCTTGCTAGACGGCAAACCCAGCCCCAGATAAAATCAGTCATATTATGCTACTTTTTTATGATTATAGATTAGTTTTTAACCCAACCTTGGATTGCCACCACAATACTTTCATTAGGTCTTACACATATACCCCACTGTAAAAGATTTGGCTGATTTCCCCCACAACAGAACTTTAGAGAACTTTCTAATTTCCCAATCTTGTTTATCTTCAAATAAATAACACATTTTATTGGTATATAATAGTCTAAAAAGGGGTAGTGTAGTGATTAAGGTGTTAGACTGCTAATTGCCCCGCTAAGCCCCTGAGCAGGGCCCTTAACCCCCAATTGTTGTATAAAAGAGATAAAAAGTCGTCTGCCAAATGGGATAAATATAAATGTTTTTGTTCATTTTTGCAGCATTACATTCCTTAAAAAATCATGTCAAATAACCCAACTTTCTTACAAACCTAACTTTAGCCCATTGTTTTCAAGCCCCCCACAAATACCAGCGTAGTGTTTATAGCAATACCACAACAGAGAGTTGTGTTATCAACATTATAGACCCTTGGGAAAACTCTCATCATTGTGTAGTCTTAATGGAGCTGACATTTTGCTATGATTAGCGATACTTTCAATAACACCAAAAAGATTTGGTTCTAATTTATCTTCCTAAGAAATCAGAACTAGGTGTTATATCACTGAGGACATTTAAACTTTGGCCTAGTAATGTTCAACAGGGATAGCAGTGCCTCCAGTGGGCATTAAGACAATGTCAGTGGGTGTTGGAAATCTGGTGGGGCTTTAATAAATGCAAATGGTGGGTGCTAACAAACTGGGTTTGTTAAGTGGTACTATGTGAACGTTTGCCAAGTTTTCCCAAGACATTAATAGCTGACCTAGAAAATGCTGCTAATATATTGTAGCTTATCTTTGGTATGGCTTTATTCCCATTTACCTTTAATAACATCTATAAAAAAAACAGCAACACAAGACTCACATAGCTGCTAAGTTTGTTTTTAAAATAATATTTCTTCTTATTTTTTATTCTAATAATGCAATGCTATAAGAACAAATGAAGGTCTGATTAACCTTGAAAACATCCAGTTTGTGTGCATGGGATGTGGGCTAGGGCATTAGGGGAAGTGGGTTTCAGCTTGACCTAGCGGGCCGTTCACCCAAAATAGGTTAAGAATCACTGCTTTGGACAATAAAAGTTTGGCCACCCTGCCATAGTGTTGAGAATTCCCCTATATAAGAAAGAATTTATAGTTTGATTGTTTGGCCGTTGTGTCGTCTAAGAACTGAGGCTGGATACAACTGATCATTTAATAGTTAAGGACTAGGCTTAAACACCCAAAAATGGCAGATTGGTGGTCCTGGAATTTATACTCAAACTCTTTCAGCAATTATATTAGCAAATTCACATACATATGTTGTATTAACATACAGCAACTAAAAACACAATTTCTTAACTTGACCCAGCCTAAATCCATCATCATAGAGGAGCTTTTAATAAATGAATTGTACATCATATATCACCTAATTGCATGTGTACATAAATTTAGACAAAAGATAGCTATCTATCGTACTAACAAACGTTGTTTGTGCTCAGCATGCGGTATAACTACTCTGACATTTTCTCATAGAATTCTCTCCACGTTTTGTCATTAGCCTTGCATATTTCTTCGAAAGGGAAAATCAATTTGTTCTTTCCACTGTGGTCATTTAGTCAGCAGATCGAGTAAACATAGGGAAATAAAATTTTTATTTGTTTAAAACTAGATGTTCTAAAGACACAAACACATTCCATGAATAGTTTTATGTAAATTAAATGCAGAACAAGTTGACTGACAGAAGTCAAGTTTCTGCCGGGGACATGGGTAGATGCCAGGAGGTGGGTAAACTGTTCAACACTCTTTGTTGTAATCCTGAGCTGATTGTTGTTTGCATTTACTGTAGGTGGTTATTGGAGTCCTGTAGGTCCTTTAGTATGACAAATGTTAACATTGGAGCGAAGGCTTAGGAATGCAGACTGCCAAACACACTTCAGCTACTTTATAGTAGTATGACTATTCAAAAATAAATTTTCACTGTTTTTACCACATGGCAAAAAGGTCAACATCGAGAGCTTCTCAAATATCAAGAAAAGGCATAAAAAGCTAGTAAAATAATATCACAACTTTGAGCAGCCCCGATCTAAAATCTATTCAATTAATCATGTATTGCTTTACTAAAGGTATTGGCCAACACATTGACATTTTATTTTGGTCTATGCCTTTGTAATGCGTCTAGACTCTTCAGACTAATACATTACAATACAGTAACGTGTGCAGTGGTGTCTAAAGATTAGAGAAAGCATTTTATCATGGTTCAAGGACCAAATCAAGCTCCAGTTATTCAGCATTCAGCATCATTCCTTCATTCATTCATTTATTCATTCATTCATTCATTCATTCATTCGACTTCTATACCCACTTCTTCCCTAATTCAGGGTCCCGGGGATCTGCTGAAGTCTATCCCAGTCATTTCTGAAAGGGTGAAAGGCAGGAGGGGTACACCCTGGACAGATTGCCAGTCCATCACAGGGCCACACACACACTCACACTCACTTCTATGGGCAATTTAGAATCACCAATCAACCTAAAAAAACATGTTTTTGGAAGAAACCCGGAGTAAACATGGAAATCCACACAGAAAGGCCCCTGTCCGGGAATCTAGCCTTCTTGCTGTGAGACAACCGTGCTAATCACCCCCCACCCCATCCCAGCATAGATCAGTGAATGCAAATTTCTTTTGATATGAAGGCTGGAAATAGTCAGTTGGCTATGAACTGACTGTCTAAACAAATCTCTCTGACATCAGGCAGGACTCACTGGCATTAGCTGCCTGGTCTGGACTACTACGTACTGTTAGCAAATGGACAGAACAAGGCAGCAATAAAATGGCACGATTCCCAAAAATTTATATTTAGCAACAGACTGGAAATAAACTATAAAACGGGTGAAATGCAGACATCCAAGGTTATCCTGACAATTCATCACTGTTCTAAGTAAATTTTATCGTGCCAAGAAATAACCTTTCAATAAAGTGGAACAAAAAATATGAGTAATTTTTATGTTTCCATCTGAACCAACTGGTGAGTCATCCAAATGTCATTTATTGTATAAGAGCTTAGAACTATTAGCATCAGTCGGAGAGCTGGTTGGCAAAGAGGTGATAAGTGGCGTCTGGTGGAGGTCAGCTAGAAATCCAAGTTCTCGTAAAATTCTTAAACCACAGCATACGTAATTGAAGTGCGATAATTTGAACATGTACCTCTTCAAGCTAATTTGGAACAGCAGAACACTGGCAAAGGGCTTAATTGTTGTTAAGCCTTGCTGATGAAAATGGAGAGACTTTATGAACATGAAAAAAGCTTTAAGGATGACAAAATTCTTCCAACTAAGACATTTTAAAGGTCTTTGGTCTAAAAACCTGATTGCAGGATGTGATTTTTTTATGCATTCCAAATATATGCACATCTTAATACTATTAATGCACTATTTTTAATATGGGTCGTTAGGGTTAGAGTTACTGTTAGGGTTTAGGGTTAGGGTTAAGATTCCTAAGATAAATTATTCCATTCAGTCTCTGGTGTCAATTGTATCTTGGGCAAATTGCTTAACACAATACTTAACCGTTTTCCCTCTTTCTTCTTTCCCTTTCTCTCTCTCTCTCTCTCTCTCTCTCTCACTGTCGAGCTACATATGCCAACTGAGCTGCCAGTGATCCAGTCCCCATCTCCAGACCTGTCAGGCCCTTTCCTGTGACCCGCCTCCAGTTGATGATCACATCACCAGGGTGACCGGGGACGTTTCCACTCTGCCATAAAGACGTTCCAGCTGTCCTTCGAGGACTTATGATTTAAGTTGCTTACACACACACAGTGTGACTGCATAATTCCTGCTACCTGTTCCGTCTCAGGGAGTTTTTCCTTGCCACCATCATCCCCGGTTTGCTCATCAGGGACAAACTGATTTGTGATTTATTTGCATCTTATAATTTCTTTTAAATATTGTAAAAGACAAGCTTTCAAAAGTTGGGGGCGTTGTAGAGCAGTGGTTTAGAGCAGTGTTGTAATGCTAACCGGAAGATTGTGTGTCTCAGTTTTCTAAATAAGATAAACGTATATATGTTGTGCTGGATACAGAAATGTATGTTGTATGTTGTGCTGGATACAGGTGTCTTCCAAATGCCAAAATTGTAAATATGTAAGGCTGGAAAAAGAAAGTAGACTTTTAAGGTCTGGTTTATGAAAATCTGGTGGAAATAATATTGCAAAGTGATTCAAATATGCGGGTTACATAGTTCTCTATTCATACTTTTATACATTTTGTTCAATGTCACTAGCTCTTATGTATTGGATACTGACCGAGCTGTCTAGACTAAGCTATCATCAAGTATTAGAAAGAGTCTGATATACTGCCTTAAAACATGAACATGTAAGGAAATAGTGGTCTGCAGATCTGGTTACACTGAGATGAGATGCTTTGAATTGAAAGGCAAAACTAAAATGTGTTGAAATGTAAGATAAAGCGTCTCTTACCCTGATAGCCAAGCAAAAGACACTCTCAAATGTTTTGGGACACCTGACCTTCATGTGTATTTTGAAAATCTATTTATTTATTTTTTTTACATTTTTTGCAATTTGCTTTAGTTTTTTTAGGCTTTTCACTAGCAGTTGAAACTTTATGTAATAAGATCAGGGTATCTGTGTGCAGTCTGTGTTCCTGTTCATCCCAAAGGTTTTTTTCCGGTGGGTCAGGATCAATGTTTTTAAAAGAGAATCAAGTTCTTCCATTCTCTTTGGCAGGCTTGCTTTGTACACTGGGGTATTGTCATGCTAAATCAGGTTATAGTTTTTAGTTTTAATAAAGGGAAATGCAAACACATGTAATTAAATTGTTTGTTTCCAACATTGTGGCCACATTTTGGGGGGAAAAAAACCCTAATATGAATATGATAACCAGGTGTGCACAAACAGTGAGCCAAATAGTGTGTATTCCAGTCTGATACGTTGTTAAAGCCAAGAAAAAAATTAGTAGGCAAAAATGATTTGCACCAAAAGTTCTTTATTCTCATTAAAAAAAAGGGTTTAAATCCAATGGCTTTTTAACCATTTCCAAAAATCATAAAATGATGGATGCTTTGGAAGACCTTTAAAATTTAGTGCCTTTAAATATTGGTTGACTTTAGCAAAGGAAAAATAATTTTCACATGCAGACTGTTTTAGGGAACCAAATAGTTCCCTGAAATAATAATGCCTGAACATATAACGCAAAAAATAGCTGTCGTTTAGCGACACCAAACATGAGCAGCTTGTGTGTTTCTGTGTGTCTGGCTTGTCCAATCACATGCCTTTATATACTGTAAGTAACTTCACTGAAGTCAGCTTGTTAGCCCAGTGGCTGGCTACAGGGCTAGAAGGATTGCTTTAAAAAGATAAGAGTTCCTGAAGAATCAAATCAATTTCCAATGTATTCATCTCTCTGCTGTAAATAACGCTAACAACAACAGAAAAATACGCCTTTATTCTCCCTGCATGAAATCTAAAATAGAGCCGCTTTTTTTTTTTTGTTGTTGGGAGTCCATGGAGCAATAAAATCCAGCTGTTGTCACTATTCACGCTTGTTAGCTGCTGCACTATAAGCAAGGACATTTTATGTAACGTGTCTTTTATGTACATTTTTGTTCAACTTTATTTGACTACACAATACATTCCCATCAGTGTTTTAGTAATTAAGACTAGGTAATGTGGACTTATTCTTGGAAATGTGAGAGGAATAGAGCTATTCGGGAGGCAGCAGGGGTGCTGTAGCCATGCCATTTTCACATTACTATCCTTTATTACTCACGGAAATAACACCCAGCTGCCCTCATAGTGGTAAACCAGCCCTAACCAATGGATCAGCTTTTCCCGAGCATGATGTCTGGGTTCCAAAGTTTCTGTCTCGCTGTATTCAATAGCGCCCTTGCACCTAACATTTACCATGACTCTGAAATACATAAACAGCAATATTTTTTCCTAAGTATATGGTAATGAGTGTGTAATAAAAGCTGTTCTGGCCCACCGCTTTTGACAGCATTCCAAAAGTTGGTATGAGTTTTTGTCCTCAGTGAAGTAAAACTATAATAAGCCAGAGGTTTCTGTCACTTTAAAGCATAAACATAAATTGCAACCCTTTTGGACAACTTTAACCTCTTGTGGGCAATTGCATGTGCAAGTCTGGGAGGTTGTGGTGTAAGGCAAACACTGTTTAGGCTTTTTTCATGCCAGCAAATTTTAAAGCACCCTATATTTAATTGGACATTGACATGTCTTTGCTTGGTTCTGAATTTAAATAGTGCAGGAGTTCAGATTTACAGTTACACTGAGCATTGGGACGCCTGTCCATCATTCAAAAACATATATTTTTTAAAATACTATCCAGATTTGATCTCATTCCTACTTTACTATTAACATTCACACTAATGGAAACGCTTTCCACTAGATTTTGGTGCGTGACTATGGGGATTTTACAATTCAACCACAACAAAATTAGCAAGTTTAGGTATTTTCGTTTAGTGAGGAGATCTGGGGAGCAGTCAGTGTTCCTGTTGGTTTCGAAGGTGTTCAGTAATGTTGTGGTCAGGGTTCTGTTAAGGACACTTGAATTCTTTAACTCCATCTACAACACATTTGGTAAAGGCCTTTTTTCAGAGTGACTTACATTTGAGCGATTGGGGGTTAAGAACCTTGCTTAAGGGCCCACAGTGGTGGCTCGATGGTGCTGGGAATCAAACAGTGTCTGGGTCTCTTAGTCCAGCGAAGAAATAATGCCATGCTTCTACATTTGAAGAAAACTAACTTTGTGCCAACAGTTCGGGAAAAACACTGTGCTCGTTAGATTTTTACAAACATTTGGCCGCATAGTGTGAGACATAGTGTAAGGAACCAGAATCTTTTAATTTAAAGCACTTTCATTATAAATACTAATGTTTAAGCAGTACGAAGCAGATTGGAACAGGAAATGGACTCGGAAGACAGGAGTTAGAATCAAACAGACCAGTTTATTTACAGGAGGGCCAACAGAAATCAGAGGTTAGATTTTAACAAACTTAAAGCCTTTTGTATTGAGAACCTCGAAAATACAGAATTACCCAGAATGCGGGGAACTCAAGAGTCATGGGGATCTCACCTGGAACACTTTGGGAGCTTTAAGAGTCTAAAACTCTCTAGAGCATAAGGAGTCTGGAAGTCCATTGAAGCTTGGGAAACCTTGAAAACTCGGAAACGAAGAATGGGAGTGAGTCGGTATAGACCAGAAAAGGTGCTTATGTGAGTGTGGTGCTTAAATAGAGAGAGTGTGTGTGTGTGTGTGTGTGATTAGGGAATAGGTGACATGTATGAGTGATCAGTATTCAGGAGAATGTGAATAGTGGGTGAGCCTGGCATGGCCGTGACACAGATGGCGTTGCACCCTATGTAATTATTATATACGGTAATCATCTATTTTACCCATGTTTGTGTCATTGAATGATTCTTTTATGAGACTTAATAGTATGTAAAGCACAAACACATTTATTATTAATTTACCATGTCGTAAGGTTTTACCCACAAGCATGTGGTTTCATTTAGACAATTATTAAGGAAAACACTGCCTTGACTCTAGTCATTAAGTCCTTCTCCAAATGCCTGTCTTTTTTTTTTTTTTAGCAGTAGGCGTGCAGCAGAGGTAGCTATCTTGGACTTTTATTAGCATTTTTTAACTCTTCTGGCTGTAGTTCCTTTGCCATATTAAGAAAACCAACAGTGTGATGGTTTTTATTTTTATGTTCCAGTACAGAGTGAGACAAACTAAACAAGACAGCAATTCTTCTAAATGCCAAAATGTAATCGTACCGAGCAAAATTGAATTATTTTGTTTATGAATAAGATGATGTTTTATAAGGTCAAGACATTTGAGACGAATAAACCTAAGGTAATCAATTCATTTAATATTTACATTTAAGTAAAAACTGAAGTGAAATATGCAGAAATATTATTCTGTTTTCATTTAATGCGTTTTCAACATAGCCCAACAGCTGGCATCTAAAAGAAGCCCTGAGTTATGGACCGCTCTATTATCCGTAAAGGACAGGGCCAAACATCGGTAAATGATTAGGCCCCAATGACTGCACTGTTTTGTGTACAAAGCATTCCCAATCACAATATTTTTAGAGCAGATACTGCTGATCGTGGAATGTTCTGCTTCATTTCAATAACTATTGCAGTGTCACACGACAGATGTCTTAATAACCCAAGCCTAGGCAATCTATGTTCTCAAAGGCTGAAGGTACTAAAGGATAGTGGGGGAAGTGATGGTTCATAGTTAAGGTGTTGGACTACCAACCCCAGAATTGTGGGTTCAATTCCTAGCTCCACCAAGCCACCAGCACTGGGTCCCTGAGCCCTAAACCCCCAATTGCTCAGTTGTATTAATAAAATAAATGTAAGTTGCTCTGGATAAGGGTGTCTGCTAAATGCCATAAATGTGAATGTAAGGGTCGTTCTATGTCATGACTGTATGAATAGTATCATTATAGATAGTTTAATGTATTTATCTATCTTATAATCTCTCAAACATATTCACACCAACCAATCTTGGGCACTTCTTGCTCATGTATTTAGCAGAACCTGCCCTTGAGTGTGTTACTTTTCCTCTGTCTTGGCAGAAAAACAAGAAATAATTAGCTAAAAAGTAATAATAAAGAAAAAAAATGGTGTTTATTAACTTTATGTGTCTCAGTAAAAGCGTATAACAGTTTTGACTATCTCTGGTTAGTGCTATTGGGGAGACCTGGCTGATAGACTGCATGAATGCATACATTAAAACATGGTTTAGCCACCAAAAACTAATTTATATACTGATGTAAAAAAACAGGAAAGATATTCGTGAAAGTCTGCTAGTTTAATGGAAGGGACCTGCCCACACTGACAAACTGAAACAAGTTAGTCCAATATGTCTAGTGCTGCATAAAGGGGCATCTATCTTCCCTAAACAATGGAAAATATTAGTTTTTAGTAAGTAATTAAGCTTCCATGAATCTACAATAGTCACCATTAGGCACATATGCAGTGTCCTTAAAGTGATCTCTGCTACAGTGTTTAGTGAAGGTTTGAAAACTTCTACATTGATTCATGCCACTTTAGTGTGGTTATAATTTTCTAATTTTAATATAATGACAATTACATAAGTATTAACCATTCCAAACTGCCATAAGTGTCAAAAATCATCTGGGTAATGTAGGCCAGAAGGCTATAGGTAACCGATGAAAGGACCTTAGAAATTGGTAGTAGGGGCGGGGTATTCATCCTGCCTACTGGTGATGGTAATGACAAGGTTAGACAAGGGGGCCTCTTGTACATTTTCTTAGTACAAATATACAGTTGGTCTAGGAATCATATGGTTGCCAGCTGGTATTTATGGTACATTACGACAGCAAAAGGAATGTTCACCTTCAACTTCACTAGGTCCAAAAAATTATATTTTAAAATTTGTTGGTCATTATAGAAATCATAGCAAGGCCGTATACGTCAAACCATAATCATTCTTGGTGACTGCGCCATGTTATTACATGTCCCATAGATACATTTAAAAGATGTATATAATAACCTTCACACATGGACAGACATGGTCTTTATGAAAGAGTCCGTCCATTTTTAATCTAGACTGCAATAGATTCTGCAATCTTTCTTTTGATGAGGAGTATGTTGGCAACAACTCTGTTTTGTAACAGGTGAACACGTTTCATCTTTTAGTCAAATATCATTCTTCTAGCACTTGACAGAACATTCCTCCCTTTTTTAACTTTTTCCATTACTTCATTGTGTCTATCTTTTTATTCAAAGGATCATCATTAGATTCTATAACCGAGACACATGTTACTTTGTGCGAAATGACATCACTTTGGAACAAAAGTATTGGAAAGATTTAAGCTGCAATTTAGCTCGTGATTACACATTTGGGCACTAAACTGCTAAATGTCAGACGAACGGCTGACTTTTCATTTAAAATGTGAAGATAAAACTGCAAAGAATCCTTCTAAATCCAATCTGGACTGCATTATTTTTTTTAATTAATGCAGCTATATTTCAGCAAATGAACCCATGATCACACTTGTAGTGGCTGTTTTGTAAATCTATATTTTCTGGCTTTAAAAAGTGAAATAGTTTGTAGTGAGGAATGATAATAAAGCCTAGACAGGACAAATAGTTACCAGTTACTTAAAAAAAAAGAGAAAGAAAATGGTGAAAAAGGAGCCAAGATAAAAAGAGAGAAAGAAAGAGAGAAAAAAATTGAATGTCTAATAAAACCCCTCAATAAATCAAGGTTCTGAACTTTACACCCATGCATAGTAAATTAGCATATTAACATCTGTTACTGCTGGTTATAATTACATAATAGTTAACTAGATGGATGGCCTATATCCTCGGTGTTTCCTTTATATTTCGGCACATGGCTGTGAGGATTTGCTCATTTAGCCACAATAGCGTTAGTGAATTTGGGCACTAATATGACTGTTGGATGAGGAGGTCTGGGGTGCAGTCACTGTTTTACAGTTTGTCCCAAAGGTATTTATTGGGGTAGATGTCAGAGCTGAAAGTTCTTGCACTTCGATCGCTTTGGGTCTCTTAGTTCCAGTGAAAGGAAAATCACAATATCACAGCACACAAAGACAGTGTTTAGAGTGTTGTGCTTGGCGAATAGTAAATGTTTTTTATCGAAAATTGTTTTTATTTCACACAATTTGCACATTTCTATTGCACATTTCTTTCTATTTTCCTACTTTGCACATAATTGTTTTTGTAAATGGGCCACTGTAACAATTTAATTTCCCCACTGTGGGATCGATAAAGATTATTTTATCTTATCTTATCTTATCTTATCTTATCTTATCTTATATATAAATGAGTTTAGTGTTTAGATGTTCACAAACGCCCATGCATAGTTATTTTATATAACAAGACAATCACAGATTAAAATGTACAATGCCGCTGAAGTACTTCAATCCAAAAAGGTACAAAAAGTACAATAAGACTGGATGCAGTCCTATACAGACATCATAAACTCTCTAATGAATACGATCTGATAATTCTATAACACCAGAACACTGTTGGTTTATTCAAGCAGTAATTAATTATGAAGAAACTATAATAAATACGAAGCAATTCTTTGGGAAAAGTGTTACCACATGTTTAAAAATACTTTCTCATTATCATGAACTGCATTCACAACTGTTATATTCGCTGATTTATTACAGTAGAAGCAGCATAAACTGCTAAATAATACGATTAAGATTGGATTTAAGTGCAAATAGAGTTTTTTAAAACTAGTACTTTTGCTGACTAGTTTTCTAAAGCAGCTAATGTGACTAGCTACTATGTGACTAGTTTACGTATTAAAAAAACTAAGCATGAAAAGTAAGAAAGGAAAAATAAAACCCATATAGCAGCCGTAATGTTCTAAAGGTGTAATAATGCGTGTGGCGTAGCAGGTCACAGGTTCATGTGGAATGCTGAGCCTGCATTTTTTTTTTTTTTTTGCCATGTTGACGTTACATAATCTCGTGTTTGCAGAGACACCCTACAGAGTGGCTGCTGTAAATCGTTAAAAAAAGGATGTCCCCCCCTTGGCTCCGGATAGCTCTAACCGCTCACACCCTACATACTGCACAGTCACACTGCCCAACAGAACAGCCAAAGGTCAGAGGTCCACCCTGCATTACCAACACACCCACCAGCAGCAGGAAGCACTACGTTACTGACAACTGTTACACTTTTGACCTTTAGGGAAACTTTTTTGAGACTTGAAAAAAGGCTGCAGTAATAATAAAAAAATAATGAGGTTATGTTTTAATCTTGCATTTCATTGCATGAGAATCAAGATATAACACTGTTAAAATATATATATATGTTTCAAAAAAACTAAAATAATCATGTTTATTATTTGCATTTAATTTAAACATTGCCAACTTTTATTAAAATAATATCTCTACATTACATGATAGCCAGTTTAGAAATGTAAGACTTAGTAGATTGTTCGTGATTTACACAATAACTGGCAATCTTTATATTAACTTGCTAGCAAACATAGCTACTAGCATGTAGCACACATTATACTATTTATTCTAAATTTACATTTCTGGCATTTAGCAGGCAATCTTTTCCAGAGTGACTTACTTTTTTTTTTTTTTTTACCTAATTTATATAACTGAGAAATTAAGGGGTTAAGGGCCTTGCTCAGAGGCCCAGCTGTGGTAAATTGGTGGTGTTGGGAAGCGGATCTGCAATCTTACGGTTAGCATTCTAATGCTTTAACTACTGTGCTACCACTTCCCCCATTCTATCTATAACTAACATAATAACAACTGTTACTTATAATTACATAATATACATAATATTATATAATTTAATATATAATTATATAACAATATTATATATATATATATGTATAATAAGTATATAATTACATAATAGCCACGATAGCATGACTGTTGGATGAGGAGGTCTGGGGTGCAGTCACTGTTTTTCAGTTTGTCCCAAAGGTATTTATTGGGGTAGATATCAGAGCTGAAAGTTCTTACACTTTAATTGCTTTGGGTCTCTTAGTTCCACTGAAAGGAAAATCACAATATCACATAACAAAGACAGTGTTTAGAGTGTTGTGCTTGGCGAATGGCTTACAGTATGTCTGAGTTTAGTGAAATAGATGTTCACAAACAATTGAGCATATATAATATGATTGGAATCATTTTCTCACACAGTGAGTGTAACAGTAGAAGAATGTTAGTCTCTAAAAAGAAGAGTGTCGCTAAAGTATCTTAAATCTCTGGTGACTGGCTTCCTGTCTGACTTGGGGAATAAAATGTGTAAGTCTGGCTGAATTGGAAAAACAGATTTCTATCTGATAGCATTTGATAGCTTTACCAGACGGTGCGACACACACAATATTTCACAAAAATGCTGCCGGTCTGAGATCACTGTGATGAAACTAGGTTTACAGACTACATTTTACACAAGCGTACGATGTGAAGTGGGTTACACGTTCCCAAAACACTGACATAGCTCAAAAGTCAATTCAGTGTCTTTCCAAAAGTAAAGTGGCTTCCATTTATAGTAGTATGACTTTAAACATATGAATATTAAAAAAAAATGCACAATGATGTTTCTGTTTTGCTCATCATACTTCTTACCAGTACAAGGCCCAAGAAATTTAGGAGTAAGTGTACAGTATATCCTTTCATATCAACACGTCTGCTTCTACAATAAATACAACTGGCCTGCTCTGGCAGCAGTTCTATAGAACTAAATTTAGATCTGAGGTTACAGTAAAAAGAAAGACTGGTCTCAGTTAATGCTTTTTAAACTCCCACAGAAACCTCAAATTTCCCTGGAGGACAGTTTCTGGTGTCCAAGTAAAATCTTTGGTCACTAAATGCTGGTTTTACTCACACAGCAATAGCGACAAGCTAGCAGGGTGTGACTTAAAGCTAGTGCAATAGGAAATCCTGCTTTTGCCTAGTTTGCTGGTTAGAAAGCTTTAGATAAATGCTGGAACCATCAATGTAAAATGCAAATGGTTTACATTCGAGAGCCACCCACTGAGAATTTAGCCTAGGCCCCAAATAAAACTTTTAAATGACATCGATTGTTTTTAGTGTAGGACTATAGTTGGTGTTCATTGATGTTTCCAACCGTTTTAAAATGTAATGAATATGTATTACACCACATATTTTGGACTGTTAACGCAGCAGAAGTTCCATTGGTGGTCTTACTATAAAATATTTTTAGAAGCTTCTAAGTTTTTTAGAAGCACCTCACCGCTCTTCAGGCTTTGACTCGCATTTAAGTAAAACCTTTTCAGGCTGTTTTTAAGATGGTCCAAGCACTAACTCACCTCAGATTAGAAAGGCAGCGCTTCCTCTGAAACAGCCCCAAAGACAGCTTACCATCTCCACCTAGCATTATCTAAGAGTTGGCCTGTGAAACTGATTACCTCTGGGAGCACCTAAAGTGTGTGCTAAACACGCGAACCGAGCTCACACTAGTCATCATCCTGTGGAGCCCTGATGTCATGGAGAACAGGATGGAAGGCCAAACGGGGCCCAGTGCTCAATATGTCACAACTTATCACCTCAACAGCTGTTCCTGACTACTGGAGCAATGTGGATAAGGGACTAAGGACTAAATGCACCAGATAAGAAAACATATAATACATACACATGATACTGAATGTCAAAGGCTTATATATAGAATGTATATGCAAATAGACCCTATTTATATACAAAGCGCAGATTACATTTCAGAAAGCCTGGTAAAGAACATGAGTCTAAAGCAAAGAAAGACAAATTCACAGTATGAAGGTGAGACTTTACAAAAGGAGAAAATCTGTTTGCGTGGGTTTACCCCAGGTACTCCGGTTTTCACCCACAGTAAAAACATGTATGTTAGGTTAATTAGTGAGTGTGTGTGGCCCTGTGATGGACTGATGACCTGTTTCTGCCCTTCACCCTTTCAGAGACGGCTGAAATAGACTCCAGCAAATCCCAGTGACCTCGAATTAGGGAATAAGCAGGTATAGAAGATAAATAAATATAATAATAAACCTTCATTAATCAAAAACAAAAAAAAAAAGTAATGTCAAAAAATATTACAGTTTATATATAATTTCAGTTTTTAGAACAATAAAACTAAAGAGGTCTCAATAAACTCAATAGATATAATTGGGTTTATAATCAATAAGTTGGACTGTTCTTAAAAAAAGGTCATTAAAGAAGATTTTTTTTACAGTTAAATGCCTTTGTGTGTGTGTGTGTGTGTGTGTGGGGGGGGGGGGGGGGGGTCCCTGTATTTAAATGTGACAGACTTCTATAAGCAATAAGTCATACCAATGAAAATATAAAAAAAGGTACTTTTGCATCAGGGTCAAATCATAATCTCAACATAATGCATGGAACTACGATTAAACCTTGAGAATAATTCTCCTAAAGTTCCTCATCTCTTATTAAACCAAATAAGGCAAAATTCTAGTATAACCTCTTCTCTTTCAGACTTCTAAGTTCTAAGTTCAGAGAACCGTGTCCTGCCAACTACAGAAAGGAAGCAGAAGAAAAGCTAACTTTACAGTTAGACAAGAAGACAAATAGCTTCGTTTAGGTACTTTAATCTTAAGCAGTCTTGCTGACTGTCCACAAACAATGATTTCATTTGAGCAAGAGGCCAACTGGCAAAAACATGAAATGTTCAGTGGGTGTCTGGACCCTTGGAGCTAGAAACAGCCCAGTTAGACAAACCTTTAAACCACCAGCTACCAAGCCACCTCTTGAGACCTATCCAGCACATTTTTGGCATTTCTCTGCATAGCACGGCATCAACAAGCACAAAAAAAAGCTTGCATGCCAGACAGTGTACACAACTTCAAGTTAAATGGATTTGCCAACATAGCACACGCTGCCACTCTGTGGCAAAAAAAAACAAAAGGTTTCACATTCTCAATTGGAATGTTCTTATGTGAAAAGATCACAGAAGGTTAACTGAGTCCTGAGCTGGTTGTTATCAGACAGGCCTGAGGAAAAGGATGTAGAGATGATGAGCTGAAAACAGCAGGACTTTTTTGATCATTCTTTGGCCTTGGTACTTTTCTCTTCTGGCACTGACCTTGGATTGTTCATGCACTGATGATGAGAGTCGACTTCTACTTCTCTAAGCATCTTAACTTTTATATCTGTTCCGATATAAAAGTCAGAGTCAGATATTTATAAATCTTGTGGATCTCCTATATTCAGTAAGTACCTTGAAATGCAAGGTCATAGGATGGCATTCAGTTTACAATTTATGGCTGTTGTAAAGTTTTAAAACAGGAAAGCACGCTATTTAACATCATTATGATTCTTAGGCAATTTGTTTTATAATAGTTAATGACACTATTTAACATGTATACTGCCCTCTGATGGATAAACTTCTACACTTACAAAAGATACTCATGATATTATATTTATATCTGGTATCTAAGGATTTGACACCATTCCTGACTTTACCCACAACTAAAAATGTACATTTTCATATGACAACAATTTATTTTTTGAATGGTATATGTCTTAAATGCATTAATGATCATTTTAAAAGCATTATTCAGACAAGGCCATTTAAGACGTTCATCTTCTCAGAATTTAGTGCCCAGGTCTCGTGTCTGGCTGTCGTAACATTTAAACACAAGGGCATGTGATTCAAAGCACAAAAATGTCCTTTGACATCATGTCAAGGCAAACACAAGCCCTGCAACTGTTTGCTTTAAACAGAAGCCTTAATTTGATTCCAAAACACAGATTTGATCTGATGTGTGATCATCTGAACATCTGGCTAATGTACATTTTTACAAAGTGGATTGAGCGCTAAATGTATGCGCTAGCTGAAGAAGATTTTAGCAATAGGTTCAGTTGAAGTAAAATATATAACAGAGCTAAGATATCACAAAAGACAGGTTGGATAAACATGAGTTCTAATGTTGGTTATTATACAGAAATACAACTCAATTTGCACTTACAGGATTAGAAAAGCATTGGGATCGACTCCAAAGTAGAGAACATCATTTGTATATACTTGATGTACAGTATTAAACAGCTGAACAAGTGGCTTCTTTTAGCACTGACTGTAAAACAGGGTTCAAGCCGAAGTAACACTCTCATCAAGAGCTGGCAGATCTTTACATCAGTGTTTAAAACCCTAATTCTGGTCGGATTTTTTTTTAAAGCCTTGTGAGTCAAAACAGTCATTGTTACATTACTAAGATACACATAATACAACTATTTTTGCTGCAAATGTTTCAAAATTTCCACAAGCTTTTCTGTCTAGCACATACCAGCTCCTTTGTTTTTTCTTGGTTTTATGTGTTTTGCTTTGTGCTATAGATCTTCCATGTCCCGCTGAGAAAACAACATGAAAATGAATAACATATTTATTAGGGTTGAGCAGGGGGTCAATCGTTCCTCTAGGTCTTACCGTGTTGTTCTATCAAAACACATTAAATCTGTTTAAAGCTATATACCGAATTACTAAAATAATAATCAGCTACTAGTCTAACCACAAACATGCATGGAAATCACATGGCCAAAAAGCTGGTGGTTTGTTTAAATCTATATTCTGTATGATAAATATGTCACGATTCTATACAAAGACTTTTGTAATGCTTATGTTCTGTCATGTCTGACTTTAAATAATACATACTGGACAAATGTATTTGCTGTTTCTCCTGATGTATTGTGTATATATTTTAAATATAATATACAATTACGTAAAATTAATAACAATAAGCTTTCAGCTGCTTTGTATATAACATTAAAGTGTTTTTTTGTGTATAAGGGGCAAATTGAGGAGGTTTACTGCTTATAAGGTTGAGGGTTTGACTCCCCAAGCTATCAGTGCTGGACCCTTGAGCAAGAGCCTAAACCCTCAACTGATCTGGTTAAACATGATCAGCAAACAAATAAAAATAAGACAAATAGGAAACCATCTTTGGTATGGAATGTTGT
Source organism: Bagarius yarrelli (assembly GCA_005784505.1). Taxonomy (NCBI): domain Eukaryota; kingdom Metazoa; phylum Chordata; class Actinopteri; order Siluriformes; family Sisoridae; genus Bagarius; species Bagarius yarrelli. Next base: position 2,268,268 of record VCAZ01000049.1, on the reverse strand, counting down.
ATATTATCAGTTTATATAGAATGAAGCACATTTTTGATAAACATCTGGCACAGCAGTCTTGCCCAGTCTTGGCCTGGTTTGAGGGCCCAAAAGTGGCAGCTTGGTTAGCCTGGTATTTATGCACGCAAGCTTTCACTGGGTAGCCTAACACCTTTACCACTGAGCTACCACTTCCACATCAGTAAGACTAAAAATAAAGAAATACAAATATGTACATTAACATCAGCCCTAGAGCATTTAATGGTTATTTACACATACACCTAAATGACAAGTGATTGACATGTGACAATGACATTAAGGGTACAAACATTAATTAGTTTGCTTCAACATTTAGAAATACATTCTTTCATAATCTTTTGCACACCATCTAGTCCAGACCTTCTGTCAGTAGTCTAAATATCTGTCTATGTGCGACTACAGAGTAGAAACGCCAACACCACCTGCTGTACACACAAGCCACACTAAATAACAAAAGAACAAGCCAGCTAACTATTCATCATAGTGTGTTTTCCTCTTTCAGCTCTCATGTCAGTTGTGATTTTCCATCCCTGTGGTTATGTGGTGTTGAGAGACTTACCCAGATGAATGGACCACTTTGCCAGTTGGCGGCTTTGGTGTTTGGGTTTTGGGATTGCTTTCGCTCGCTTGTCTCTCAGTGGGTCTCTTGTGGGCAGACTGAGGCGGGCTGGTGTCCGTTCCGGACTGGAGCGGCATCAGTACTCTGGATGTACCAGTGCGGATGTAAACCTGCTCAGGTGCAACCTCTTCACAGCGTGGTCCCTGATAACCCGAGCGGCACACGCAGGTGTGTGGGCGACTACACGAGCCGCGGTTTTGACAGGGTGGTTGGCAATCCGCTGTGAAGATGAAAGATGCAATTAATTATCAACAATGTCGTGACTTATTATTTGTGATATATCTACAAAAAGCCGATTAAAACACTTTTGATTTTAGTTTCATGGTTGATAAGTCGATAAATAAAACATTTATCGACTTGAAACAGTCATTTTTCCTTACATTGTGCAATGTTGTGGGTGATTATTTTCATCAGCAATTATGTTCATATCCATTTTATCTTATTAATACACTCTTTTATGCCGTGGTATTTTTGAACATCCTTATTAATGATTAAATTATTATAGAAGCATCTAAATCCAATATAAAACAACCCCTGAAATACAATATAAAATTGAAATGCAGACATTATACAATGAGCATATCTGCATCTCAAAGCAATCCTTTGGTAACATTGTTAAATATTTCAATCTGCTTCATATTTCATGTTTTCACGGAGGTCTGCATTTGCTAAATAAATGTGAATGTTCTTCACCCACCAGGTCCAAGTGATTTATGCAGCAACATTATTTATCAATTGCCAGCAAACACAGTCAGCGTGAGGTAACCCTGTGGTCATGACTGGCTGAAATACAATCTGTGCAGGCTTCGAGCCGGCCACCTGGCTACTTTAACGTGGTCCAGAAGGGCCTGTAGCATGCCATATAAACCAAACAACTCGTGAAGCGCTTGTGTGTGTGCTTGATGCCAACTTAGAATTTATTACATTGTCCTTAAACAGTAAATCAGGCCACTGCTCTCTGGGGACTAAAGCAAACAGCGACGCTCTGTCAACAGCACAGGAATGCTATTGACCCAGATGCTGGGAGACACTGACAGATTACAAGCCCGAAAGCTTACTCTAGTTCTTCTGGGAGAGTGTCAGCATAGCCTGCTGGCTTTCCTGTTATTGTCATGCAGGCCTTGAACTTCAGTTTACAGTTGGCCTGGTAGGCATAGTCACATAAAGCTCTTTCTGTTGGCCTTCTCTACTCCTTTAGAAGCTTAAGAATAGAAATTACTGCTCCTTACCATGAGGTGGTGCATCTAATAATATTAATGTTTCATTAATAATTTCCATTAGTGACGGAGGGGGTGGTAACAAACTACATTTACTTTATTTATCCTCTATACCTGCTTATTCTCTAATTCGGGATCACAATCCCAGCCATCTCTGAAAGGGCGAAAGACAGGAGGGGTCACCAGTCTATCGCAGGGCCACACAGACAATCACACTTACACTTACACTCACTCCTATGGGCAATTAGAATCACCAATCATCCTAACATACATGTTTTGGAACTGTGGGAGGAAACCGGAGAACCCGGAGTGAACCCATGCGAGCACAGGGAGAACATGCAAACTCCACACAGAAAGACCCCTGCCCACGAATCGAACCCGGGACCTTGCTGTGAGGCAACAGTGCTAACCACTTAGCCACCGTCCTCCCTTCTTTACATTTACTTGGGTAAATTTTTTGGGTGACTTTTGATTTTAGAGTACATTTAAAGATGAGTAATTTTACTCTTACTCAAGTACATTTTTAGTGAAAAAATGTTTTTTTTACTTCGCTACATTTGGCGGCGTTCCTCTGTTACTGTCAAATGGTAATAAATATGAGCTTATTTATATCATTAGTTTAAATGTATTTTTTGCGAGTCTCGCAGGACTGAAAAGACGCTGCTGTTCCGAATCTCCCGCTTAAGTTCCGCGCGTGTTTAGCTGGAAGATAAAGCGCAGGAATGAGTGTGTGTTATCGAAGACAGATCATCACCAGTGACCTCAGGTTCAGTCTATGTTTTCACTCCAAGATGTCAAAAACAATAGTTTCATAATGAGATGAATGCTGTGTGCAACAAACGAACTGATATCACAGCGTACAAGAAGTCCAGCTCCAACCTGAAAAAACACATAGCGGTGAATGTCAAAATGATGCCAATTTGAACTCTATTAATAATCATTTGGTGTCTTTAGGCACTTTAACTACATTTCACACACTGTCCGAATATTTATCCTCATATGTGCTCTCGTGCAAGCAACAACAAATATCCTGTGAACCCTACAAACAAACACAGATTCTTTCCAAACCTCTGCACATTTTGTATCCATTTAATTAAATAAACTGAACAGCAAACTGGGATGTCGGGCATTTATACAAATATCTGGACACATCACTGAAGTTTTATTACACCTCACTAAAGTGTAAAACACACATATGAAATCAAAACAGGATTAAATTTTATTTAATGCTCACCTAAATAATGAATCCACTTATAAAAAGTTTCTTTTTAAGTGAACTTCTCTTAAAAGGTAGAAAATGTGATGTTGATGTCCATCACAGGACTGAGATTAATGCTGAGACAGGATGTGAAAACTCGTCAAGTAGTTTTTGCTTCGCGTCAATCAGATCAGAAGTAACTAGTAAGTACTTGGGTAAAATTTCATTGGATACATTTTTACTTTTACTTGAGTAAATTTTTCCATAAGTATTTTTACTTAAGTACAGATTTTGGATACTCTACCAACCTCTGAATAGTGAGCATGAAGGCTTAATTAGCTCATTTGCCTCACACCTCTGAATGGTGGGGGTTTGATTTCCACTTCTACCCTGTATGAGTTGTTGTAGCTGTGAATTGTGAGTTACCCCCAGGTACTCCATTCCCCCAACCCCCCACAGTCCGAAGATATGTGTTGTAAACTAAAACATATCTCAAAATTATGTCTACACCATTGTGCCCTGTGAAGTATTGGCAACCTGACAAAAGTTTCCATGGCATCTTCTGGGAAAGGTTCCAGGTTACCCGCAAATCTAAGTAGGATAAGTAAAACAGAACCTTATGCAAACCTGACAGGATTCAGACAAAAAAATTCGGCCCCATGTGTTAAACATTGCTCTACACAGCCATCACCAAAACACAAACTGAGAGAATATCTTTAATAAAAGTACAGCTCCAAATATGTTTACAATCGATGCCAAAATGCAGTAAAGCTGTTCTCTTGGCTTGTACAGCGCTCACAAAATAGACTTTATGTACTTTTTTATTTGTCTGGTGGTCCAGTAAGAAGCCCTCAAAAAATTACAAGAAAAAGGAAATCTTTTTTTAAATTGTTGTCATTTACTGTGGGACCACTGATGCAAACTGTGTGTGTTAGTTGTGCTTTAATAATTTATTTTACCAGATGTCTATTCTAACATTATACTTAATGTCGTACGAGCCACAGAGTGCATGCAGCATTTACCCATTTATCGCTATAAAACTGTTAATAGAACAATAAGTATTAACACTGATAAAGTAAAATCCTCTATTTGGCATGCTGTCCATCTAATACAACATTTATACATTTACAAAGTCGTGTTTTTGTAATCCTTTTCAGTGGGCTTACATTCTTTTAGAACCCTGAGCGGTCTGAGGATTTGATAAGTAGGAGGAGTAATAAAATTATTACCAGAGTTTCGTTGGGATTTCAATCCTGTCCAAATCCATCATGTCTGTAATGTCTTACAGACTGTGAATGCATCTACATGAAAATATTACACCAACTTCCAACTTTGTATAAATGGACCAGTAGTATAAACCTTATGTTATAAACATAATTTTCAAATTGACAGTTTGATAAAGACTCCGATGTCTGGGAGGAGACATTTTTCATTTTTGCTTCAGTAGATATGGATACATATAACCATATATCTATAATACATATTGATATTTTATGATGTAGCCTGCAGTCTCCTGCTGACACCGAAAACCAATTTAAACATCATACCCATGCATACATGATGAAGAAAACACACCATATGGTGAAAAGTTTATGGAGACCTTAAGAAAAGATCCACACAACTGTGTCTTCTCCAAACTATGTCTTCAAAATGTCTTTGTATGTTGCAGCATTACATTATTTCTTTACTGAAACTAAACACTGCTCCAGCTGTCACGGACACGCCAGGCTCTTCCTCTCATTCACTGATCACCCCAGCCACAATACGTTTACTCAGGCACTCCCTGATGTTTCTTCTACATTTTCCAGCGTTTACCCTATGTTTCTGCAGGCTGGTTCCTGGTTCCTAGCTCAAGTTCTCTTACTCCTGTGAGTTTAGCGCTCTTACTAAAGACTGGTTGTTTGCTAATTCTTCTGCTGCTTTATTTTATACCTTACCAGTTCTGGTATCAAAAAAACTGCTCTGTTTGATTCCACCTAATCTATGCCTTAAGTCTGACTTCCCATTACACAAGCTTTATAATGCCCCTGTGCAGTATGGCAGTAGTGCAAAATATATACTATTTAAAAAACGTATCATATACTATTCAAAAAACTTAATTATTTTTACTTTAGCCCAAAAGATTTACGTCTGAATCAACTTTTAATGTGGGCCAAAGATCAGTTTGAGCATGAACTGATTTGAAGATCAGTTTGAGCATATAGGACTGAATTCTCATTATACTATTATTATATCAGTTATTAAAACTGTTTATGAGAGAATCAGTCAAAAATCCCATAATAATCAAACAATGATTCTTTATTGAATGCAAACTTGGTATCCAAGAGCGGTATAGCTGTATAGTTTTAATAAATGATTCAATCACCCTAAAATGATAACTATCTTACATCATATGACTAAAGATGGCAGCAGCTTCACTCCGACACCACAAACACACTGGTCTCATTGCAGTGGATTGGTGTGTTAATGTTTCCTGCACTGTCATTGCTTCCACAAGCAGCCTGGCCCAACAATGTTGCAATAATTGCTGTCATGCTGACTTGTCCTGCACATCATTAAAATTAATTGCTCCGCATACCTTTCATTCAGTAAAAATTCTCTCTCCATTACACAGTGGGGTATAATAAAAAAACAAATATTTGTGAAGGAAAAAAAACTGAAATGGTAAAAAATCCACAGCACTACCGGATTAATTATTTTGGAGGCAGGATGTCTAGTCATGGGTGGAAAGGAAAATCAATGCAGTGGTCCAGAGAATGAGCATGGTGCACTTACACTCCATTTCTTCTCATTTATCACATAATAGATCAGTTAATGCATAAAAATTGATATATCTGCTCACTTTAGATTGCAAACCCTTACAAGAAGTTAAACCGGGTGCTGATTCCAGTCAGGATACCCCCGGGCATCAGAACACAAATTTTAAGTCTTTTTGCCAGTACATACAGTAGACTGAACTGTAATTAACACCCCAGTCGGCCCACATTTCCAGAGTTTAATCAAGGTTTACACAAAGACAGCATCCTTATTACACAACTGGTCCATTCAGCCAGGCACAAAAGTGGACTTGGAACCTCAGACCTCCTTAAACAACATTAGCACCTAAACTCACTTTTACCATTGTGACTGAATGAGCAAATTTCCATAGCCGTTCTTTATAAACTAGTAAAAAGCATCTCCCGAAGTGTTTAGGGTCTTATAGGAGTAATAGTAAAGATATATCTGGAATGGAATTTACTTGTGGTAGTGAGATATCCTAATACTTTTGGAAATATAATATAAATTGGCAAGATTTTTAGTAGTAATGTGTTACTTTTACTTTATTGCATTCGTTTTTTTAGATTAGATTAAAATTACTTGGAATAGTGGATAAACCGACTATGACCAGGTAAATAGTTAATAATTAGTAGATTCTTGAAAGACGTGCACACGCCGCCGTCTTATAGAGCAAAAATTTGAGTAGATATTTGAAATTGAAAATTTCACTCAAGTTAATTTTTTCCAGAAATTGACATTTGAGGAAGTGGTGGCTCATGGTTAAGGTGTTAGATTACCAACCCAAAGATTGTGAATTTGATTCCCAGCTCCACCAAGCCACCACTTCTGGGTCCCTGAGCAAAGCCCTTAACCCCCAATTGCTCAGTTGTAAAAAAGAGATAAATGTAAGTTGCCCTGGATAAGGGTGTCTGCTAGGTGCTGTCCATATTTTACTATTAAATGATAATTATAAAATTTGTAGTTTTAATACTTATTTTTCATCATGCAACGTTTAATAAGATGGTAAATCTCACGATAGACTGCAGTCGCCTGAAATACATACGTGAAACCCGTTCCTTTTTTCAAGGGCGTTTAGGTCGTGAAGAGGGAAAAGAAGTAAAAATCTTAGTAAAGACAGGCCACCCATGACCCTCACATTTAAACCATTTTGTCACTCCAAAGAGTAAAATGAACAGTTACTTAATGCGATACCTTCACCATAACAAGGTGACATTAGCGTACAGGAATTCCAGCTCCAACCTGAGAAAACATGTTTGACTATTTAAGGGGGATTTTACAACTACGTCAGTGTGTGAGATGCTACAAAACCTCAGAAATTGATTTAGCTTTTGTCCTTTTTTTTTAACACATATATTATGTAGTCGATTATAAGTATTTTTTCTGGATTTGCGATCCAGAAATCAGTAATCTTATCATTCCATACTTTATTACTCTTACTCAAGAAAAAATCAAACTTTACTACTTTTACTTGAGTCATTATATTTATAAGTAGTTTTTCTTGTACTCAAGTGAAAAATTCTGGCTACTTTACCCACTTCTGACCGCAATAAATATAGCTATAACATGAGCCCTAAACATATTTCCATGGACATTGATGGCTGCCACAGTCATTTATTTTCTCTCTATGTTTGGACTTTCCTAAACAAGATGCATCACTGAAAATAGGTACAAAGTTAATCTTACTTTTTAACTTTATCCTATGCTGTTTTTATCCTTCTAAAAGTAGTCCCTTTCAGCATGACGCCACCCCCATCCAAAGCACACCAGGATTCACTAAATGGTTGAATGGTTATGATAGTGATGTATATTAAGTGCTACAGTCATTGCATATCAATAGACCTGAACGCTTATTGAAGATTTTGACTGATATATTTAACAAAAATTCGCCAACATCATAAAAAAATCCAAGTTGACCCACCCAGAGAGTCCTTGCCAAGATGTTGCCCTAGCGGCTAAACACATCGGCGAATGTTGTTTTTTTTTTCATTTCATTTGTTAACTGTCTGTAGATTCAGTAAGCAGTCCAGAAACGACTTTTCAGCACTGACCATGACTCAGTGGATTTTCTCCTTTTACAAGAGGGCTCATCATATAAAATAATCACTTTTAACAAGAGGCGTGGGTGTGCCAGAAACCATTAGAAGGCCAAATGCTGAGGAAATGGAGAAAAATAGGGCCTTCTTTGGGAAACTGCTGTCAAGAGTGAGACAGATCATTTATAATGAAGAAGCATTAGTCATGAAATGCAAATAAAAAAGCCTGGATATGGATAGAAAGTAAATTGTAGGAAAATATTTAGAAAGAAAGCGAATTATGTACTGTACAGATTTTAGAACATATCAGACACAACTATAAATACACCACAGCAATTTAGCATAACGTATAATATTTATGAAATACTATACAATAGATTTAAGTCTAATACTGTATCTTTTATTTTTCCTTCAATCTTCTCGGAATTGGGAATCCAATCCCACATCAGCCTGTGTCAGTACCGTGGCTATCAGTAAATCAGGTTATGAGTACAACCCTTCAACTCTAATTTTAGCTGGGAACCAACATACTAGATGATAAAGTGCTCCGAGGAAAATGTTCTTCTTTGTTGTGTTACACCCAAAACTCTGAAACATCCAATCTCAGGAGTGCAGCAAGCAATACGAATGATCTCCATATGGCAGTGAGGCAGTACTCTCTGTGTGATTTAATGCTGTGTGCACATTGGGAAGATACTACTGCTAAAGCACTGCTGTATGCTAGCTTAGCTCCTAAGTGAAATACGAGTGACCGGAGCTGTAGACTTATTTTTAAGCCTATTGCTATCCACAGAATAGTACGTGAGAATAGTGAGTTTCAAACTTTTATACATGAGATAAATGTGCAAAAAATCTGTCTGTCTACAATATCTATCTACCTATATAACTATCTATCTGTCATCTGTCTGTCTGTCTGTCTGTCTATATATCTATCTATTGACCGATCATCCAGGGACAAAAGGGCTGATAACAGTTTTAGACTCTATAAAACACTATGAGGTTAGGGCTTCCACACTGTTGCTACTAATAAAACAGATCTCTGGGGACACCAAAGTGTGTGGACCCCTACAACTACCCAAACCCCCCCGCCCCGCCAATGGCGCCCCTGTATATACTCATTATCTACACTCATATAATATAAATATGCACATATAAATACAAATCTATATAAAATGTATTTACAGTATTGATATTTTGCCCAGTCCCTTATATACTGTTTATAAGCAGCAGTGCAGTATAAACATATGTACAGATACGGAGATATTTTGCACTTGTACCCCTCCCTGTACTCGTGTGCAATTACAATAATGATAAACCTTATCTAACCCTGTATTAAACACTTACAGTGGTGTGTGTAATGCTAACTAAAACGTGGTTTAGCGAGGGTAACAATGAGCCCTCGCTATGGTGTGTATTAATTTCAGGCTGAGTGTGATGGCTCATAAAACTCTTCCTCTGACAGGAAGACTTATGCCCCTGCACTGTGAACTGCATAACCCTGGTCTTAAGCCACCCAGGCCTAGTAAAGAAATGAAAGGCCTTCATGACTGTCGGCGTAACAAATTCCACCACCGCTACCTCAGTAACCTTACAGCAGACATTGATATGTTTTAATGACTTTCCACAGGTCACAGGAAGTGTGTTCCACAACACAGCTAGACTGGTACCACACTTGCTTGCCACCATTTCTAATATTCAGCATTTCATGAAAGGTTTTTGGATTTCACTTCTGAAATCTTCATTATACTGTTAAGCACAACAGCCAACAGCATTGCTAATGGACCTTATGTCCATGTGCTAACATGCTGACACACAACCAGCTGGTAAACACATTGTGATGAAGCTAAAGAAGTTGTTAAATATATTCTTTGCTGCTCTCTTTTAAACATACACAGTGAGAGGTCATGATCTTGACTCCCTTACCTTACTAACTGTGACATTTCGTGGGCTAAATGCTGTTTCCTAATGGAATTTCATGGAACAACAGATCAGATATTTTAATTTAGTTTTCTTCACAGTGTTTTATTTCAACTTTCACAGAATTATGCAGTGTGTTTTGTATAACAGAGGTCCCCCAACCCCCAGTCCGCGGACTGTTACCAGTCCATGGAACATTTGGTACTGGGTCGCAAAGTAAAAAAAGAATCTGGTTAAAATTATAGCTATTTTCTATTCATTAGTCTTTTAAATCTTGTTTTAAGAAAATGACTGTTTCCGCCATCACCACACTACCGCGCTTGACTTTGGCATGCTATTTCACGCAACAAAATTCACTAAAGGGCTTTTTCAGTAAGGAACGAGCAAACGATGGGACAGCAGAAGATTCACAGGATGCCAGCAAGAAAAAGATGCATTTTAAAATACGTCCTAAGAAGATTCCTAGCTTTTATTGTAATTTTCCAATATAATTAGTAATTATTGCATTCAGATTGCACCCTGCGCCTCTACCCGGTCCATGGAAAAAATTCATGCATAAAACTGGTCCCTGGTACAAACGAGGTTGGGGGACCGGTGCCGTATAACACAGAACGCTCCACTCCTGTAGTTGTCGCTGACACATACATCCATTGTCTTAGAAGCAAACATTGTTGAAAATAAGTGCGCCTCTGAAGTATTGCAATATTTTGTGATATATATTGTTTCGTGGCCCATGGATCGTGATATGCATCATATTGTACCGCTCTTGCCGATACAGAACCCTAAATATAATTAAGCCAAAGAGTAAAAGACAAACATGCGAGCAAAAACACATACACACTTTACCATCTGAGGTAGTGGTAGTGGTAGTGCAGCGAGTAATGTGTTGACCTGTTGACCAGAAGATTGTGGAATCAATTCCCAGCGCCAACATGCTTCCACTGCCTGGCCTTAGTTTAATTATATAAACAAGATAAATGGAAGTCGTACTGGATGACAGAAATGTTGATGAAAAACTCTGGAGGATTCATTAAAGTCTACAGGTGTAACAGCAAACAGGACCACCTGTGCTAAAAACATAGTTAAAGAACTAAGAAGGCAGTTCTTAGATACAAATACAGTATCCAGGTGAAAAATAATCAATTTAAAAAAAAAGGTACAACTCTCTGAAATATGCATGTAGGCCATGCAGAGTAGCAGAAAGTCTTTACTATTCCTCTGTTATCTATTACCGGTGGTTGGGAAGCAGCTAAAGGCAAAATATTTTGCTATTATCTAACTGTGTGTCATCACAAACTACTGAGACACATGGGCGCCTTGCTCAGTACATACAACAGAACAGGGAAACTTTGCAGCTTCTCTTTACAGATCACAGAAAGGTCTCAAATTTCCAGATTAGCCCAACACTATTTAGTACTGCTAATAATTTAGCGTGAAGATAAACAGTTTATTGAGCATAAGTAAGCATGTGCCAAGAGTGAGGTCTGGTTTTAATTGGACAGAAATAACTATTAGGAAGTGTTTCACGTGAAATGCAAGAGAGGCTTTTGATTGAAATATCATATCGAATTAAACTGGGCTGGAAATGAACAAACAAATAAATTAAATCAAGAGGCTTGTGTGTGTAAGGGGTATTACATATTTTAGTTTATTGAAGTTTATAAACTTGCAAGGGAATTTATTACTATTACAAAAAGGAGGTAAATCAAGAGAATGTTTTCTGAATGTGTTGAGGAGGTCGAGAAGGCAAAGGAGGGTAATTATGATCATTCTTACACCTGTGTTCATCTGGGACAAATCCATTACTGAATCGAGGGGTGATGTGGTATGTTATTCTGAATTATGGTGCCTTCTTATGCGTCAGCTTTTGAACCTAATGTCTTTCAGTGATCCAATCCAAAGCCGAGCCCCATCGCCGCTGCACACAGATTCTTCTGCTACTGTATAAAACGATTACATACCTCTGTGTGTGTGTGGGTGTGTGCGTGCATGCGGTTCATCTGAGCTTAGTCAGAACATGAATCATTTAGGTATGACACTGTTACTCAACCATAGCCCCTGGCATTAGTTCCTTCCTAATGAAAACTCCTTCATAAAAGAACAAAGGATTCTGGGAGGGAGGTTTTAATTAATGTTTTTACAAATGTTTTTCTTTTTTTCCCACTGTGAGTGTTCTTTTTTTGCCCCTACAGCCTGTATTGTTCGTATAAGTAAACATATAGAACACTTGATCAGCCATACATCTATAGTTTACATCAGTACTAATTTGGAGCAACACATAAATGTGTAACACTCGAAGTACATGTCCCCCACTGTGAATGTTTTTTTTTCTAGTAGCTTTACTAATCCCCCCCACCCCCAATTGTCCTCACTACCCATCTGAGGTGTTAAGGTCTTAGACGTCTTTGAGGGCAGACACAGTGGCACTTGTTTTCACTGATTTAGTCAGTCATGGTGTGTTATGCTCCCACCTGGGTCAAAGCCAGGTACTAAAGAGAGGCCACATGTAGAGAGAAGAATGAGCTTACGGGCCAATCTTGATAATCGGAGATTCGTACAAACAGATTTTGAGCAGCGGTGCTACATTTCTTTGAGACAGATTGTTTATATGCTTTTCAAAAGCTTGTATTCTTCTATTTTGTACATTTGCCTGCTAATGAATCAATGATCAGTCTATAAATTTTAATGGTAGATTTATTGTAACTGTGAGCGACAGACGAGTGAAATAAGTATTTGATCCCCTATCAATCAGCAAGATTTCTGGCTCTGAGGTGTCTTTTAGAAAGATAATTAACTGCTCCTAATCTCAGCTTGTTATCTGTATAAAACACCTGTCCTCAGTAGCAATCAATCAATCAGATTCAAACTCTCCACCGTGGCCAAGACCAAAAAGTTCTCCAAGGATGTCAGGAACAAGACTGTAGAGCTATACAAGGCTGGAATGGCCTACAAGACTATCACCAAGTAGCTTGAAAAAAGGTAAAAATATTTGGTGCAGTCACTCTCCTCTGTCTGGGGCTTCATACAAGATCTCACATCATGGAGGTTTTTTTGTGATCATGGGAACGACAAGAAGTCGGCAGAGAACTACAAGAAAGGACCTTGTCAATGATCTCAAGGCAACTGGGACTATAGTCACCAAGAAAACAATTGGTAAAACACTACGTCGTGAAGAACTAAAATCTTGCAGCGCCCTCCCAGTCCTCCTGCTCAAGAAAGCACATATATAGGCCCATCTGAATTTTGCCAAGGAACGTCTGAATGATTTAGATGATTCAGACTAAACTTGAGCTCTTTGGCATCAACTTAACTTGCTGTATTTGGACAAGGAGAAAAGTTGACTATGACCCCAAGAACACCAACTCTACCATCACATTATGCTTTGGAAGTGTTTTGCTGCTAAGGAGACAGGACAACTTCACTGCATCAAAGAGACAATGGACAGGGCCATCAAATCTTGGGTAAGAACCTCCTATCCTTAGCCAGGGCATTAAAAATAGGTTGTGGATAGGTTTTCCAGCATGACAATGACCCAAAACACATGGCCAAGGAAACAAAGGACTTGTCCACAACTCATACACAGTCACAGAGGACAACCTTGCACGCAGCCCTGGACCACTATTTGTCGTTGTGTCTCAATCTTTTTGATAACCTCTTGTATATGTGCACGTCCAGTCGCACAACCAGTAGTGACATAAATCAATGGCTAATGATGAGGGTGTTCAGTGGAGTGGTGAGCAAAGCTCTACAGCAGACCACTAATCTTTTACTCCAACACATAAATTATGTCTTGATGGAGCTCACCATGTGCACAGGGACACCGTCATACGTTAATAAGTTTGGATTCCCCAGGAAAATCCTAGAATTTAAAAGGAAAAGGAAAATTCAAATGCATCCTTAACGATTGCCTCCAACTTTATAGCATTTTTGTCCATATGGTGTATATAATTATATGCTTAAGCTTAATGAAGTCTAACCATAACTATTATTTAACAATCAAAAATAAGGTATTTTGACCTAGTGTAGATGACCTGGTAGAAAGTGTACGGTATGTTATGGTGCAAACAACAAAAGTTAAATTGCAGCATAATTTCTCCTACACCAGCCGCGCACACAAATACACACACACACAGGGCATTTATAATTGAGGCTTTTCTTTTGTTAGTTGCGTGTTTCAGAAATGAAAGAAATTCCTACACTTGTAAAGCTTAAAGATAACCCTGGCCAAAACCCTTCATTTTGGTGCTCAGATGTGAAAGAACATAAAACGGTGGTAATAGATATATTTAATAGCACAAATAAAGGGGTTTTTTTTTGTTTTGCTATGCTCAGAATGTCAGATATTTTGAACAGTAAATATTTAACTAGCTTTTAACTATCTGTTCCAGCTTTGGCATTTCCTGCCTCATAATGGACGACATTCATATAACAGCATTGTTAAGGATCTAATACAATAATTTAGGAAAAAACCTGAAGCAGATGTTCTTGAATCATCTTTCTAAAGTGTGCATTTTTTAAGCCACAAACAAACGGAATGCATTAACAAACAGAAAATTGAATTTGTAAATGTTGCAACTGCATTCTTTTTCTTGAAAAAAAGGAAGAAAAGGAAACGGCTCTTGACTTGTCCTGCTACGTCTTCTGCCTTTTTTCTTTTTGATCACGTGGCAATTTTAGCATCCAGTATTGCTTTGGAAATTAAAAGTGGAGCTACACCCCTAATTATGCACCTCTACCATGTGAACTGTGTGAAACAGATGCTGGGCCCTACAATATAGCAGTGGGACGGATGTTTAAATGCAGACTAATCTGCAGTAGCAAAAAAAACCATAGTTTAGAGCATCAGATATGCAATTGTGTGGTATTTCAGCACACCATAAGTTCTATATCTGTAGACATAATGATCTATCATGCTGCAGGCTGGATTGTTAGCTGTTCTCTTGAACCTGTTTTACATATGGAACTGAGCTACAGGCTGGAACTCACAGGACGCTAGGCGAGGCAATAGATATATGGGTTCTCATGAATAGATGTGTGGTTACCTCATAACGTTTATGAGAAACATGCATAATCTGTATTTAGAAGTGGCAGGGTTGTTACAAGATAATCCAACTAAAGGGCGAATAAATCATGGTATTTTCATGAAGTTTCAAGAAGTTTTTTTTTTCTTTTGGTTGGGAACAAAATTCTTGCTTTTCTTGTTTTGTCTTGACTCATAGGACCAAAGCTAGCACAGATAAAGATAAAGATAGCACAACGCAAAGGTACGAATCTTTCTAAAATCTAAAACCTTGTTTTATTCGTCCATTTGTGTATTTATCATCATTAACAAACTAATAATTACAGAACCTGAGAAGTTTCCATAAAAGTCAGAAAGATACACTAAACCCCACACACCACATCGGCCTGTGCTTTGTAGTTAGAGTGTATCTCTAACTTTGGCATGTGCTCTGCTGATTGGTGCCACAGGGCAGAGCTGAAAAAAAAGTGTGTTCGACTTACGTTTGATGCAGCGGTTTGTTCCAGGTGCAATAGCCCATCCCGAACAGCACTGCTGACCCCCACACACATGTGGCCTGCAGGAGCAAAAAAAACACCATCTTCATTAGCGCCATGCAGCGTGTTAGCAGCATGCTCCACTTCAGACAGAAAAAAAAAACACTCAGAACGCTTGCCATGGTTGTAATGCTGATTCAAGTCTCATGCAAAGACTTTTATGTTCCAGAGATTTTCATTAAGCAAGCCGCTACAGTTTCATCTTGTTCTAATGTGGCAAAAGCCTCGGCAGAAATATGTCGACTAATCACAGTCAAAATGTGGGTGATTCAGTAACATGTTCAAGCTGGTTGTGTGGATCTGGCCAATGCTGTGGTTCCACACTGATTGCCTCTGTGTTATACGCTGAGATCAGTGTGAAAATAAAGGATATGTAAAACTTTGGCAGAAGATAATAACCGCTGGCTATGAAAATCACCCAGCGCTTAAAAAAAGATGTGAAGTTTCACTGAAATATTTGCTTTCCTCACAAACATTGAATAATCAATATTTACCCCAGTCTTGGTGTAATGTTAGAAAGACACGAGTTTCTTTTAAAGGCAGGGTAGGTGAATTGCTTCAAAAACATTTTTCGGTCTGCTGCTTGAAAGTCTCTTCGCATCCCAATAGCAATCGTTTAAATGAGGGGTCTAAATTGTCTATAGAAGGTGCAGGACCAAAAATCTTCGTCCAATCAAAATTATAATAGGCTTGCCAGCATATTTAGCTGATAAAATATCTGTGTACATTCCTAGGTGTGTGTTTAGATGACACCCCACCCATTGAATTTAATCCAAAATGGATTATAAAGTTTTGAACAAACTTGTGAGGTCCATGTCAGATAAAATATACACTGTCATTAAAGCAAGACATGTTGACATATAAACTTTATGTCAACATTCAAAGACTTGAATTCTATTACATAAGAAAGGAATGCCCCCTTCTGTAGGTCACTACTTTACTGTTTCTCACTTGTCTCGCAATTCCCATTAAAATTAGTCAGATCTTCTCACGATCTGTTTTGTTGTTAGGAATCTCGGGCACCTACAGTATGTCCAGGTATCACCTTGTTACCTGACTGTGTTTATATGTTCTGTATTAATCCGCAATTAGTTTATCTATGTAAACCGGTTTAGTCTTTCTGCTTTTACATTTGTTCTGTTTTCTCACCTCCTGATATCTGGTGACTCCTGACATTGATCATTATTCTGATTTGCCATTACTCACTGGTGTTCTGTCCATTGCTGTTCATTTTTTGGATCGAAGCTCATTTATACACTTATATCATCCCTCATGCTTACATCATGGTACCTCTTTTGACCTTTAGGTAACGATGAATAACATCCTGATTACGCAATAACATGTAACATATCCACCAATAAGAATGAGTGAATAGCTTTATAGTGTCTTTGAACAGGCTCACACTAGTCACTGCAGCTGAATAATACAATAAAAGGTTATTGAATAAAAGAGAAATATGTTTTAAAAATTAAGCAATTATTTTGGACACTGATTTTATTATAACCTTTTGTTTTATACAAGAGGCTGATATTCAATCTTGTAGTTGGAGAAAAAGTGAGAAAAAAATCCTTTGAACAGACATATAGTGTTATTTGGAGAAACAGACAGAACTTGTTTCCCGGATAAAGTATCAGTGGCAATGTAAACCTTTTCTTTTAAAAAAAAAAAAAAACCCTCTGTCTTGTCTTTTTGTGCAAAGGAAAACCGAGACATGACAGTAAAAAATGTAGATGTAAAGATGACATCAGTGTGTATCCTTTTTTTTTTATTACACTAAGTGATGAGCACGATGACTGGTTTAGTGGTTAACTGACACCACACATACAGTAAAGCTCCACTGAACATGATATTGAACATGAGCCTTAAAAAAAGCTTTTGAAGTGAAAGCGTGCTGCATAGTTATAGTACTACGCCTACATGATGTCACTCATGTAAGTCATATGGATTCTCGTAAGTTGTGTGAGAAAGGCCACATCTATGGACCACACCCATCAGCATAGCCTTACCATTTACAGTTACACATATGAGTTCATGAGACAAACCCATTCACAATTAAATACTTTTTTTTTGGCGCTACAATGTTAGTCTAAGATTTTCTCTACAATGTTATTTTAACCCTGAACACCAGCCTCAATGAACACCCTGGTCAGAAAGTTGTACTGGTATGAAAGTTTTATTAAAGCTGAAACTAGGTGAAATAGATGTGTATAAAGAAGACGAAGAAGAAGAGGAAGAAGAAGAAGACGAAGATTATAACTACATGAACAGAAGCCACTCACACATTCTTTAGCTTCGCTATGTTTACCACTCAAATATCTACGTAAGGGTCATGGCCATAGAGCTTAGATGATTATTCCAATAATAATAACATCCATTTATTTATTTATTCATTCATTTATCTTCTATACCCACTTAATTCCTTAATTCGGGATCACAGGGATCTGCTGGAGTCCCAGCCGTCTCTGAAAGGGCGAAGGGCAGGAAGGGGACACCCTGGACAGATCTCCAGTCCATAACAGGACCACACACATTCACACTCACTCCTGTGGGCAATTTAGAATCATCAATCGATCTAACATACATGGTTTTTAAACTGTGGGACGAAACCGGAGAACCCGGAAAAAAACCCACGCAAGTACAGGGAGAACATAAAAACTTCACACAGAAAGAACGTTGAGCCTTCTTGCTGTGAGGAATCAGTGATAACCACTAAGCCATAACCAACATATAATTAAGTATACCCAAATGATATACGTCTATAATTGCGACATGATAGCGATGTTATTAAGAGGTGTATCATGCGGGTTAGTCCACAATTAGCCATATAAAATCTGATGCTCTTAAGCATTCCTGCCTAGTCCTGATATGGGAAGCAGAGAATGGCACTTTGGCACAAAGGCTGTAATTATAATTTGACACAAAGGCTGTAACTATTTGGCACAAAGGCTTTTACTATAATTCTGATAAAAGAGACGAAGATTGAACTCAACCAAAGAAACGGGCTAATTCTTTGTTTAACGTAACCAAAAAATACCGTAAAAAAAAAAATTGTAAAGGTAGAACTGAGGGACGGCGATCAGAAAAACAGGTGTTTCTGATCAGAACCTGCATGTATGCAAAGGTGCCAAGGCTTTAAGGGGGAACCACATGTAGGACAGTTGTAGGACCTGTGCATTTAATGTAACACACACACACATACACAGAGACACACACAACCACATGTATATGCACATGTGCACACACTTCTCCAGGAATATTCTACAGCCAGGCACTAGAACTTTAATGGGAGTCAGCTTTCATCTTAAACAATAGGCACATGTGCAAGACATTCCAGTGAGTTAACATCCAATTGCACCAGCAGTAGCTGCCATGGTGTTTGTATGGAATAAAAAACGAACTTTTGGACTCATTACCCGATTTACTGATGATTAAAGACAGCAGCTTATAACAGGAACAAGCTGGAATGAGTATGTACTGTATGTCAGCATTTTGGTCAAGAACAGCTTGAGTAATAAAAGGAGAAAAAGAAAAAGGTTTTATTTATTAAGCAAAGCCTAAAAGAAGAAAGCAAACAGCCCAAATAGACCCCACTTACACATTCCTCAGGTCCACCGAATTTACCCCTTCCAAAATCTACCTAAAATGAGTCATGGCTTAGTGGAGACATTCCTTCACCACTACTCACTGTTCAGTTCTTGAGGAGATTATTAGATAGCTGCTTTATCAGATTACTCATACATCACCCAACGTCCGCTTAGCATTTACAGACGGCAAATGAGTAATAAGGGATTAGTTTTGGATATACATTCTCTAGCACCTGTGTTTTAGGGAGAAGATTAGCCAATCAATCAGGAGAAAGTAAGTTCTTGTATTTGTAAATTTCATCGTCTCCATTCAGAACGATTCTGGACTACTGCTGTGGTGAGAATCACATTCTTGTCGTTCCTCGTCTGCGCACACGATAATCCCCGGTGTTGAATTAACGCTTACAGTGTTTATATAAGTCAAGTTGGACACTGTGAGCACTGTAAGAAGTTGACAATACGAATTTGCTGTTGAAATGAACAATAGGGATTTACTGTAAGGGAGATTTTATAGACGTTTATCCGCATTGATAAGTTTAAGTATTTATCTTCTGATAGGCGAACCCGTCCATGCCTTTCATTCTTAGAATTTATAGCCATTTATAGATAGAATGTACTTCTGTATCTAAACCGCTAGGCTAGAGAACCTTATTAACCCCTATGTGTTGAAACAAACACTAAACTGAGTGTTGAATTGTAAGGATTTCTTTCTTACACCCTTAAATATGCACCTCTATTAATTAAAAAAAGACGCCAACGGTGTTAATATAGCTCTTCAAGGATTCACTTTCACAAAAATGGTTCTTTAATGGTTCTTTGGCTTTTCAATGCTTCTAGTTTTCTTAAGAGGGCTTAACTTGAAACACTGCCTGAAAGGGAAATCCTCTTTTGTAAAGTTCTTAGCACACCATTTAAGTGTTTTATAAGCTTTTGAAAAAAAGAGACCAAAGCAGTTATTAGTTTTAAGTGTAAAATAAAGATTTTAGGTCAGTCTCAGTGGTGGACATCCTTGAACATGTCTTTAGAAATCTTCTAAAAATGAATGAGTTTGCAAAAAACTATAAGTTTAATAAGATCTCATAAAGATCTATGCACTTTTAAAACAGTTTCGAAAATTATTTGGATAGGAAATGTAAAAAGGATTAGGTTTATGCAGCTGATTTATAGTGTTTAGCCTTCAGTGTCTTGAGATAGTTGTATTAATAAGCACATTGCTGCTATAGATGTGTATATATTAGCTATTAACAGATTTGTATTAAAAAGCTTTTACTAGCATCGTCTTGCTTAAAGCTGACATTAGGTTGCAGGATAAAAAAGCTTTCGCTATTACTAAAAAATTAAAGGATTTCTTTAATGTTGGAAACCTTAAAAGTGCCTCCAGAACCCTTGAACCCCAGTATTCAAAAACCAACTCACATTTCTATACAATCATCCCAAAGGTTCGAGATACATGGCCAAAATATTTTTCAAGGGTCCAGCAAAGATTCTAGGGTTTTTTTTCCGGCTGGATTTAGCATGTAAGCTTTTTTTAACTTATTTTCAGTATGATCCCACAAAGTTTCCAGAATAAAGTGTTCTTTGGATGTTTGGAAGTAAACTTTGTGAATAGGTTCTGCATGCAAGCACAAGGTTACAATTATTGTTAGAGTCCAGTGAGACTTTTGTTGTTCTGGAGAGAAATCAACACTATTAAAAAAACCCACAGAAGTCTCCAGCTGCGTGTTTAACAGTGATCTGGGTGTAAATCTTACCCAACCAGGCGCTTTGGAGTGGCAGGTTTGTTGATGCTCTGCGCTCTGGGAGTAGCGACGCTCCTGCCAGCGGCTTGTCTCGGGATTCTCCCGGCTTTCTTCCAAACTTTCCCGGTGTCGTCTACCTGTAACGCAGCATGAGCCGCCGGCCCGGTGTCGGTGTCTGAGCGCGGACTGTCCCCTGCGTCGAGTTTGTGGTTTTCTAAATCTATCACCCGATTGAATTTATTCAGCTGTTCGAAATCGACGTATGTGGTGGCGACGGGTGCGTCTATCCGCTCCGC
The DNA here is from genome assembly GCA_005784505.1 of Bagarius yarrelli. NCBI lineage: Eukaryota > Metazoa > Chordata > Actinopteri > Siluriformes > Sisoridae > Bagarius > Bagarius yarrelli. The sequence continues at coordinate 2,247,313 of VCAZ01000049.1, read as the reverse complement.
ACCACCTGCATGACCATTCCAGCCGTCGCACACGTGCGCAAACGAGATGCCGATCGAAATCAGGAGCAAAATCCACGCGCGGTCCATAATTTCACTTTAAATGAATATGAAAGATATATTAAAAAACGAAAGAAAAAAAAGTCGCGGTGCAAAGATTAAAATTCAGTGTTTTTAAGCGCATTCACTAAAAAAAACGCACTTCTCCGTAATCTAAATACAGCGCGCCATAGTTTGCACGTAAAGTCCAATAATATTAATAATAATAATAATAATAATAATAATTAACAACGTGCTGAAGGCGGCGTGCTTGTCATCCACTACGCGGTCGCGTGACGCTGCTGATTGCTCAGTGAAGCGGGATGTCTTTGTGCACGTGCCCGTTCACGCCTCATGGTGCTGATGTGCGTGGCGGAGGCGCCGTTGCTGCTTCTGTGTTGCGGTGCGGAGTTTGAATGGCGCTCTGCTCGCTCGCTCTCTCTCTCTCTCTCTCTCTCTCTCTCTCTCTCTCTCTCTTCTTCTCTCTCTCTCTCTCTCTCTTTCTCAGCTCATCGGGAGGGTTTAGCAGGCTGGAGGAACTCCTCCTCTGCGTTCTCAAATCTGCGAGGCAGGCAAATTAAGTCTGCATGCACAATACTTGCATTTATAAACATGCTGCCTGGTCGTACGGAGTTTTTGCACGCACTTGGAAGTAAATATTAAAAAAATTAAAGAACTTGGTGTTGGATAGAGCGATATTATTGCATTATAAGTGTAAAATCAACTATTCTATTACTTTCTATGCATTCTGTATAGTATTAAAGAGGCTATTTAGGGATAATTTAAATTCTTTTACATTAATATAAACTAAAAGTTCCTTTCTGAATTGATTGGGAATCGAAGCCATGATCACATTTACATTTGCGGCATGGCAGATGCCCTTATCCAGATCGACTTACATTATTCTGTTATACAGCTGAGTAATTGGGCATTAAAGACCTTGCCTAGGGGTCCAGCGGTGGTGATTTGGTGGTGCTGGGAATTTTCCAATTTTCCAATTAGGAGTCCAACATCTTAACCACTGCGCTTCCACTTCCCCGTAATTTTCTAATAAGCAGGCCAACAACTTGACCACTGAACTATCACTTCCTAAACGTTTGGTGCTGTTACCATGGAAACTGGTCTATTAATTAAATGAATATTATGAGCAACCTACATTTATATATAACCTTTATATTTAACTGAGCAGTTAAGAGGTAAGGGTGCTACCGGGATTCGAACCTATGATCTTCCAATAAGCAGACCAACACCTTAGTTACTAGTCTATTACTTCCTAAAAATTTGGGGCTGTTACCATGGAAACTGCTCCAATAATAACATACCTTTTATGAGAAACCTACATTTATATTACATTTTTACTTAACTGAGCAGTTTGGGGTTGAAGATGCTGCCGGGAATTGAACCCATGATCTACCAATCACATTTTAAATTATAATAGATAAATTGATTAAATATTTTAGGGTTGACTAATGCCATGGATCTTGTTAAAAGGTTTTAGATCATATGAGATATGGGGATCAGGGCATAGGCATAAGAATAGCACAGTTTTTTAGCTGTCAACCTTGCAATCGAACCTCAACTGCAATTTCTGTTGATAATCAATCAACCTGATTGGTAAAGATTGTTAAAGATTGGTAGGTTTTAAACTAATCCACTTCCCCATTAAAGAATAATAAAGCTATTTAGACAAATCAGCTTTTAGAATGATGTCATTATACTGTACAGGGTTTTGATTGCGCACAATTGAACAAATGAGGCACTTTGCAAATGCTTTTCATACTGCACTGTACTTGTCCCGAGTTCAACTTCAAGCAGGATGATGCTAGTAAAAGCTATTTATTACAAACCCATAAAAGCCCATAGCTAACATATGATCACCTATTGCAGCAATGTTCTCACTAAAACTACTATCTTGAGACACTGAAGGCAAAACCAAATAAATCAGCTGCTCGTTAATGTTGCACGTGATTTAGAAATCACAACACATTCTTGCTCAGCATAATGTAGTTCTGGGAAAACATGCAATATATAATAGATCGCATCCATCTTTCTTCATCCCTCTTTACCATATCATCAGTTTTCTTCCGCTGACTGGAAGAAAAACCTTTTCCACTTTCCCTCAAGAGTTTAAACGATCCAAGACGAATTGGCAACCTCATCCCTCTCTAGCCACACAGAGACATTTGCACTTCTTATCCCATGGTTCTCTAGCAATGTTCAAAAGTTCGGGTGCAGTTCCATTCAACACACTCCATACACACAACACAACTGCCTTTGCATTGAACTGCAAATTGTCCCAGCCGCTAATAATCACTAGAAGTGAAATAGATCTTTGTACTTTCAGGGAAAGTGGAGGCTGATCAGATGTTTGACAGGACTAACAGCTCAGATCCACATGGGCTGAGCAGACTATTCATTACAGTAACCAGCAGAGCTGCAGGCAGTTCATCAGTTCCAAACCACTAATGGAGACAGAATGAAAAAAGGTATGTTCATAGAACCGGCATGTCTTCAGTTCAGAAGTACAGAATCACTGGAAATGAAGTGAGTGGCTCAGGCCAACATACTCTTCTCATCTTTGGGTTTTTTTTCTTTTAAATGAGATGTTTAATAAATGGAGCTAGTTTTTCCTTATAAGTCCTGCATCTTCAGAGAGTCGACGTACAGTTTGATACAGTTTGGCAGTTTGTGGACAGTCAGGGCCAGCAAGGCCTTTTTCAGAAGCTGACCTACATTTACAACCTAAATTCTAATATTTTTGTTATAAATTGTATTAATTCCCAACAGTTTATTCTCTTTATTTTGTATCGTTTCTCTTGGCTGCACTGCTTCCAGTACGTGTATGTAGATTATTCGATTTTTTTGTCCAATCAGATTTCAGTTTCTATGTGCTGCCATGGTAATCTAATCTGCCAGAGCTTTTAGAATCAGTAGTGCTGTTTATGTAACTTAAATTATATTAGCAGTAATAAAGAAGTAATAAAGTCTCTGACAAATATAGTTAAAAATTCCCCTGATTGTTTAGCCTAAAGATTTAAACTTATTGTTGTGCACAAACCCACTAGTTAAGTTAATACCATGTGATTGGTCTAATGTTTACGTATGTCAAGTACGAGCACACACACGTACTTGATCTCTTTTCTGCGTCCCGTATGTAACACACACAAACAAAGAAAAAAGAAAAAAGAAAGAGATAAATCATGCTTACACTGATTTCACGGATTTCTTCTTTCATGGGAAACGGAATTAGGCAAGGTTAGACACAGTCATCATACGACTTATCTGTATTGTGAGGGGGGTAATAGCAGTCATACCATAACACACTGCCAGAAGTTGTAAAGACTGGGAAGTGTGTTGATGCTGGATTAGCATACATTCCTCTGTTGATGCTGTTGTCTTGAAAGCTGCATTCTGTGTGTACGTTACAGCATATTGTTGTTTGCTAATTGAGCTGAGGGACAAGTCTGTACCTCTGTCTGCCAACGGACTTCTGTGGAAGATATTTTGTCGTAGCGCAATGATAATTTATGGCAGCGAAGCTTTACTTTAATCCAGTTTCACACAAATTGCAGCATCTGCAGCAACAAAACTGAGTATCAGGAGAATCGTTTTTGGCTGCCGCTGCACATGATGCACAAAGAGCCCTTAGAAAACTCCAGCCTTACAACAAGGCCACTCCCACATATTCACACAGACAACAAAATCAAAAGCATTTATGTAGATAAACAACAGGAAGCCTGAGAGGATGGAATATAACTCCCAAGGTAGCTTTTTTTTTTTTTTTATACCAAGACTAGTGTGCAGCTCGGAATAAAATACTTTAAGTGCATGTTTATTTCCCAGAGGCAGACTGGTCGGCAATAATCATTAGACAGAATTTAAACATATACTTCATGGAAAAAAGTATATACGGGACATCTCATAATTACATTCATAAGTTTTTTTGAACATTGTATTCCAGATCAAGTCTCAGTCTGAATTCTATAATAACTTCCACACTTCTGGAAAGGCTTTTGGAGTGAGAATCAGTTGATTGGTGAGATCAGGAGCTGATATCAGACGAGGAGGTCTGGGAGAACATCCTCAAGATGTGCACTGGAATTGAGGTCGGGTATAACACATTATGTCTTCATGAAGCACATGGGCCATTGTGCATAGGGGCATTGTCATGCTGAATTAGTGTTTGAGCCACTCCAATGTGAGGGCAAGAGCTTAAGAAAGACACTAAAGGGTGTCCACAAACGTTGGACCATATGTAGTAGGTTGAATATAGGAATAAGACAGGGCAGATTGCATGTATTTTTGAACTTGTAATATGGACACAGATACTAATCATGAACTGCCGTAAGTGACGTTCTAAGTGTTAAGCAACCACGTCTAAGCGAACAATTTATTTAATTTTGTTTATCTTGGGTGCCGCCATGTGCTTCTGGCAATAAACTTCGCTTTATTAGTTTTATGTGTGGAATCTAGTAAGGCTTTCTGTCAGCCATTTATGTAGCTGGAATACAGTATAGTATGAAATAAAATGTAATTTAGACCAGATCAGGGTTAGACACATACCAGACAAACCAAACTATATACGCAGGACAACAGATATGTATTGCAGTGACAATAGAAGAGTCTAATGTGAAAAAGCGATAGCAGAAATAGGCTGTAAAAATCAGTGAGCGGCTTAGCAGCAATAAATATAGCAGCCATACTGTCGCAATAGTAAGAATCTCAGAAATAGAAGGTGTCTAAGGTAGTATTTTAAATTGCAGGTGTCCAATGGTAGGTTATGCTGGTTTAGGGGTCTGAGTAACCCAGCTGAGTTGAGTAATGTGTAGCATCAAAAAAGAAACTAGTAAGATGTCTCGTGGTTGCTGAAAAGATCCTCTGGTAACTATTGCCAGATTCCTGGAAGGTAAGACACAAATAAAAGGTGTGGTGACTTTACAGATGCCGTAGTTCACAGCTGGAGTTCAAACTCTCTATCATTCCTCTCAAGAAGATATTATGGCATTTTAATAGAAAGCTTGAGAATGGTTAAACTGCAGGGGGGCATCAGCAAGAACTCAAGGTGCTGTGCATTTGCCTACCACTTTTAGTTATAAGCAATGTCTGGACCAGGAGGAAAGTATTTTTTTCAAGGTTTATTGCTCACAAAACTGAATTATTCTTTTTTTACTGTTTACATGCCAACTGCATTCCTTCTCATTCGCACAACTTACCTTCATGAAACTTGAAGGTAAGGAAACTGTCTTGCTTTGACTGTGATCATTAACAGTGAAATACTGTACTCACGTTATACAATATTTTAATGTTGGTACCAGAGTCTATTCACTTTGTCATATAGAGTAATTTTAGAGTTCATATAGAGTACCGAAAACTTTAACACAGCTTCCTTAAACCCCCTCAATTCAGATATATTAAGCAAGTATTATGCAAATGTACAAATAAACCCACTCGATTATATAAGAACGTTGATTTGACTGGATTGTGATCTTAACCACTTTAAATGATTTCAATGATTTTTAAATCCCAAGTGCTCTATTTGTCTTAGTGTCAAAAGTGTTAGTGGTTCTATGTCAACATAATAACAGAAACTTCCCCTTTCAGAAAACGATTTACGGTAATTGCAGCCAATAGCAAGTTAAATGCACTAGCAATAGCAAGTTGAATAATTTTCTGTATGACACAGGCTGTTTTTTGGGGTTAGTGTAAATATTAAATATAAAATTGGGATCCTGAGCTCTGTGGGTGTTTCCTTTGCCGTGTTCTGTTGCTATTTGTGCTGAACAGCTGCAGTCCCACAATGTTCTACATCCTGTAAGGATGGACAAAGTCCATTTGTTGAAACGGATGAGATGTTCATGGTTTCTCTTCCTTCCTTGAAACAGATTTGATTATTTATTACATTTAACTTGATCAGATGTTGTTTTCAGGCATTCATTGAATTAAAAAAAAAACGATTCAGAAGCTGAGGATATAAAAACTTTAGAGACGCTATAAAATAATAATATAAAATAAGTTTAAAGATGAAATAGTCATAGCTATATCAGCATTATAACTGGAAAATAGGTTTAGGTTTAGGGTTAGTCTTATGGGGTAATTTATTGTATGGCATTCTGGACGAATGCAGATGTCTCCTTTACCCAGGTTTTTGGGAGGTTGGAGAGGACAGACACAGTAGGAGAACATGTGTGACATTAACTATAGCGTAAGGCCAAACCTCAAAGACCATAACACACTTAGCCTACCTTTTGAACCACCAGAACACTTCTTGCTGCAATTAGTAAGTCTATCTGTAGGTTAAAGGAACATGTAGGTCACAGCTAGCGGTCAGACATCCAGGAATGTGAAGCAGCTGACCTTCTCCACAACATAATGTATGTATATAGGGAGGACTTCCCTTTTGCGTACTGAGGTCAGTACTTTCCTTCTTTCATTTTGGTGTAATAAGACAGGTTATTGTGATGAATCTGTCCCTTCTAGCAAGTCATTAAAAATTTTCAAGAATTAAACCTGGTTTTACATTCCAAATAAACCAAGTGTTGCCATTTATGTGTGTATTTGATATATGAAACACAGTGATGTTAAATTCATGAATCTGACTGGCCAGAAAGTGTGGTTTTATTTTCTAGAACAGCAGTTTCCTTAATAGTGAGATCACAGATTTCCTCGTTTTAATGTAGTATTATTTTTGTAGTATTAATATCAAGTATCTTGGCAGAGGAGTTATCGGAAAGACCGGAGTGATATAATTGCTGCCAAAATGTTAGTAACAGAATTTCTCTTGGCTGTTTTACACATTAAATGTAAGTGAAACTGATTACACATCTGATTTATATATTTATCATTATATCGTTACGATATAATAGGAATATTACTTTTCCATGCGGTTATTTAAAAATAATCAACTTTAGGCTGGTAACAATAACTATCCTACAATCTGGTTTGCATATCTACTCTATATCATTAATTATTATTATATAAGCCCCCACCATGACCTCTTTACCCCATTTCCCTCTCTTAACTTAACTAATGACTCAATTGACGATGAAAGTTCATGAATAATTGCATTTGCATTTTTCTTATATATGTAAATTGATATTTTACATATATTACCATATTTTGTAAAGTAGGCAACATGTTGATTCATTGCCATGGATACTATGAATTTTTTTAGCTCATTCTGTGGTGTGTGTGTGTGCGTGTGCATGTGTGTTAAAGCTGCTTCTGATTTTCTTCCAACAATTTAAACAACGTTCATGCAAATGGACAGCATTGTTTAGCCTTCAGTCACTACATTCTCTTTTTTTCAGTCACTTTGTAGTCTGATTTAATTGGGTTACAAATATCAATGGATGGCCTAGCCAACGTTAAATTTCCCAGGAGGGACTCATTTGCATTCATTTCGTCAGAGGTACAATGATTGAATGCACAGCCTCCACAAGAGAGTGGACTAAGGGGTCAAACTTCATGCTTACCCATTAGAACCCCAAACAGGATCATTGCACTGTGAAAGTAGGCCCTTCACTGAGATGAAGTATCTGCGGTACAGACCAAAGTTATGGCCACAGAATCTTAAGTGTTCTATTGAACTAAACCCCTTTTGAGTTTTTCCCGCTGGAGTCGAATCAGTTGACTAAAATGTCTTACATTTAGCCTTTTTTGAAATTCATGACCTTGGTTCTCTTGCTTTCCTGTGTCCAACAGCGTGTATAATACCGATATTGTCCCAGCTGGGGCATCAACTAAAACCTGGGACTGAGGAGGTAAGAAATATATAACATATTAGCTGAAAGGAAATAAGACTTCAGTCCAACTCACTCTTGTGTAGCAGAGGATGTTTTCTTTGTATTTTATTAATATTTCTTCTCTCTGGTTATGGCTGCTGGAGGATATTAGGAAAGACTTCATTGTACTCACTATGCATTAAAGAGCATCTGTACATGAAGCAGATATGCACTGAGCTGATCTTGACTGTAGACTTCCTGTAGGAGCTTTAACCACACTAACCCTAAGAGAGTTGGCTCATTATACAGTAAGTTAACGCTGTCAGCAGAGGAGACCGGAAACTTTTCACCACAATGTAGTAAAATACACATTTGCTTTCTCACAGTTTTCATCTTGACTTTAACATGATGTAATGCATGTGTTTATTTCGAGCATTTTTAACATGTGACTGGTGCCTGTGTGTGAGATCTATGTGGAAATGTTCTGTCTGTACATATTAAAAAGCCAGATTTTAAAATTATATGCAATATTTCTGACTGAAACAAGGGTTACATTTCCCTTTACTGTAGCAGTGCTGATGGACTGCTTCACTCAGTTAAGCATGATTTGTTTGTGGTTGGCAAACGGATCTAACATTTCTATTCACCAATCATTACAAACATGATGAAAAATTTCTACACTTTGGGGTTTTTTTCATGATTGATTTCATTAAGTACATATACACAATTTGTCTTCTTAAATGTATCAAAAATTTATTTAGTCCCTGCTAAAAAAATCCAGCCCAATCCCACGACCTACTGCCGAAACACAGTGCCAAGGTGGAAGTCCGAGACCTGCGGGACAAACATGAAGGCTGTTGCATTTCTTCTGGCTTGAGCCTAGTTGCAAAAACTAATAGTAAAATGGCTTGGAGTACTTTTTTCAACATTTGCACACTAGCTATAGTTTGCAGCAAGGCAGTAGCGAACACCTACAGCAATCATTTCACAGGATGAAAGGGCTAGTTAAAATTTGCTGCATCCTGCAATAACAAAAAAGTCCACCAGGTCTTGGCTACCAAGTGTGATTCAGTCAGGCAAAGGCAGGATTTGAACTCCAGACTCACAGGTACAAGGCAAACATGCTAATCACAGTGTCTCTATCACCCAGTAATCAGCATGGAATTCGTTGATCAGTGTATAAAGAGGAGAGAAGATATTACTTAATTTAAGTTCTTCATATGTCTTGTGGTCTGTCTTATCAGCTAGGTAAGGAAGTGCATACAGTTGTTAGTAGCACAGTGGTTCAGGTGTTGGACTGCTAATTGGAAGATCAGTGTTTGATTCTCAGCATCACTAGGATTTGCTAGTGTTAGGCCCCTGACCAAACCCTTAATCCCCAATTGCTCAGCTGTATTAAAGAGATAAATGGAGGTTGCTCTGGATAAGGGCTTCTGTCAAATGCCATAATTGGTAATATTAGCCTTTTGTCCCAATCACATTCTATTTGTTTGTTATTAAAAAAAACTGAATATAGTGACCATTATGGCCATCGAGGGCACAGAAAAATGTTAATAAGGCCAAGGCAGAGTTTTTATATTTGGCGCTGCTAAAATAGGATATGCCTGCCAGTTGGGAAGTGCTGGTGAAACGAAAACAGTATTAAAAAAAATCCCAGAAAGCATTTATTGGTCAGTTAAGACAAGTAATAAAGAAGCTGGAGCATGACAGCTGGCAAAGGAGTGTCGGACCTCAAATTCTGTTTGTTTTCAGCGTCATTTTCTGTTGGACCATAAGCAATATTTACTAAAGAAAACTGTAAAGAATTGCCGAGCATTAACCAGCGAAATACGCTGTTGAAACTGACAGAGGTCAAAGTAGTGAAACATTCCACTGCCTTTAGGGACACATGGTGCCTGATGTTTATTCTCTGGCACTAGAACAGTCTTTCCATGATTCACCATTGTGATATGATAACTTCATCTGCGTTATATAACGACAATGTGTGAATCTTTCAACTCCATAGTAAAAACTGCATTGTGGTGGGTCTTTGAGCAGTGATGAATGTTTGCTTTTCTGCTTAGTTTCTAAATGTGAATAAAATACCAGTGTCTACTACATGTGTGTTTTTTTATTCTCCTAAACATGTCCAGTTTAACATATTTGGCATGAATACACATCTAGTTAGGAGCTTTTCTGATAAAACCTGTTTCCACTGACAGTTATTTATTTTGACATTAATGATGTAGGATACGCTCAGACTGGTGTAAGTATACACAGTGAATTTTGTGGTGATGGAAGTCCACAGTTTAGACATTGGAGGTTTCTATGTGTGTGTATTTGTTATGTTAACTTTTTTTCTCTCTTTGGACTTTCTGCTTTGACCTTTTCCGCACAGTTAGACATTGTTTGGTTGAAGGCTGATAGTTTTTTTGTGTCTCTTATGGTCCTTCTCCTTTATAAATAGTACATTCCTGAGATGTTCAGCAATATTTAATATTGTAGTATTATTATATCACATGTTATTCCTGCTTAAGTTTGCTGTTGTTGGCATGACAGTCTAGAGAACAGAAAAGAGGTGGTTGTTATTGAACAGGGTGATAGTAGATCACAAGGGATAGAAATTGCCCTGTTTGCCCAGAGTCCTCCAGGTAAGGAAGTGCTTCAGAATCCTTAGACCTTAGCATCAACAGTGCTTCCTGTAGCTCCCTGACTCCTTCCCTGTCATTCTTAATATTTAATATACAAAGATTTAATTAAAACAATTTAACAAATAGGCCATTTTAAGGTACTATATAGAAGTAAGCATACTATTATGGCATAATACGTTGATTTTTTACTTCTTCTTCTTCCGCTACAGTGAATCATTTGTTTCCACTTAGCCGTACTTCTGCAACCTCCTCACTTACACCCACTTTATTTACATTTACATTAAGCAGACACCCTTAACCAGCACAACTTACATTATTCTCTGAGCAACTGAGGGTTAGGGGGCTTTATCGGGGGCCCAGAAGTTGTAGCTTGGTGGTGCTGGGAATCGAACCGCAGTCCTTAAATTAGTAGTCCAACAACTCAACCACTACGCTAATACTGCGCCATACTGCTTCCCACTAACAATATGCCCACATTTATCACATCCATATACATTTTTTAGTCTTCCTCGTTATCTCCTGCCTGCATGTTCAACATCCTCCATATACAGATCTTCCTTTCCACTTTCCCTCTTCTCAGCACATGTCCACACCATTTTAATTTGGCCTCTCTGACATCTTCCCCGAAATGTCCAACATGAGCTGTCCTCTGATGTGCTTGCTCCTGATCCTGTCCAACCCTGTCTCTCCCAAAGAGAACCCCAACATTTTCAGCTCTGCTTACCTCCAAATCCTTCTTCTGTGTCTTTTTTAGTGCTGCTGTCTCTAAACCTTACAGTATAGCTGCTTTTAACACTGTCTTTAAGACTACTTCCTTTATGCTTGTTGAATAAATTTTCTTTTTTACATCAACTACTAATAGTAAGAATCTGCTGAGGTGAACCATAATCTGCAAAGCTGGCTTACATTAGTATAAATTATACTGCTAAGGGTTCTAGTATTAAATTGTGCTCCCTGCCCTCCTCAACCATGCAAGTTGTTTGCTATCCACTAAATGGCCTTAATTAATTTTATAGCTTTTAAAACAGAATTTTTAATCACTGCAATGCAATTATATGTTTACTAAGTCGTTCTGCTCAGTAACCCGCTGCTATGAGCTCGCATCTGTCTTTTAGACAGAAACCTTATTCATGCAACTTTAATGCTATTTCCTAAGTCGCCACCCGGAGCTCGTCCATGCACTGACTTCCCATCCACTATGATTAGGAAGTAGTCTTTGTGGAAAATGCACTGCATGATGTCAGGCCTTGCTACTTGGCCAGCGTCAAAGGGCAAAAAAAATGCAGACTGCCAATAAGGGGAAGGCTGCCATGAGTTTCCAGTAAGCACTTATACTGCTAACATGAGAGGCTTTGCAGTTCATTGATTTGGTTTTAAACATTGTTTACGCAAATTGGCGCAGGGTGAATAATGAGGCTATGAAAAGCATGCTTCCTTATTTGCATTAAGAACGGAGCAGGGAAATCAGGGCATGTATTCGATATCTGCCCAGAGTGTGGTGTGTGTATGTGTTATTAAATTATGCTGAAAGAAAGGAATGTAATCAAATATGAATACATTTGTCTGTCTAAAGAGATTAAAAATTCTGTATATACATGAATACAGATAAGAATAGGAGTTTTAGACAAATACATTCACAGGATATCTTATATTATATTTACATTTACAGCATTTATCAGAAGGTTGTTTAGATGTTTTGGGGAGAAAGTCAGGGAAGCCAGATTGAGGTGGTTTGGACATGCACAGAGAAGGGAAAGTGAATATATTGGTAGGAGGATGTTAGAAATGAAGCTACCAGGCAGAAGGCAAAGAGGAAGACCCATGAGGAGATATATGGATGGGATAAACAAGGACATGAAGTCAGTGGGTGTGAGTGAAGAGGATGTAGGGAATAGGGTTAGGTGGGGACAGTTGATTCGCTTGGCAACCCCTATAAGGGAACAGCCGGATGGAAAAGAAGAGTGACCTACATTTATCTGTTTCTTGTTTTTTTTAATAACAATTTTAATAGCAATTGGGAGTTAAGGGCCATGCTCAGGGACCCAGCAGTGGTGCTGGAACCCTTATCTTCTAATAAGCAGTCCAACACCTTAACCAATGTCCTACCACATACTATCTTTTTATACTGCATTTACCCTTAGTAGCTGTCTACTCAAGGTCACTTAATTCATTAGAAAATATTGCAGCCTAAGAACTCTTTGCTGCTTTGCAATAAAAACTGTTCCACATATCACCTTAAAGGTACACTAAGCGATATTTGCCAAACAATAACATTTAAAAACACTAAAACAAAAATGCTCATACTATAGGTAAGGGTTGCCAGATTGGATTGAAGATCTCCAACCCAACTACAGCATAAATCCCATCAATCTAAAAAAATACCAGCCCTAAATGCATAGTGTTTAAACTGTAAACTATATTAAAAATCCAGCCGTTTGTATCAAAAAGCAGGCAAAATTTATTAACCAGCCCAATGCCTTGTTTTTGGTCTGACGTGATTAAAAGAATCCTAATTGGGCTTTCTTATTCCTATCATTATTACACATGTTCCTTATGGCTTACTGGGATATCGTGTTTTACCATTAATGCGAAACATAAATTAGCATAATAATAGCTGAGGCTGAGAAAGTGTCACTTTAAGAACTTACAAGCTTTAAAATACAGGATCATATAAACTATTTTTTTAGATGAATGTCACAGTCAGCACTTCATAAATTAATGGCTACAGTGCCTTAAAAAAGTATTCCTACCCCTAAACTTTTTTACCATTTTGTCACCTTACAACCATAAACTTAAATGTTTTTATTGAGATTTTATATAACAGACCAACACAAATTAGCACATAATTATGAAGTGGAACAAAAATGCTACATGGTTTTTAAAATTTTAAGCAAATAACAATCTGAAAAATGTGCATTTGTATTCATTTTCCTGTACTCTGATACCCCTAAATAAATACACTAAATGGCTGTGTAAAAAAATACTTCCTATTTTTTATTTATTGCAGGATATCGCCCACTCTATGGGTCCATCTGTCTCTGCGATTCCCCAGCTGCTTGTCATCGGCCTATCTGCCCTTCTGCTTCCATTTACCACTCATGCTTCAACACTGCTTCTCCTGAAACAGATGAACTGTGGCCATGCCCGGCATTCAGCTCTGCTCCACTGTGGCTCCACCAACACACTATGGAAAACTGGGATCGAACATTTTCCACATTAGGAAATTAACTACCCGAGAGGACAGAAATAGATATTTGCAATTCGTACCTTGTCAAGAGAGACGATTTGAGGGGCTTAAGTAAAGTCAGTGTATATGCCAGAGAGCCTACATTCATGATTATAATAATCGGAGTAAATCATGCATTAGGAGTACAGAACACTGAGAATTAGCGTACAAATATGCAGTTTTATCAAATGATTAGAAAGTCTGTAACGCTATTAAAAGACTCCTAAAGGCATAAAATCTATCCAAGCACATTTTTTGTCCTGGCATGGAATCATTTACATTTACATTTACATTCATCTCTGGTTGCTACATACAGCAATTAGCTGTATCCGAAGCACAATTATGTGTCAGACCTAATCATCCCAACAAGAACAAGGCAGCCATGTGTACTTATCTGGGATTATTTAAGGTTATTCCTAAACAAACACACAATACTTCTGAGGCACAATCTCACTAATACAAATTGTGATAAACTAGTGGCCAAGAACAGTAATGGCAATTTAAAACATCTGACTTACCATCACCTTAATCAAGTTAAAGATTTTCTGTTATTAAAGTGCATTGATTTAAAATGATTCTTTACTAGGAGCTTAAGAAAAATATTTACATTGTTGTACAGCAAACCAAATTGAGTACTTTCAATGAAAATTACTTCAAATAAGTCTTTACAAATGAAAGACTTTTGTCAAGACATTATTAAAAATCCACAGCTGTTACAGCACTGCTTACCACACACTCAAACTGGTATCACTTTCTTTGCTGTGTCTTCACCTAGTGACAGTAACTATAGTAGTTGGTGGAGCTACAATCTACCATTTAGCGTAGTTTTAACAGTTAGTTTTAACAAGTTCATGTCATGTGCTTTTATCGCTAGCGTGATGAAAACATTATCACACATTTAGGCGATGCCCTCGTCTACAGAGACATACATTTATGTCTGGGCCTTGTGACTGGCAGTTTGGTGGTGTTGGGAATTGAACCCATCAGTGGTGTTGGGAATTGAACCCATGTTGTAACCCTGAGTTACATCATTATAAACTAACTAATTATCAGGGAAATTAACTATTATAGGCAAATATCAATCACTTTGATATTTGGGGGGAAGTGGTGGCTCATGGTTAAGGTGATGGACTACTAAGGATTGTTGTTTTCCAGCTCCACCAAGCTACCACCACTGGGCCCCTAAGCAAGACCCTTAACTCCTAATTGCTCAGTTGTATAAATGAGATAATGTAAGTCGCTCTGGATAAGGACATCTGCCAAATGCTGTAAATGTAATTTTTTTCTTAGTGTAATGATTGTGTTTTTGTTTCATGTTCTGTTTCAAGTCCATGTCATGATTATGTTTCATGTGTTTATTTTGTTTATGTTTTATGTTTGATTATGCTTCTTTTAATTTTGTTTATGTTTCATGTTTTATGTTTGATTATATTTCATGTTTTTATTTTGTTTATGTTTCATGTTTTATGTTCTGATCTTGTTTTAGTTTATATCACTTCATGTTGCTCATGTGTCTGTCTTTTGTTTACTTCCTGTCTTGTCCTGTGTCAGGTCATCCTTGTTCCTCATTTGCTCCTTGTCTTGTGATCTTCTTATCTATGTGTTGTGTTTCCATTGGTCAGTCTTTTATATTTATAGCCCTTGTGTTTCCCTTTGTCTTGGTTGAGAATTTCGGTTGTATCTTGAGTTTATAGCAAACTAAGATCTTTGAAGTCAAATTCATGTTTTCTGTTTGTGTTTTTACTAGTGTGCGAAGATAAGATATGCTATGCTACGCTAAGTCTTTTTAGTTTATGTTCAATGTTTTTGTAAATAAACTGCACCTTTGGGTTCAAAATAACTACTCGCCTCAGTGGATTCTTTACACTTAGAGTCTAATGTCGTTTAAAAAAATGAAAATGGTTCTGTTCTGGAGAGACAGTGTTCCTCAGATACTGTTGGGTGGACATGATTTTGCCAAGTAGGATGTGATCCTGGATTAACATCCTTTGTTGATCCTAAATCAACATTTCAATCAACCGTAACCATCTGATGTCATCAGTGTGTGCCGGCCAAATCCGCCTCAATCCATTTATGAATCTTTCTCATTTTAGACCACAAACAGTCTGAACAACTTTAACCGGGTAAATGCTGATGTAAATGCTAAAACACTGATGACATCAAATAGTTATGAATGGTTGATTGAAATGTTGATCCAGGATTAAGAAAGAATGTTATTCAAAGATCACATCCTACTTGGCAAAAATCACATCCACCTCATATGTTGGATGAAGACTGTAAGTTGGATAAACCAGGCTTGTCTAGTCATGTTTATAATTAAACAAATCATTTTGGTAGCAGATACATGGCCAGGCTATAAAACGAGATAACATTCCAATAAATATAAATCTGATTTTGAATAGAAGACCATAAAACTGTAATTCAGGGACCCGATGTTGTCTTCTGTCAGTGTTCCTTGGTTACAGTCAAAAACACACTGCCAAAATGAACAGAACTGGCTTAGACGGACAAGTATAATTTCTTACCATACTTGAGTTCATTTCATGTTTGACAAGAAGCAATAATTATATCCTTAAAAAAGGAGAAATACTTTCTAAATAGTGTGGAAAATCTATGCTCAGTGTGGAATCTCTAAATGAGACCAGCATGCTAATGAAAAGAAACAACCAAAGTCTGAAAAAATCTATAGACAGCAAGTGTATTGTGTGTGTATTTAAAAAGCACCAGCAGTAAAGATTTTTAATGATTAAATGAATTCATAAATAAGCTATTAATAAGTAAGCATCGAAGCAGTACTGACCAAGGCAAGTTGTCACATGAGCTGAAGAACAGTTTGAGAGCAAAATTAGATCAGGGGTAACTAAGCGCAAAAGCCAATTTGATTAAGACACTATAAGTGCAGTTTTGTGGGTAATGTTTTAAAAGTGTGCTACTGTTTATTAACAAATCTCACATTACAAGCTGCAGTAGGACATCTTGGAAAATGCTAATCGTAGCCCGATAGCACTCAAATTAGAGTCAATGGACGGAAATAAAATGTTTAGCTTGTATACTTTTTTTTTATATATATAAAAATCTACACTACTTCAAAAACTTGCTGAAAAGGCAAACAAAGACACAAAATTTTACTTGAAATTTGTCAGATTTCTCTGATTTACACATTTCCCAACTTCATTGGATTGAGTTGGAGTTTGTAGTTCTGTATATTAATTTTTCTAAATATAGTTCTGAATATTATAGATGGTTCATTAATTAATATAAAATACTTATAATATAAAATAGTTTCAGTTATGCCAAACTGTATATTTGTAAAAATATATTACAAGAAAGCTGAAAAATCTATCTACTCTAATTAAACATTAATTTTAGGAGGAAGAAATGTTAAAACTAAAACAAAGTTAACGATGGGTGAATCATTAGCATGTTGTTAGAAATGCTGTTACGAATGCCACACAGATCGACTGCCAGGTTTTACGACCTCATGCAGATACTAAGATAATGACTCCCATTTAACCGCTATAGTGCATCTGGAAACAGTCGTTCTCCTATAAAAAGCAGAAAGCAACAAGCTTTAATTTATAGAGGTTATACAGTAAATCAGCCACCAACAGACGCTCAGCCATCAACGATATGTGGAACAGATTGTCCTGATTAAAGGTCCCTTTAAAGGTCACATGCTCAATTAACTGTGCTTTCAGAATAACGTGCATTTCTTCAATTGTCAATTAAGTGAATATTAAAAAACAATCTTCCCTACAGGGTTAAATAGACCAGGCGTGATAGTTTAACTACAGGACAATAATTAGGGATATACATCTTCATAAATTCTGTAAAATTGTAGAACAGTGACTGTAACACTGCTTTAATTATTTACCAAGAACAGATTGTACCTTTTACCAATTCACAGTGGGAAAAAAAGAAAAAGAAAACACTAGTTGATGAAGATTAGGTAAATAAATAGATAGATAGATCCAGTGCGACTTACATTTATCTCTTTGGGACCCAGATGTGGAAACAAACCCCGATCTACCAGGTATCAGTCCAACATTTTAACCACCGAGCCACCACCTCCTCACACCTTCAAGATCAGGCACTGTTATCAGGTGAGGAGCTCTGGGAGGTGTTCAGTGAGGTTAAGGTCAGGGCTTTGAACACATGAGATTAACCCCTTCTACCATAACACACCTTGTCTTTATGGGGCTCAGGGGATTTATGCACAGGGGCACTGGCATGCATTGAGACAGAACCTAGAAAACAGTATACTTTTGTGTATACGTGTTTCTGTAAGATGTCCTCAAACTTTTGCTTATATGGTGTACAATAAGAACTTCTTACAGATAGATATTAATGTGTTCTATAACACTTAATATGTCTACAGCTCTGTGGGGAAAAAAGAGAAAAACTATCCTCTTATGTGTCCTGAAGGGCAGCGTGGAGATAAAAGAGCTCAAGCTGCATGAGAAGTGCATGATTAATATACTTTGGCAGCGTTAAAAATGGCAGAGAGAATAATCCAAGGTGTCTAACCATACCTTTCAACATGGGGATTTAAAAATAAGGGAAGTCAAACTGCTTCCAACCCCTCCTTATTCTTCCAGAACACACTAAACCCCAACTCCACCCTGCCCTACTCCACACCAGGTGATACACTAAAATTACAGAGTAGCAAATTTTACAGATAGGACTGATAAAAACACATCTAATGTCATGTATTTCTATATGTTGTATTAGATTATGTTGTGTAATATGCCGACTGGGCAGTAAGTGTGTGTGTGTGTGTGGCCCTGTGATGGGCTGGCGACCTGTCCAGGTTGTGCCCCTCCTGCCTCCTGCAATCTGTCCAGGGTGCACCTCCTGCTGGGATAGATGCCAACAGACCCTGACTTAGGGAATGAGCTGGTATCTAAAAGGGCCAAAGGCAGGAGGGGGACACCCTGGACAGTTTGCCAGTCCATCACAGGGCTACACACACACTCACTCCTATGGGCAGTTTAGAATCACCAATCAACCTAACATACATGTTTTTGGACTGTGGGAGGAAACTGGAGGTTCCGGAGTAAACCCACGCAAACACGGAGAGAACAGGCCTGGGAATCGAACAGGCAACAGTGCTAATCACTAAGCCACCATGCTGCCCCATAATCTAAAACAACTAATAACATTTTATAACATTAGTTATATGATTAGAATGTCTAATATAAGATGAGAAGATATTACTTTAGAATTTTGTATTTTGGAAATTCCTGAAACTGTTAAACAAGAATATTTCAAGCTGTGTTTTATATAAAAGACCTAAAAACACTAAAAGACTAAATTGGTTAAATATGTGAACTGACTAATCAAAAACAAAACAACAACAACATTTTTTTGTAAATTTATATGAGATCATCTAATAATCTGTTTCCACAAATACAATCTAAAATGTTTACTAAGCAAGATTAGCTCGGTTACTGTTATTATTATTATTATTATTATTATTATTATTATTAATTAATTAAATTAAGTGGATAATTTTGAATGGCTCAACCAATAAATTATATTATGCATCAAGAAACTTTTAATCCAGTCTCCAAGTTCTGTTGGAAGTTCCTAAGCATTTCTACATGATTCTTTTTTGGTCTGCTTCTTCTTTAAGTTTCTTCCTAGATTTTTCCTTGCCACTGTTGCCCATACAAATAAAATTTGATTAAACTGAATTTATTTTAACAATATGTTTCTAAGACAATTAACTTTATAGTGAACTGTCAGAAGATTCTGCTGTTATTCAGACGACTTTATCCAGAAATGCCATTGTTAATTCCAGAAACAATCAAAAATTGTCCCAGGTTTCAGCCAATGGAAGAAAAACTGTCAATATAAGTTATTGCAACCAATATATAACAGCAACAGATATTTTTACACTTGGAAAACAATTTTATGAGTATTTTTACGGTGTTCCTAGGGTTTTTAGGTTTCCCATGAGGAGCATTCTAAGATTTTTTTTTTTAGAATGCCAGTTAAAACAATGCATCTGAATGAAAAGTGCACAAAAAATAAATAAAATAATATTTTAATTGCATTACCCACCTATTATGCATACATTACTGCTATTGTGCAGAAGTTTAACCCATAGTTTTACAGACTGTATAATATCACCAAAAAGTGAAAAAATATATTAAATCGGATGCAAAAATAACCCAGGATTTAAAAACACCTTTGTGCATCTCTCCTGATCTCTGTTTTTCTGGCTAGCTTAAAGTTACAATATGTGATTTTACATATTGTAACATTTTACAATAAAATCAACATTTTTTGCGCACCCTTTTCGTTAAAACAGGATACGTCATCTGCGTGTTCATGAACTGCAAAAAAAGAACCGTATTAAAACAGAGCAAAAACCCAAATTAATATCGGTGTTGAGTTTCCACACTGGAGTTCCACAACAGAAGTCAAAGAGTCTGAAAGATGATATCATGGTTACGGTATATCTTTTGGACTTACAGGAATATGATGTGATTGGATTTTGGTGTATTTTGCTAAGAAGCTTATGTAGCTTATGTAGTTTGTGTAGCTTTACAAATAAGCCTAACAACAGCAGCAGTGTGTAATTGGTTACTATTTTTATGTTTGGTATTTTAGTACTGTTACTAATTCTACTATAGTTTTCTCACTGATGAATGACACCTGATGTATTGTAGTAATGTTGTCTCTGTTCGTCTAGCCTGTGCTCGTTTATGAATTTAGGAGGCGTGGCTATGGAAGGTGTTTTTACGGCAGGATCGGGACATACTTGTCTTACTGCACCTTTAATGTTGATAAAGCTACTTATATCTAGTCATAGTTAGTCATTAAATTAAACCTGAGGGCTAAAATATCATAAATTTTTAGCGTGCCAATCCATTAATTAGGATTAATCTCGAAGGTCTGCTTTGGAGAACAATTGCCAGATGAACTCATGTATCCCATTCTTTACAAACCTGTCTCTGGTTCCTGTTAATAACCTGTTACAGATGTGTCAGTAAAGCGTGCTGAAAATATCGATGCACTAATTACCATTTAAACACCTAGTTCAAATGATGTACTCGAGCACACAGTTCTTCTGCAGAAATAGAGTTTTCTCTGCAGCGAAAAACAGCGCTGCACAAGCATGATGAATTCATGATGAGAGTTATGCATTTCATTAAGCATGGATACTTATTTCCACTCAAGCATTTCTGTAACAGCATTTATCATTAACATCAAACGAGGATCTAAATGAAACACAGAAAACCTGCAGAGTGTTTGGACTAACTTGCTAGAATCTTTTGGAAGTGAGCAGGGCACAAACACACCGAGGAATGCTGCGGCGTATTACTTTTAATACGCTGTCCAATCACGCTTCTGTCCGATTCCAGTGGTCTATCAAAAAACTCAAATAGAAAGTGACTTAAATGTTTAGCTCATTAACCAATTAGATGAGTAAGTCTACATAACAGCAGCTGCCTGTAATAAAGCAATACTATGGCAAGTTTGAGGCTTGGAGGATTTATTAAGCATTAGTGCAGACATTTTACATGGCAAAGACCAACCATTATTAATATCCTATGTTGTGGCTTTAGGATTTTTTAGTATGAATGCTGACAAAGGGTCAGTTGCAATTCCTTTTGCCTTTGCGTCAAATTTAAACTCTCCCTCTCTCTTTTTCTCTCCCCCTCTGTCTCTATAGACAGGCTGACAGACAGACAGACTGAGAGAAAGATAGATAGATATATAGATAGATATAGAGAGAGAGGGAGAGAGAGAAGGATAGATAGATAGATAGATAGATAGATAGATAGATAGATAGATAGATAGATAGATAGATAGATAGATAGATAGATAGATAGATAGATAGATAGATAGATAAAGTGGGATAGTGGGAAGTGGTGGCGCAGTGGTTGAGGTGGTTAAAAACCCAGGTTCGATTTCCAGCACCACCAAGCCACCACTGCTGAGCCCCTAAGCAAGGCCCTTAACCCATAACAAATAATACTGTAAGTCACTCTGGATAAGGGTGTCTGCCGAATGCTGCAAATGTAAATGTAATGTAATGTAGATAGATAGAGAGAAAGAGAAGGATAGATAGCCTACCAGTCAAAATCACATCCAACCTCTTTTATATACATACTCCTCTACACTCGTGTATATTGAGTTCATCCGCACCCAAGTCAAAGTTAAATACTAGATTACACATTATACGGATTAAGTTGAGGTCTGTCCTTTCTGGCATCATGACGCAAGTCTTCTTTTTACGGTGTTCTCGTAATGGATGTGGCTGCTGCCTGTTTTGCACATTTAATGACTTCCCCATACATTTAACTTGCATTTAATTACATACTTTCGCATGGAGCCACAACTAAAAAAAAAACATTTCAAATAGTTTTCCACGGGTTTATAAAATTAAAAGAAAAAACGCCAGAATGTGGTAGTCATGTCAATGCTCAGCCATGTTAAACACAACATCAAGCTTCAGTGGCACCGAATGTGTATGCCTTTATCTTGACAGACCACTTGAATTAGGGAAAGTGGAAGCACAGTAAGTGTTGGATGGTTATTAGAGGATCAGGGTTTAATTCCCAGCACCACCAAGGTACCACTGCTGGGCCCCTAATCAAGGCCCTTAACCCCCAGTTGCTCAGTTAAATATAAAAGAGATAAATGTAAGTCGCTCTGGATAAGAGATCTGTTTAAGAGTGGGTGGCATGGAGGCACAGCTTCAAGGTCCAAGGATCGATCTGCAGCTTGAGTTATCGTTTGTGTTCTCTTCAGTGACACTGTCCAGTTTTTTGTCTTTTTAATTGCACTTACATACAAAAAATACAAGAATTTGCGGCTACAAATAACTTTTAGATATTAATGTGTGTCTAATAAACTAATGCACCTTCTAAAACAGAGTAAATTGTTACGATTTTTTTGTCCTTACACATCTGGCAGTATTGAACCTCTCATGAAGACGACTCTGAAAGACACAGGGATCTACCGCTGTAATGCCAGTTGCTTGTCATCAGTTATTACAATGCTTTATAAACATTTCGTGCAGACTCTCACAATACCGGTTACATGTGTGTCAGTAAGTTCTCTTTTTTTATTTGCCTTTATAAATTTTGACTTTCGGCACATTTGGGATTTATTCTTTGGATTACAATTTGGCTGGGATTTTAACATTGATATTGCACCGCTGCCTGGTTATTGAACTTTGTTTTGGACTGTGTTTGTCCATGCGTTTTTTCCTAAAACTTCTGCATGTGGCTCCTTAGGTCACTTTAGGTCACCACAGGTCAGGGGTAACTCAGTGGTTAAAACTGAATAGCTGATCCAAAGATCATAGGTTCAGTTCCCAGAACCACCATTCTGCCACTGCTGAGCCCCTGAGCAAGTCCCTTAACCTTCATCTGCTGAGACTTTGTGTCTTACTCTGCTACATTACAGGATGTCTTGGGTGATTTTACTTGCAACTTTCGTAGTGCTACATTACAAGATACCAAACACAAGTACCGCTCGACTAGTCCCACCGTTCCTCAGGATGCAAGATAGGTCTGCCTCTAGACTTGTCTCTGTTCCGGCACCAAGACGGTGGAATGAACTTCCCAGCAATGTCAGAACAGCAGAGACACTGGCTGTCTTAAAGAGAACATTTCTCAAATACCCAACACTTGACATTCAACAGTTATTGTGGGTTGTTATGTGACTCAAAGCACTTTTGTACGTCACTCTGCATAACAGCGTCCGCTAAATGCTGTCACTGTAAATAATACAGTAGTTTTTTGGTAGAATCCGTATTTTACATTAAAAATGCTGTTGACTTTTACTTCACTACATTTCCTAATCAAAATGTATACTGCTACTCTGATACATTACTCCGAAGCATATTTGTTACTCAGTACAAAAGAATAAGGTCTGGTGTTTGATTAGTTAGTTACATCATTGATTAAAATTCTTTGCACGTTATTTCATGCTAGCAAGCGAGTTCTATTCAAAGCTAAGGCAGATTTTATAATGAACGCAGAAATCTAATGAACACCCGAGGCCATATTTGTGAGAAATGTTCACTTATGTTGGATTAAAAAAGTCTTTGTACCATATGACGTGCCTGTCACATTGAAGTGTTTGCTTTCCATTTAATTATTTTTGGAAGACACCTTCCTACAAGTCATTTAAATAGTTTAATTAAGACTGAAGACTGAATTTTTTTTAAGTACATTTAATATAATAAAAATATTGTTCATAGTTAAGTACAATAAATATCACATGCTTTAATTCTTCTACTTAAGAAATATTCTAAATAATGACTTTAACTTCTACCAATCTCATTTTCTGCTAAAATAACTGAACTTCTACTCAAGTGTCTCTTTCAGTTATTTTATCCACTTCTGGATTTTGGTTAAAACAAAGTTTTTGAGCATCAACAGGCAAAAAAACCCCCAGATTCAACAGTTTAATTTTAAAGTCTCCTATTCTACTTAATGTTAGTATAGATACAGATGGAAATTCGATTTCTTTTCCTCTGCTGATTACAGATGCTGTTACACAATCAGGTTCAATTATGTTTGCCCAGCCAATGTGGTTAAAACCATTTCCTCGGTGATGTGGGGAGCTGGTGGCAGGCCAGGACATCTAGGCCTCGGTCTGCAGTCTGTACTGTGTGCTGGCATTTCAGGAGAGACTGCTCTCATTTCACTAAGCAGTTGTAAAAAGTCTGCGAATAGACATGCTGCTCCTGTGCCAGGAAAGACTTCAGCCTTCAGACCCAGTGCTCCATATAATGTAGACCATGAAGACTATGACAACATCTGACCATCTGCTAACCTTGGAAAGAAGTCTCTCCGTAGCCACCAGCAGGTCAGTACTATTCCAGGATTCTTGCACTTCTGTACAGCAACATGGCCATTTTTGCATGTCAGACACTTTTTACATCAACAGAGCATTAGGAAGCTTTCACGATGCATGACAAACGGTATGAACAGCATCTGGGAAGCGGCACACAAGCCGTGACCTGTCTTCTCTGTCTTACATGATCCGACTACTACAGCTGGGAGGAAAGGAAAAGTTCAAATGAATCAGAACCACTATTTGGAAACACAGCAGGTACAGACACCAGTTAGAAAAAAACACCAGTTTGCCTCATGCATGTAGATCAGCAGTCTTTTAGTGATATGTTCAGTTTAAGAGCAGATTCCCAGATTAGCATACAAACACAACAGCGAAACGAAAATCATGACAACAAAAACATGGCAGGAAATCAAATCAAAATTAAAATTACAAAAGCCAAATGAAACAGCGAAGAAAAAAACACGACAGCAGATACCAATGCCAAAAACTCAATGACAGAATTTAAAATGTAACAACAAACAAAAAGCAGAGGCAAAACTAAAAACAGCAGCAAATCAGACAACAAAACAGAAGACAAAACTAAACAAAAACACAACCGGTGAACCAGATCATTCTTTTAAAGCAGAATATATATATATATATATAATACTAATATACACGCTAATTTCTGATTGGCTGCAGCACAGGGCATTCCAAAAGACTAAAAAAAATCTAAAGACTAAAAAGAATTTTACTCTGGATATATTATTTATGTTTTATTTCTATAATTTGTTTAGTTTTAATTGGTTAGCGCAGAGGTTAAGGTGTTGAACTGCTAATTGGATGTTTGTGGGTTTGATTGCCAGCACCACCAAGTTGGACCCCTAAGCAAGGGCCCTTCACCCCCAATTGCTCAGCTGTATAAAAGTCTCTCTGGATAAGAGCGTCTGTAAATGTGAAATGTGAATGTAATCCGAGTAGCCAAACAAGATCTACTGTATAAACGTCATCTGCCAAATCCTAATCTAACTGTACACATCCGTTTCGGGATAACCGAGTGAAACTTCATCTGCTTTGACCTGTTTAATTGTGGGTGTAATGAAGGTCTAAAGTCGGAGTTAGGGAAACCGGACTTTGTGGAATGTGGTTCCCTGGAGCAGTACATACTGCTGAGCAGCACTTCTGAAGGAACTGTAATTTGGTCGACAGACAGAAAGGCTTCTGGTTTAGGGTCCTTAATGAGTAGGTAGCCTCAGAAAGTGAACTCTGGACAGTAATTTATGTCACAAGATACCGGTGATGTTTTTTTTTTTCTCTCTTTTAGTGTGCATGTCAAAACTCTGTTTATGGTCAGAACAAAGATGGTAAGTTGTCTGTACCAGACTTTAGTCCTGATGTGCTTTCTGTTTCGCACACCTGGTTTTTTAAATGTAAGAACTTTTATGAAGTAAATGTCAGACCAGCTTTTGTCCATGATTCTTCCAGTCTGGGTGAAGATTTGTATGTGTAAAGTATTTAAAGCAAAAGAAAATGTCCTCATACATAACATTCTGGAAAGGATTTTGGAAATTAAATTCATGTCATCCTGCTTATAAAATGATTTCTATAGAAAATAGAGTTGCATGTTGTTTTCTTTGTGTAACAATTAAAGCTGTTCGTCAGGGTCAGTGTCTACTGCAGACTGCATCTGGAACTCTGTTTAGAAATTCGAGAGGGGCGCCACACTTCTCACCCCTTCCTTTAGTTTTATAGCCCGGTGGCAGCACCACCATGCTGATGTTTAACAACTCCAAAATGTTGCCTTAAGAAATATGGCAAATCCTTACAATAAAGTTTTAAAAATAGGTCATTAAACCTACAAACAAGCAATTATGTTATTAGATTATCAGTCGGCTTGTTTATTTCTGTTGATATTGAAGTCGTTTTTGTTTATGATACGCTCAAGATTTTCTATTTTTTTAATTATGTAGGGATTTAAAAAAAAAAAGGAAAATCCACAATTCACAGTGCCTCTAGTAATTATGGGTCCTATGAAGGAATATGAGGTTGAGCCTTCTACCACAGGCATTACTCCTACCACACTGGTACTACTAGCAAAAACAGATCTCTGGAGGCCCCCGAAGTGCATGGGCCCTTAGAATCGTCCTAACTCAACCACCATATTTTGTGCATAAAATTGTAAAGTTTCTCAAGCCCTAAAAGGGCAAGGACCCCTTTCGAAATTGTTAGTTTTCTTCTTCTTCTTCTTCTTCTTCTTCTTCTATGTAGCACTGAACTGCTAATAGCAAACTTGGAGTTTGCTTGTCTCAAACCCTCTAGCGCCACCAATATTTAAATATCTCACTCATGTCCATGGCCATAATTTTGACATGTAAGTCCTATAAACGATATTCCTTTGATTCCTTGGATCATGAGGATGCAAACGTACCCTATGATGTCATTTTCTGTCATGAAAGTTTTTACACCATTTAAAATTTTTATTTTCGAAACTCGTCCTTTGCCGTTTGTCCGAATTTTCTAAAAAATTTGGTATGTGGCATTGAGAGACACCCATAAAAAGTTTTTTGATTGAGCACTACATTCTGGTATAGCACGCTAACGAGGATCAACACCAAACCAGGTATACGTCATTATCAGCATGTCGTGAAAGCTACATGGACAGTTTCGGTACACCGCCACCTACTGGCGCTGACACAGAAAAAAAAATAGCTATTTTCGCTTATAACCTTTGAATGCTTGGTCCAAAAATCATGAGGTTTGTCTCATTAAATTCCCTGAGACCTACTGAGTTATAGTGATACTACAGTTGCCATATTCTACAATACTTCCTGTCTGCCATATTGAATTTTATTTGAATCAGATTTTTTCAAACGCCACCTACACATTTTCTCAGATTTGAACGCAACTTGGTGACACACCTGACAAAAAGTTATTAAAAGCTTTTTAATTGGTAAAACAATTTTCACATAGTGTGTCAACAATTTCGAGGGCAAGCATGCCAACAGGACATGAGTCTGTATCTTCGTCGACCGTTAGTGTTCCTATTTGCATGAAATTTGGTTGGTATGTAGCATCTAGAGACACCCCAGAGAAAAGGTCACAGAATTGTGTGTTTCTGTTCTGGTATAACGCATCTATGGATTGATTGATGAGCACCCAAAATTGTATATGAGGTTTCTAGGCTTTGCTTTGGTGTAATGACATGAAATTTGGTATGTGTCATCACAGGAATGACTTGAGTGTGTGTGCAGTTTCATCATAGCACCATCTACTGGTCCAGAGATATAAAACAATAAAATAATCAATTGCTAAATAATAGACTGTGAGATGGTTTATTCTACATGCTGACAAAATTTTCTCTAATATTCCCAAAATACTGTGTAGTGACCTGAAATATGGAAGTGGTTTTGCATAACCATTTTCATTTTTCTCAGATACTTCTCTTTCTGCTTTTGATGGCTTGACCCTGTTAATTGCTTTTTGCAGGAATCTTTATTAGATTTGACATTGTAAATGTCCACCTCTTTAAGTAAAAAAGTTAAAAAGTAAAAATTAAAAGTACATTAACTCTTATTACCAGAAGCCAAGAAATGGGACTTGTGCCAGTTTTGGGGTTGGCCATGTACTTCCATGTTAAACACTACACTGATGGCTATCTCTTATATAAAACACGACACTCAGGGCTTTAGGAAGGTTTCACAAGTATTTCTGTTGTTAATTAGCCCACTAAGGACAATGCATTTATAGAAAATAAAAAAAGATAACTGTGTCCACTTGTTTTTATCTTTAAAATAAAATACTAATAATATCAAAGCCTTTAAAGATGCCCAACTACTTGTTTACTTGCATCTTAAATCTGAAGAAGTTATATTTAACCACTAGAATTGGTTTAAACAGAGGTAAAAAGGTTTAACACAGATATCTAAAAGTGTCCTAATTAAATATATATAGTAGACCGTACGATGCTTAAATTTATTTATTTATTAACTTTTTTATAAACTTCAGTATACTAGAAAAAAGCAGTCTTGCGATAGACTGCAGTCGTCTCCAATACAGTACATGAAACCTGCACGTTTTTTAGCGTGCTGAGTTAGAAATATTAAAGCCAAAGAGGAAGAAGAAGCAAACATATCAGTGGAGAAAGGACAACTTTGCATGACCCAACATACAACTGTTTCATTGCGAGGAGTGAAAAAGAAGAGTTATATAATGCAATGCCTTCTATGTGACCGAAACCAGTTGACACCCCAGTGTAGAAGGAATCAAGCTTCTGGATCCCACTGTTGCATTAAGTTTCATCATAATGGCTATTAGAAGGCAACTACAGACACTTCAACCTTAATGTCATTTACTATAAAATCTCATGCATTGACTTGTTTTTCTGTTTTATTTTATGTTAGTATTTTTTTCTGGATTCAGGATTTTTTCCTTCATTTAATAAGATCCTAACTAACACAACTAGTAACTCACTATTTAAATAGTCTTACCATTCAATACTTTATTACTCATACTCAAGTTACTGTTAACATTAATACTTTTACTCTTATTTAAGTAATACGTTTTATATGTAGTTATATTTTTACTTGAGTCACATTTTTTGCTATTCTACCCACTTCTGCTCATTAGGCAAGATCCTGTTCCAGCTTGACAATGTCTGGGTGCAGAAAGCACAGAAGCTCTGTGAAAACCTGGTTTTGCCAAGATTAGTGTGAAATAAATTAGGTGTTAAAAAACACATACAGATGTGATAGTCAGGTGTTCCAAAGAATTAGTCTATTATTTACTAGATCCTAGTTTACTAGGGTTACTAAATCACAATATAGCCTAGAGAACTTTAAAAATCATTTAACTTAAGTAAGTTGAGTGCAACAGAGTGACTTGACTGCTACAGGCATTATGCATATTTCCCAAGTGATCATTACTTATTGGCTTTCTAAGAAAAACACACAAAAAAAAGAGAGCAAGAGAGGAATAATGGAAACTGAAATCCAGAGAGAGAGAAAGGGGTGGTGCAGCATTGCTGTGTCATATGGCTTTGATGGGGCTTGAACATGATGTAACCGCTGGTAAGTAAATATGACTGGAAGACATTGTTTTGCATCTTTAAGTAATAAGGATGAACTTTGTGAAACTGAAAACATCTGTAGTATCTTTGAAGTTAAATTCCTGAAAAAACAAACAGATGCTTAGGAATTAGTTTCATTGCAAAATCCCCTAACAAGGTACCAGGGTGTTGTTCCTACATGGTAAAGAAATATAACTGTTTGTTTTTTCACTTACACAACTAAGTTAAGGTTTTTTTGGGGGGAACGTGTCCTCGTTTAGCTTCATGCTGAGGGGCTTTTATGTTCTTAAATTAAAGAATTAAGTGGTGGCACAGTGATTATGGCATTGGATTGCTAATTGGAAGATCAGGCTTTGATTCCCAGCACCATCAAGTTGCCACTGCTGGCTCCTTAAGACAGGCCCTTAAGCCCTAAATGCTCAGTTGTATAAAATAGATAAATGTAGGTCGCATAAATCGTTATTCTAGGTAGGTGTGATATTATTTCTTTCTTTTAAAGATATTTTTGGCAATTCTTGCCTTTATTAATAGAACAGTAAGAGAGATGGTGGTGGGACCTGAAATGGGGTGCGATCGGAAAGGTCCCGAGCCGTAAGGGAACGTGGGTCGCCTGAGCGTTTTTTGGTGCCGGCACAGTGGGTGGTGGGCTGGGACGCGAGCACCAAAAAACTGCTCCGGTGACCCAGGTTCAGTTTTTTGTTTGCTGTATGAAGAGCCAATAGCAGCAACCCGTGGCTCTGAACGTCTCATATGGCTCCCAGCTCTATTTACACATCTCTAAGTGTGTATACATTACAATAATAATTTTGTACGAATGTAATAGGAAAGTTAAGAAGGCATGTTATAAAAAGACATAACGATTAAAGAAGCTGCCTATGATACTCCCCAAGCTTTATTTCCAACTTCATTTCTTTCAAAGACATTTGCAAGCCGAGATTCACTGAACCAGCTCCTGGCAAGGTTAAAGACATTATCTCCCAACCAACCTTCAGTCTCGATATCAATACTTTATCTTACTAGGGTATGTTAAAATTCCTGCACTGCACTGTCATAAAGACAAAATGAATGGCTTTAATTTCATCAGTCATTTTGGTTATAAAAAGCCAATTCGATGAAACCCTGAGAAAAATTAAAACTGACCAACTGAAAGGTAAAGGATCTCTTTGATGAAAGGTTTGATCATGTTGTTTTTCAATCGTTCATAGAGACAGGGAGTGGGATACTGGAATTAAGCCCAGACAGAAAATCAGTTGTCTGGCCTCAGCAGTTTCCAGAAGGTGTGGTTCCTAACCTACTGTTGCTGGTCCATCTGCAACTGCTTTCACTTTCCGCAGTCTGTAATTCAGCTCCAGTTCACTATCTCTACTATTGTTGGCCCTGTCCCTGCATAGACAGCACTCATGAAATTCATTAGCTGAGATTCGGAGACAAAATGTCCTTATGTTAGTTAAAGTAAAGACTTTTAAACCTAAAACACGCGCCATCTATGCTATGTCAACGCCTAGACTTTTCTATAAACTTAAACTATTGCCACAAATATACCCCCTTATGAGAAAAGCGTGCTGTGTGTGTGCCATTGTGCGAACCACAAACTGCCAGCGTCTGAGGATCTCCACCTGGACATGCCCCAGCAGGGGACTCATTATGCATCTGGCAGCCAGATGTTGAGGTTTGGTGAATGTTGTTGTTTTTTAAAAAACACCTCCTGACAAGTAAGGCTTAATTCTGTACAATTTCTATGTATGTATGTATGTATGTATATGTATGTATATATATATATATATATATATATATATACACATATGTATGTATACATACAGGTATTATTATATAACATTTTTTTATCTATGTTCTAATAAGGGGGAAATAACAAATAAATAATTAATAGTTAATTAATACACCTATGTAAAGCAGTAGTGGCTAAAATTTGTTGATTGAAATAAGGATTTGCAATTATTTTATAAATTAAAGAGCTCTGGACATCCGTGATTCTCATTCTTCTCCTTTCCTCTGTTCTATTCAGGTGTCACCACAGTGAATCATTTGCCACCTAGTCCAATCCTCTTCACCCTATTTACTTACACCTACTAACATCACATCCTTATTTATTACCTCCATATCCTGCTCTTTTGTCTCTTTTTTGCCTTCTGCCTGACTGCTCCATGTCCAACATCCTTCTACCAGTATTTCCACTATCCTTCCTCTGCACATGTCCAAACCATCTCAATCTATCGAAACACACTTTTTAATAGGGACCACCTCTATACTTTCCTATCGGTACAGTTATCTAATAAGCCAATCATATGGCAGCAAAATTACGCTGATATGGCCAGCAGCATTTTTTTCTATATATACTGCTCAAAAAAATAAAGGGAACACTAAAATAACACATCCTAGATCTGAATGAATGAAATATTCTTATTGAATACTTTGTTCTTTACATAGTTGAATGTGCTGACAACAAAATCACACAAAAATTATCAATGAAAATAAAATTTATTAACCCATGGAGGTCTGGATTTGTGTGTGGCCTCCACGTGCCTGTATGACCTCCCTACAATGCCTGGGCATGCGCCTGATGAGGTGGCGGATGGTCTCCTGAGGGATCTCCTCCCAGACCTGGACTAAAGCATCCGCCAACTCCTGGACAGTCTGTGGTGCAACGTGGCGTTGGAAGGATGGAGCGAGACATGATGTCCCAGATGTGCTCAATTGGATTCAGGTCTGGGGAACGGGCGGGCCAGTCCATAGCACCAATGCCTTCGTCTTGCAGGAACTGCTGACAGCCACATGAGGTCTAGCATTGTCCTGCATTAGGAGGAACCCAGGGGCAACCGCACCGGCATATGGCCTCACAAGGGGTCTGAGGATCTCATCTCGGTACCCAATGGCAGTCAGGCTACCTCTGATGAGCACATGGAGGGCTGTGCGGCCCTCCAAAAAAATAGCCACCCCACACCATTACTGACCCACTGCCAAACCGGTCATGCTGGAGGATGTTGCAGGCAGCAGAACGTTCTCCACGACGTCTCCAGACTCTGTCACGTCTGTCACATGTGCTCAGTGTGAACCTGCTTTCATCTCACCTAAGTGGGCAGTTTGATTTCACAGAAGTGTGACTGACTTGGAGTTACATTGTGTTGTTTAAGTGTTCCCTTTATTTTTTTGAGCAGTGTATTATACTTTTATTTAAGTTGTTTAAAAATAAATGATTCAACTCCGCTAAACTAGTTTTTCCACCAACAAAAATATTATAATATTCATGAGCTAATTAAGGCATAAGACAAAGATATAGTTTGGCTTTGCAAAAAATTATTAAATAAACAGTTTACGTTTAGAGATGATGCATCCAAAGAAATGGTGATGTCTGCAGAGGATACCAACAGACCCCGTGATAATGATGTGATGATGCCGATAAGCATCTGTGGCCTCACCTTTCTCACGCTATTCAGTTTCAGAAGCAGGAAAGATAAAATCATCATTTTCCTTTTTTATTTTTTTTCTGTTCTAAAAAATTCTAAACATATTATAACTACAGCTTTTAAGGTGAAAAGCATTTGTGATTATATAATGTGTTTTTATAGGTTAAATACTAAGCTAAAGCCTTTTCAAGACTAAATATTGTTTTTTTACTTATTTTTTTGTTGTTTATAGCATTTAGCAGGGGTTTGTTTTAGCATTTAGTAGTTTTTATAGCATTTAGTAGTTTTTTTTATAGCGTTTAGTAGTTTTTATAGCATTTAGAAGTTTTTTTTTTACTGTCTGACAATAAAAGCAGGCTTGGGTATCCTTTGATATATAGAGATTCTGTTTCCGTTTATTAATTAGATCAACTAAGCAAAAAAATCCTTTAGATATTTAACATATAAATTCTATTTTAGCATTAACAACAAATAGCAGCTAACAGAACACTTTCATGAGAAACTTTAGCCTACGCTTTTACCAAAAATACCCATCAAAAACAACTTTCAGTCTGGACTTCAGCTCACAAGTCCTGAACTGAGATCATCATCTTACACCTGAATGTTTACAATCACATTTTACACACTGAAATACTTTGTAACTTAACTTTTTTAATTACTTACTCTTACTTGAGTCATATGGTTGTTCAGTACTTCTGCTGGTACTCCAGTAAATTATTTCTGATCTAGCACTACTTTAACTGAAATAGAAACTTTCAGTACTTTTTCCACCATTGACGGCTGGTCCAAACATTTCTATAATACTTTCACACACACACAGTCTGTAAAGTTTACTCAAACGGGTACAACTGAGAAAAAATATCCAGAGAACGGCAGTTTTACAGATTAAATTGCCTTAATTGTTGATGAGAGTTTTAAAGAGATTTGCAGGCTGGTTAAACTGACAGAAAGTCCACAGTAACTCAGATAACCCCGGTAAGCAGAAAGAAGGCAGTCAGGCTACAACATCAGGTTTTACTTTTGTTAGCCATGAACAGAAAGCTGAGGCTGCAGTAGGCACAGATTCACCAAACCTGGACAGTTAGAGAGTGGAAAAAAACCACAACCTGGTCTGGTGAATCTCATTTTCTGCTGAGACACACAGATGGTTGAGCCAAAGCAAAAATCTATGGACCAACCTGCTTCGTGTCAACAGTCTAGGCTGGTGGGAAATGTGTTCTTGGAACACTTTGGGACTGTTAATACTGAACAATCTTTGCTTGAATGCCACAGCCTGTGTGGGTAATGTTGCTGAGCATGTGCACCCCTTTATGAACACAATTTAACATCTTCTAATGGTTATTTTTGGCAATGCATCATGTCACAAAACGAGAACCATCTCCAACTGGTTTTATGAACTGGTTTTATTATCTATAATAATTCAAATCTAATAGAGCACTTTGGAAAAAGCGGACCTGAAAAATCAGCAAAAGTTGAATGATGCAATCATATCAACATGGACCAGACTCGCAAATGTTTCCAACATCTTGTGAAATCCATGCAATGAAGAATTGAGGTTGATTTGAGAGCAAAGCGAGTTTTTAGGCGCGTAAAATCCGGCATGTCTGGGTCAAAAAAAAAAAAAAAGAGTTTTAAAAAAGTTGTCCATATAAAAGATCAGATCAGCCATGACCTCAAGGTTAGTCTATATTTTTAGTCCAAGAAGTATAAAAAATAGTTTCATAATGTGATGAATGCTGTGTGCAACAACCAACTGACAAGAATTCCAGCTCCAACCTAAAATAACACATCGTGGTGAGTGTCAAAATGCTGCCTATTTGAACTCTATTAATAATCATTTGCTATCTATGGGCATTTAACTTATCCAGAGAGACTTATATAATATAAGCAGAACACAGAGACTTTGGATGAGAGGTGTGTGAAAACTTGGCAAGTAGTTTACATTAGGCTGTTTGCTTCATGTCAAGTAACTAGTAACTACTTGAGTGGTTTTTCATCTGAAAAAAACTTTTTCATTTCACTCTTCCTTGAGTAACTATTTAGATTGTTACCTTTACTCTTAAGTAAATATTTCTATAAGTACTTGTACTTTTACTTGAGTACAAATTTTGGCTACGCTACCCACCTCTGCCCACCGGGACACCAAAGATGATTGATTTAAAAAAAAAAAAAAAGGATTGCTTTGCAGTAAATATATATGTGTGTATTTCTGTAGGTTTATGTAAGCATCGATGTGTAAGACGAAGCATGCAGCACATAAGAGTCTGGATAAGTGAAAGACAGTCAGATTATAGAACGAAATCCGTAGCAGCTGCAGCTGGAAAAAGGACAAGGGCCTAATGCAAGGCTCATTCCATGGCCTTCGGGAACAGCCGGGATTTGGCACTGATACCCAGCCACAAGTCTAACTGCATGCCAGCTTGACCTTGTTCTGTTTTCTATCCCTCCCTTTCCAAAATCCTTCAGCTCTAAACCACTTATCTGAATACCCTAGAAGCGGTGTGATTTTGCCCACACAAGCAGATTTAGAAAATTCAAATGGACTTATATAAGAACACATGTTTGCAGTTTATAGCACAATTTGACATGGGTCTGCTACACCAGGATGGCTGCACATACTTTTATCCTCACCATGTTCAATTTTACAACAGTCTCAGCTTTGATTGCAGCTGAAAAGTGCAGTGTGACTGAGTGTATTCACTGGTTGATACACACACACACACACTCACACACTACAAGTGTTTCCTGATGAACAAAATGGCGTAGATGGTTGCACGTCCCTGCAGGACTATTATGGCCATGAATCAGCCTAGTCATCTCTAAGCCTATATATAAATCAGACAGGCCCAGACAAGGGAGCTTTTTTTTTTCACTGCAAAACATTTATTTACAATGACATTTTTATTCTGTGCTGTGGACCGAACAGCGTGAAAGATTAGCTGTGTATTTGACCTCAGTCTGGACTACACAAGCACTCCTCGGTTTGAAGCAGGGCTTACAGTCCATACTGCTGCATCTGCCTGTATTTCTACTTTTTAATGAGATGTAAAATGTGTATTTCATCAGATCAGCTTTGTTTTCTTATACACAGAAGGCTTTTTGGCAAATTCTGTGTACATGATGTAAACCTTCCAGACTGTTTAATGTACTTCACACTCGTTTTAAGCTCTTAAAACAGAAACAAGATATCCAAGGTAAGATACCAGGTTTGTTTGGGAAAAAAAGGGTTTGCTTTAGACATCCTAACCACAAAAAAATGCAGACACAGAAATCATCCCAAAAAAAAAGAAAGAAAAAGAAGCAAAACAAAACAAAAAAACCCCAATATTTTTTACTGTCTGCATAGTCTATCACTTGTTCATGCTAGACCAAGCATACTTTAGTCATTTTAAATCAGCAGTACTGAAATATAGACAAGGAAATATTTCAGCTTTAGGCGCCAAGACAAAAACCCCTGACTTGTAATGAAGTTCCAGGGTCGACTAGAATCGGAGGAGATCTTTTCTTAGAGTCTCCTGAAAGAACTTCTACACAGACTGTCCCTCGGCTGGTGAAGAGTTCCAGCTCTGTTCGAGCAAAGGCTCTGTTAATCAGCAGCATCCCCCAGCCTCATTCTTTTACCTCAGAGCTGCCAGATCCCTTCATCGCTCCATTTACCACCAAGGACAGTTTACTTATTTCCTCTGCAATGCCTTGGAATAAGCTGAACGGCAACAGGGATCCGTCCTGGATTATTTGCCAAGATTTTACAGTCAGCAGGTATTTGTCTGTGCGTGTTGCCTGTTTTTAACTTTTATCAGCGTTAGTCACACTTCTTTCCAAAAGACTTATCAGTTACAACTGTTATGTCATATCATGCAAAGAACTTGAAAAGAACCAGAGGGACGTCATACATTTGTTTGGTTTGGTTCATCTATCACCTTGTCTGGACAAATGTTCTGGCCAGATATCAAACACTGAGAAAATTTCTTCTGATGCCTCGAGCCAGCCACGTGCATTCGCCAGGCTTTGGCATCGAGCCCAACGGGATGGTCGCACGCCATGTGAAGTCAACAAGCCATGAAGGTAAGAGTAATTTGTGAAAGGTGTATTTGAGATGTATATTGAATGAAACGTTTAGCTTGTTTAGATAATTCATAGGTGCAATAAGGTCAATCTGTCTACCAGGCTGCTAATTACTTACAAGAGGAGTGATCGAGAATCCAGGTCTTGTGGGTTTACTGCAAGGTGAAAAGTCAGGCATGTACTACACATCGTTTCACACTTCTGTTACTTAAAAACAAGCTACCGATAACTCAACAACATTGCCTGCTGGACATGCATGTGGCTGCATGTAGATGTGTACGGATGCCATGAACAGAACCCTGGGGCCATGTTTTAGTAGGCATGCCTTAGTCTGGTTTTTTAAAAACGGGGTGTAATTTCTTTTGACATTTTGACCTCGTTTCCTCTGTTTTCCTCAGCAGGTCTGTTCGTGATATGCATTGAAGCTCAGTCATGTGGCGTGATCTCTTTTAAATCCCACTGAGACAATGTCCCATCAAAGCATCGAGCACATAGACATGCCCAAGATTAGACAAATGGCATCACCAGCTGGGAGCAAACCATGATTTCCTGGAATCGAATAAAATAGCAACTCAGAGCAACTCCTAACAAATAACCCATGTACCTCTGAAAAGAGTGCCAGGAGTTGATTTCCTGGTTTGTAGCTCAGAGGTCTGCTCTTTGCCCACTGCACATTCCTGGGAGAAAACTGAGAAGGGGCCATTATACAAATAGCCAGAACTCGGCCAAGAGGATGGGACTAGACTGACTGTGTTGGCAAATGTTTTAAGATCTTCAAGATGCACATAAATACTGACTGTTATCTCACACATTATATATATATATATATATATATATATTATATATATATATATATATAAAGACCTTTTTTCCTGTGGCTGTTTCTGCACTGAACATTAATTATACTGCACTGCCACTTTCTGTACTTTGCACTACTTTATCATTATGCGTCTTTGCACCATCCATAACTATCTATTGTTACACCTCTATATTCGATCCATACCTTCTGTACATTATTTCCCTAACCCTCTGTAATTCTCAACCTCATACCCTTATTTATTACACTGATATTTATTGTAAATAAGCCACTTATGCACTTCAGGTTAGATGCTAACTGCATTTCATTGGCTCTGTACATGTACCTTGCACAATGACAATAAAGTTGAATCTAATCTAATCTAATCTTTATTTAGTATATATTATCAATCCTACACAGAAAGAGACAGGGTGACTATAGGTTTTCATTCCAATTAAACAGGAGCCAAATGTGATTTCATCTATAATCAGTCGATCTGTGGCTTCCGTGTGGTTAGAAATGAAACCTGCACCTAGACCGGCCCTTTTGTGAATAAAACCACAATACCTATAAAGCAGGGTGGTCCTCTTATGTCCTTCTTTTCGCATAACTCTGAAACTCTCCCCACTATAATATCGGACATTCAACAGTGATTAAATCCTTTAAACCCTATCTATGATTTTATGTGATTTTATTGTTTTTCTGTAATGCCTATTAAACTCTGTAATTTAAGGGTAATTTGCTTTGAGAATTCACTTTTAAATGCACTATATAAAAAGATATGTATATGTATGATGGTGATGATGATGATGATGGTAATGGTTATTGTTATTATTATTATTAATAAATTAACCAACCACAAATATCTCTTTTTCTTTGCCCTTTAAAACAAGTTTTATCAACATGAAGGCTTATTTGTATTTAAGCCGAATTATGGTTATTAATTATGCAATTTAAACATAATACATTGGTCAACATTTAACGTGGATCCGGAAAGCTCATCAAAGTTGTCCTAACACAAGAGGATGTATTGTTTGGGTTTAAAGGCAACTCTGATGAAAGGTTTTGATCCACTGCAAATGTTGATTTAACTAGTGTAGTTATATTGTAACACAGATCTATTGTTATAATGAACTTATTATTTATCTTTACCGACTGCGCATCAACCTCAAACAAGCTGTAGTAGAATTTTGGCTAAGACTTATTCAGGTTTATGATTCATGCCGTACAGGGTGACAAGTATTAACCTAACAAGAATATTGATATCACACATCATTAAAAAATACTTTCACGCTTCAATGAGGTGTTAAACTGCCAAAGTATCAATTTGAAAAACATCCACAATGAATGTTGACATAATTTTTCTCTTTTTCTGCTGAAACCTTGTGACATCTGAGCTAGAAATTTTAATCTGTAATCTAAATGTAGGTCTTCCAACAAGACAAACGGATTGCAACAGATTGCCTCTTTGGGTGATTTTATGAGGTTCTTCATCTTACATAGATGATTTCAATCTATATGTACTATATTAAAGGGTGGGGGAAAGTGAGGGAAGTGGTAGTGCAGGGGTGAAGGTGTTGGAAGATTGTGGGTTTGATTCCCAGCACCACCAAGTTACCACTGCTTGGCCCCTAAGCAGAGCCCTTAACTCTTAGTTGTATAGAAATAAGATTAATGTAAGTCACTCTGAATAATGATGCTGTAAATATAAATGTATTGGGACACCTGACAATATGTCAAGATTTACTCTTACAATAACCTCCAGACACATAAAAAGACTTTTTAGAGTTTATTTGAACATTTTGTCACAATAGCATTCATGGGTTCTAGCACTAATGTTGGGTGAGGTGGTCTATGGATCATTTAAAAGGTGTTTAGATGTGTTAAGGTCGAAGCTTTGTGCAGTACACGAGTTCCTCCGAACCAATCATAACACAGTGTCATTATGGCGCTTAGGGGTTTTGTGCACAGTGGCATTGTCATACTGGAGTTCAGGTTTTCTTAGTTTTACTGAAGGGAAAATTCATGCATATACACAATGCTATTTGCACAGTACTGTTGTAATTTGCACATTTCGTGTCTACCTCATCTACAATCTGGTTGGCGCTATTGCGTTATGTCCCGTCCTGTATTGTCTTTTTTTTGTACTGTCCTTGTAATGTTTGTATTGTTTACTGCACTGTCTGCACTAGGTTGCACACATGCACTTTATGTCTATCCTGTTTAGTGGCTCTTTGTTGTTTTGTGGAATTCTATGTTTTGTGTAGCACCAGGAGGTCCTGGAGAAACGATATTTCATCTCACTGTGTACTGCGTCTGCTATATATGGTTGAAATGACAATAAAGCTCCTTGAACGTGAACTTGAATATACAACTGTAGACATTTAAGAGAATTTTTGAATTGGAATTGTCTACTTCCAATTTTGTAGAAACAGTTTTGGGAGGACAAGTGTGCTAATAAGGTGTCCAAAACTTTGGGTCAGGTTGTGTCTATCTAAAAAACAAAACAAAAACAAGAATACGTCTCATATTAGCTACTACTCTTTATCTTATACTTTACTTATCTAATTTCTTAGTATCCTAATCTTATCCTAGTTTTTCAAAGTATAACCCATGAATGTTCTTACTATATATTAGTGCACTGAACATGAGAAGGAATAATTTGTCCTGTTACTAGTTGGATATTGGATAAGATGAAGGTATGGGATTAACCGATACTTTGCTGTATCCAAGAAAAGATCGTGCTATTTTTTCAAATAGGATTCCTACCTTAAAAGAAATATTAGACAGCAGTGTTTCTAATGCTTGCAGCATGACTGAACTGGAGCACACGCTGTGTGATGACTGACAGCGGACAGGAGATACACACCTTATTTCCTGCCCAGGTGAACATTCCAGCAGTTACACTTTGACAAGAGGTGAAAAAAGAGCCTACAAAGGCAACCAGAAAGAAATATAAAGTTAAAAGAGACGGCACGTGTGTGTGTGTGTGTGTGTGTGTTTGGGGTGGTTTGTCATGTTTTTAGTACTTTTCAAATAATTGCCTTTTTATGTGGTCATATTTTTAATTTCCACTACTATGAAACACAAAAGTCATAAAAATACCACACACACTAGTTATTCAGCTACAAAGCACTGTATGTAACACAAACTTGTCTCATCTTGTCATAATTTAACTTCATGTGTAACTGATACGAACTTTTCAGATTTGTCCTAGTGAAAAGAGAAACATTCCAGGAAATTTAGGAGAGCAGTAAACTATCAACCAAGTAGATTCCAGTTTTCCAAAGAAATCTAATTTAGAGACTGAGTAACAGGAAATGGGTCAGTAAGTATGTTACTTTTAACAACGTAAATTAGTTGTGGGGGTGAGGAATGTTGTCAACAATGAGTAATGTACTTTCGTTATGACACAGGTTAGAAGGCGGTGAGATGCAGGTCAGTCTAAATGAGAGCTTTGGTTCCTCAACTCTGGCATTGGTACATTACACTGCCTCCCTGAGTATGACTGAGGTATTACACCTGCCTCACATTCAACCAGGCTTTTAGGAACACTGTGGACAGAATGCCAGTCCAACTCATTAGAGGTTTATACAGCAGGCCATTTTGATAGAAGAATAAACTCCAACAAGATACAGACTATACCAGCCGTGCTTATGCCAGAAGACATGATATTATATAATACGTGTAAATTAAAGTTACTTGATTACTGACTGTCTGTTTATACATCAACTAGTTCCACTGATCTTTTTTATTTATATATGTTTATTCAGTTTCTCTGTAAAATATTACTAGAATATTTCATTTTTTTGGCTCAATTTTTACTATTTGTAAAAGATTATAATATTGCCTGAATTTGTCCATTCTAAATAAACCTTTGTTTAACATTTTAAAAACATATTTGTGCTTCTGATAATTGACTTCTTCTTAACCAACCTCAAGTAAGAATATAAGTACAATAGTTTTGCTATTCCATCATTTCATTAGTTGAATCTTACAGGGCATATATATATATATAATCTCCCCTCAACCCCACCCAAACATTGCCCACCTGGGATATCTATTTGCCCACCCTTCTATGGTTGGTTCGATGTAAGCAGGCCTGCCTCCCCATTGACCGATACCTAAAAATTGCCCCTGAGCATTGGGACTGGCTGATATAAAATCCTTAAATCAAAACCTCGGATAACTGAACATTCGACCGCAATTATAATAAATAAAAGTTTTATTATTGTTTATTTATATATTTTGCCCTTATAACCTCACTGCATTTTTCTTTGATACAAGCTTCTGTTACTCAGTCGACTCAATGTTAGAGCTCTCCGCACTCCAGCACCACTGACTGGACCAGGCGCAGTCACTGAACATGTGTAGTAAGCATTAATAATAAAAAAACCCAAAATAACCAACATGTTGACCAAAAAAAATATGTTGATTACAGGTTCTAAATCTTGGTTTTCATTACTTTTTAATGAATTGTCCAGCCCTACTGAACACACGAGTGTGTATGGTGCCCTGTTCAGGAAGTGAAAAGTGAATCCACTATGATTCCGACCAGGCATAAAAAAAATACAATAATGAATAAATGAACAATTTTCTTCCATCAATTACATCCTAAAATCCCTCAACTATGAGTATGTTTAAGTTTATATTGTTTTGCCAAAAAAAAAAAAAACTGGTGTAAAATATAGTCACAGAAAACTATTTTGGGACAACTATCCCAATTTTCTTTTTATTTTGTTACATGAAGAAGAAAGAAGAAAAGAATTAGCTATCAGACACACATACTGCAAGTGAAAAACCCAGAATAAATCAAACCCCAAGCCACTGGCATTTTTTTTTTACATTATATACACATGAAATTTATAATTTAATTTAATGCATTTTTTTACACCTTTAAATTAGTAAGAAACCACAAATGCCCTGTACATTAGGGTAAGTGAAACCAGCAGGATGCAGCAAGACTGACGTATGGGTCGCATTTTTCTCTCGTCTTGTCCCGATGATTAAATGGCGGTCACAGCTGCATGAATAAGAATCGTAGGAAGTTTTTCAGCCACCGCGCATTAAGAGATGGCAAACGATGCCGTCGCAGTTATCCCGCAGCCAGACGCAAAAACCGCCATTTTTAATCGGCCCAGTCACACCAGAAGATTCTGCGGGCGTGTATTGTTAATCCGAGGTTATAGGGCACGATATCGGAGACGAGCCCATAAGAAAAGCTTCATTGTAGCATTAAAGGGTGGAGTGTGACAGCGCTTAAAATCAGGCTCTGTAGTTTAAATCCATCCTGTATGACACAATTCTCTATGAATTATTCGAGCAGACATTAGCGCCAAAGTTAACAGCAGCTGTGTTTTGACATGAAGCGTATTACATAGGATGACAGAATGGACCGTCGGTGTTGAAACACATTTTGACAGCAGTG
Organism: Bagarius yarrelli; assembly: GCA_005784505.1. NCBI lineage: Eukaryota > Metazoa > Chordata > Actinopteri > Siluriformes > Sisoridae > Bagarius > Bagarius yarrelli. The sequence continues at coordinate 2,204,118 of VCAZ01000049.1, read as the reverse complement.
TGTAGGCTTTTCAAATGAGCGCTCGACATTACCATGAAACTCAATACGCAATGGATAAAGCACTTCTTAGAAGTTCCACTTATGTGAGAACCTGCACCCAAGTGTTAACATCCAGAGCAATCAGACTGTTTTCCTGGACACCGCAACGGTACCAGCACTATTATCCAATAAACATTCACCTCTTAGAATCAAGCATTTGATACGATTTCGAATACTTGGATCGATGATGAATTACACATTAAAAATAGTATTTCCAGCTTGGGTTACTAGAAACAAGGTTATAAGGGTTGGTTGCAATTTGACAAACAAATAAAGACACTTAAACGGCTCCATATGGCTTTGAGCCTTGTTCAGTTCATCAACACGAGTATAATATTACAGAACATTTTTGGTCAGTGGAAAAAAGGTTCAAATAAATTAAGGTCATGTATAACAATAGGAAACCAAAAACTGAAACGTGGTTTATCCTGCAATAATGCCTGTGTTTATGTCATGGCAAAGATGAGTATTGAAAAAATACATCTTATTACTGCTTTGTGAACTATGCTTGCTAGTAAAATGCATAGATGTTGCCAAGAGATTTGCACTTAGCCATTAGCTCCATTAACCCAACTCTCACCACTTTATAATTATATTTTGCACACACACACACACAACCACACAACCACAGTGTTAAATTAGGCTATGTGAAATAACTACAAAACAAAAAATAAGTGCGAACGGAGAATCAAGAGGCATCTGAAATGCAGATATTTACAACTTTGATATATACAACTAGCAAAACACAAACACACAACCTTCCCTGATCGGTTAAGGCCAAAGTGCAGTAAATGTGTGTTGTAGAGTCACACGTCTTACAGGCTGCTACACTTCCATATAAATGTTTTCAGCGTACGGTTTAATAGTTTTACAAACTCAAATAAAATAAAACAATCCTACCTTATAGAGTAAAGCACATCAGTTCATCCTTCATTCATTTTTTTTTCATGTCACAATACATTTTTTTTTTTTTTACATATTTACATTGCTCCAGCATCCAGTGGAAAAAGCCAAAGGCAACTCAGGATCAAGAGAGAAATCTGGACAACGTATGGGCTTTAGATAAGACGTCTGTTATTGGAGAATACAAGGCGCGTTGGCTCATATACAGCAGCTCACTTGTTAGAGAGTAGAAAGCAATTCCTTCAGCGTATCCGAAAGTCAGAAGTCAAGTGAGGGCCAGTGTGCTGTCAGAGCATCCCGAAGCCCTCGCTGCCCTCGCTGATGGCCAGTTTCAGCAGCTTGTGCAGCTCCTCGTAGGAATCGTAGGTAGGGAGGCACAGCTGGTTAAAACTAGACATTTAGCAAAAAAAATATCAATTATTAATTATGAGATCACAGTTAAATAAAACATCTCATGGTTACTAGCATAACTGTGATTTCCAGCGGGAACGAGTCGCTGCATCTAAACGCTATAGGAATGTTTCTAGTGACCACAATCTGAGGCACATGTGTAATTAGTCCAATGGGAGTGAGACATATCACTGGCAAGTGAGGTAAGCGACCAGGAAGCATACATAAACGGTAGGCTTAGATTCTAAAGCGTGTAGACAGGGATACAGGCAATATGGCTGTGAGGCGCAGCGTTTCGTTGCCTTGGGGGTCCATAGTAATGCAAGAACAGCCTGGGATGTTTTTCTTGAGAACTCGACTTTGCGTCAAAACACTATGAAAATATACTGCCATTGCCAACATTTCACCAAGTCACTGTCTGTTTAAGCAGACCACTACTAGGACAGTAGAACCCTGGATCCTGGTGTCCCTGCCAGGCCCAGGCTATAAAATCTCACAAATGTGTGTGGAGAGGACCAGCCCGCTGCAGCACAATTGTCTTCCCAGGATGCCTCTGAGGGCCTACCTCTTGGACGCATGCCTCTCCAAGCCGAAGCCCTGTAGGCAAGCTTGATGGTCTTGACTATCCACCTGCTCATCGTATCTTTGGAGGCTAGCATCCCCTTCTTAGGCAGTCCATGGCAGAGTAGTTCTCTAACTCTGAGGAAGGACTACAACGCCAGGAGAAACACTGTCTTAGGGGTCAGATATTTATCAGACACTTTCTCCAGCGGCTCGGAAAAAGGTTCACACCGCCTCCAGAACCACCACTAGGTCCCAGATCAGGAACCTCAGTTGCTGTGCCGGACTGCTTTTTTAACATGGGAGCTCTGGAATAAAATATGGTCTTTGTAATCCTGTTCTGGAGGCAATACGCTAACATCTGTGCGGCCTCTTTGAGTGCTGCGTCTGTTTCTCTCTTTTGGTCGGTGCCCCATCCAGGGCCTGAGCAGGCAGGGTCTCGAGCGTCTTCAGATGCATTCAGTGATGTGTCGCTCTCCAATTGGACTGATTAAACACGTGCTTCAGAGCAGTCACATGAAGCGTTTCGAAAAGTTTTGATGCAGCTTTGAGTTCCCCAAAGGACTATTTTTTAAATACACTACCTGCTGCATGAAGCAAACAGACAGAATACATGGTGTGGTTCTAAAGAAAAATCTGAGGCCTATAATTTTTTTGGAGGATTTTTTTTCTAAATCAAGCTGAACAATGTGTAGTGCAAAAATGACTCAAATGCTGGCTTGAGTAATGTTTGTGTGTATAAGTGTGTGGCAATACTTAAGCCATAGACTGGATTTAAAGTCACCATTTATACAACATGCTATAACTCAGACTAATTAATGTATGGCTGCATCTACGCACCAGGTGTGTGCAGTTGGTAGCGTGCTGTGTGTTGGAGCTGCTATGATCTGGAAGGATGGGCAGAGTGTGTTAAAGCCACCAGGAGGAAGTTGAGAGGAGCCGGTGGTGAACTGAAGGAGACGTGCAAGCTCTTCCTGAGTAAAGGAGGAAACCACGGCCCAGAACCACTTCATCACCTGTACACACACGCATGCATGCACAAAATTAAAGAAAATTCATAAGAAAACGTTTATGCATTTAAAATAAAATGAAAAAAATGATCTGGTCATTAAGGGTAGTAGTTTATTTGGTTTTGTTTATTTGGTCTGGACCAAAAAAAAAAAAAAAAAGATTTGGTTCTGGTCAACTTAGCGGACATTTTTTTTTTAACAGTGAACCTAAAGATACCGAATCCTAAAAGCATAGTGTGATAGGTTCACACCTGCTTACTCAGCTTTTGTGAAGTATATTATGCGGCAGATCTTCCGCATTGTGACATCACATCCTGTTTCTGGTCTGATTACATATATTTGGTCTATGTTGCGTTCAAATATCTATCAAACTGCATTAGAGTTTGTTTCAAAGTGGATCAAGACCCATATTTTTAGCGGCTTCAGACCGCTTGTTTGGGGCGCACCAGGGTTCGGATGGCACTTACTCAAATGAACTCCACTAATCGTGCAATTGCATCAGAGTTTATTTTATTCGAACCAAAAATAACAAGTGTGAAAATACCCTAGGTATTTGAAGGTTTGAAGGTATTGGACTGCTAAACTGAGGGTCATGGGTTCAATTCACCACCAAGCTGCTACTGCCGATGAGCAACACCCTTAACCCTCAACTACTAAGAGATAAATGTACGTTACTATGGAAAATGGGTGTCTGCCAAACTCTAGAAATGGAAACTTTTCATCAATAGATAAAAAAAAAACACTGCAAGTCATTGAACCCTTTTTCAACCTATTTTTGGGGTCTTAAGTTAATGCGTAGGTGTCACACATAAATAAATGAAACCTCAAACCTGTGGGAAGAACAGACCTGGCCACTTCTAAAGGCCAATGCTTTATTTATTCATGATGAATACTCTGACAGCAAAAGTGGAGAGACCAATTACAAGTGTGTGAGGACATAAAGGCAATCAACCAAAAATGGACCTGGTGTCAAATAATAAATACAAAATTTAACCTTAAAAATTTATCTTTTTTTGTATACTTTGGCTAAGATATCCAGAACACACTGCTCTCCACGACTGTCCTTTGGCACTCACTCGTTCTACCGTTCTGCATATAAGTTTCGCAGCTAGCATATCAAAAAAATGTTTTCCACAGCCCAAAATCCACAGCAAGTTTGATGTAGTGAATCAAGGCAGTCAAGACACACCGGGGGATGGAGTTTGTTTGGAAGCACTCAGAGACCACCACTTACAGGTCGTTTTGTTCTGCACACTAATGTGACTCCCCCGAGGAGGGGAAACGCAACAGGGTTCTGAGTCAAACGGATGGAATTCTGAAAACGTTAAAGCACAAATACATGTTTGACAACACACCTTCTCTCTGAAGTGCCATGAGCCTCCAACTATAACAGCATGGGCTTTAAAATCCTGCACATTGATATCCCCGGTACCACACATCAGCAGCTGTAAAAAAAAACAAAAAACAAAAAACAAAACAAAAAAAAAAAAAAAAAACACAGAAAACACACCACTGGGATTAATAGTAGTAAAAACTGGAGGACATAGATTGCTGCATTAGTGAAAGATTTATGTTTAGGTGAATAATACTGATTAATCATGAAGAATAAAAAACATTTGTGTAGCGCTTTTATCAATGATCAAATGTGTATAAAACAGATATCAGTTTGTCTCTGATCAGCAAGCTGAGGGGACAGTGACAAGACAAAAAATCCCCAAAATGGTAATTGGAAGAAACTTTGAGAGGAACCAGACTCAAAGAACCCATCCTCATTTACGGCATTTGGCAGACGCCTTCATCCAAAGCGTCTTAGATTTATCTCTTTTATACAGTTAAGCAATTAGGGATTAAGGGCCGTGCTCAGGATCCCAACAGTGGCAAATTTGATGGTCCTGGAACCAAACCCCGATCTTCCAATTAGCAATCTAACACCTTAACCACTGAGCTACCACATATCCAGCTTTCATGGTCAGGTCTTTAAAATTACAATAAATCAGTCATTACATTATTTGTACTGTATTTGAATTAAATAGGTTTGATTACTAGTAATTAACAACTTAAATAAAAGGTGATGGACCAGTTCTGTTGGTGGAAAAATGTTAACTAAAAATCTTGATGAATCTAACACAACCCAAGGCTAAACGACAGTGTGTATAATGTAAAAAAAAAAAAATAAAATCACATAAACCCAGATTAATTACAACAGAACACAAAAAAATCATTCAACATACTATCATGTATACAACAGCATGGCTTTGAACTAGTCTGCCTGCAGTTCAGACCTTTTACCAATTGAAAACATTTGGCACACCATGAAACAAAAAATACCACAAAGAAGATAAAGGAGCAGTTGAGCAGTTCGGATCCTGTATTAGACATGAATGGTATAACATTCCTGTCCAAAAACTCCAGCAACCTGCTCTCCTCATTCCTCCAGACAGATAGACTGGTGTTAAAAGAAGGTTCTCGGTGGTGAACATGGCCGTGTACCAATTCTCTAAAAAGCACATTGCAGCCATCAAATTGAAAATGATTTTTTTTTTTTCGAAAATGGTCCATTTCAACATTTTCTATGTTCTGATATAAAAAACATATGGGTTTATTTGCAAATCATTGCATGCTGTTTTTATTGACATTTTAGGCAATGTCTTAATTTTTTTTTGGAATCAGAGATGTAAACAGAAATACAATCCTAGTAAAAACATCGAAATAATGTTAATAGAACAAGCTTGTATTTGTATGTTGGGGTATAACAGTATACTAGTCACATGGGTGTTTGTCTGCAAAAAATAAAAATTAAAAAGTTGCTTCGAGGTAGGAATAAATAAAATTAAAAAACACTACTCAGTTTACCTCCAACTCATTTTCATCAAATATGGCCAAAAGGTTCTCCGGAACAAGTTCATTTAAACCTAAGAAGAACAAAACACACCCTGGTTAGATCTGGACATGTTCATTTACCAAGCAAGGTTCCAGTTTAAGAAGGTGGTACCTTTGAGAAAGTGCTCCACCTCGTCCCTCACCTGACTGGCCAGTCGAAACTGAGCCAGCAGATTCAGGTAATGTATCTTATTTTCATTTGTCACAGCAATTTGAGCACCACCGGAGATCAGCTCCACCACCTGTAAGAAAAAAAAAAAAACATACACGAAACAGGAATCAGGGAGTTTAACAAGTCACAGTTAAGACTTAAGGCCTTTTTAATACCAACCACCAAGTCTGTGATAAAAATAGACGCACATACAGTACTTCTTCTTTTCACTTCTCACCTCACCTCTTTTTACCTCTTCTTACCTCTCTTCACCTTTTTCACCTCTCCTCCCCTCAACTCACGTCTCCTCCCCTCACCTCACGTCACCTCTCCTCTCCTCACGTCACCTCCCCTCTCCTCATGTCTCCTCCCTCTCCTCACGTCTCCTCTCCTCACTCACGTCTCCTCTCGACTCACGTCTCCTCCCCTCTCCTCACGTCACCTCTTCTTTCCTCTCCTTTCCACACCTTTCCTCTTCTCGCCTCACCTCTTCTCCTCTCCTCCCCTCTATTCACCCCTTCTCTCCTCTCGACTCACCCCTTCTCTCTTCCATAGTACACAGTTTTAAAATATTTTTGACAAATGGTGCAGTTTGCCTCATATACATTTTCAGGCACCGGCGTTATCCACCTATAGACCTATAGAATCTAAACTTTTATTTACGTTAATTTAAAATCTAAGTCTCCACAGCCACCTGAGAAGCTACACATCTCCAAGATATGCAACTGCACACCCTGCAATATTTTCTTTAAAAAAATGCCTAAAAATGAAATGTGTTTCCACTTATACAACTTAATGCGTTTTATTATACTTTTATAAGGACCACATTAATCAAATAAGTAAAACCATTTGTCTGTTGTTTTTGTAGCTATGATGTTGTATATCAGTCATGTTATTGAGTGTTTAATCACCTTTTCCAGTTGTCCTGACTTGCTGTACTTTTCCTCGGCAAATACAAGATCCATTTCGCTCACGTCATTTTTTAAGATAAAGCAGACTTTTGTTTTGTAGAACTCTGGATCATCGGTCTCAAAGTACTGCAATGGCAAAAAAAAAATAATAATAATAATAATAATTAAAAACAGTCAGATGCAGAAAATAAAACAAACATGCTTTAAATGGAATTAACAGATGAGTTTACCCAGAACTGTGACCTTTAATGTGACTTTTCCTAACATCACAAAAGAAACTGTGATTTTGTGCAAGCAAAACAATTAAGTTATAAACAGTTATTCCTTCTGTTCATCCTTTCTTAATGGAAATAGCTATGTTAAAAAGCACTAACACTAGAGACCTAAATGTGGTAAATATATTTCACTTACATAAAACCTGACACTAAACACTGTATTAATAATAATAACACATATTTAAAATGTATTTTATCAGGCTTGGATTTCGTTAATTATTTTTTATACATCATCCCTGTGAAGTAGCTGATACTCAATAGATGTGAAAGTATTTAAATCACACTCAGGTTAAGGTTTAGGGTCTAAGGTTAGGTTAAGTTCATCGATTTTATTTGATGACAATGTAAAACTGTTTAAAACGTAATTGTTTTGCAGAATTACAGCAGAGTACCACCTTGTAGTTCATGCGCAGGCCGATGATCTGGGCCAGGAAAGAGCGTGTGAACCTGGCTCGTACCAGCTGTTTGTAGGCGCCACCTAAAGCTGACTCGTACAGACACTTCCCCACCACACGCCCTGCGAACTCATACATCTTTAACCTTAGGTGAGGAGGACGGTCTGGGTTAGGGTGGACCTGCCAAACACACAATATTTTAGCAATGTTTAGTTTATATTTTATCTCAGAGAAAGAATACTTTCATTTTACTGAAACGAATCAAATATTTAGTGTGTCTTAGTGGTGACTTTATTCGATTTTTTGGACGACCTGCTTACACGTTCTTTTTAATAATGACTCATATTAGATTGTTGCATTTACAATATAAAGGACAAATAGCCCAAGGTAAAAGTACTGACTGGAAAAGAAGGAAAAACATATATGGGTGAAAATGACGTCATTTTTATTGCTCAGATTATTAAATGAAATGTGATGAATAGATCCGCTACAGTACACCTGCTGGTTAATCAATCAATCAGTCTGATTTTGCCAGATTGGCCGTGTTTCCACTCGGTGTTGCCGGATTGGCCGGGTTCCCGCAAAGTTGGGCTTCTTTAGATCAAGTCAGACCGGAAATAAATGCATTGGGCTGTTTGATAATATTCTTGATAAAATTGGCAGGTGTTTACTTTAAACTAAAAATGTGATATAAATTTTTTAATCAAAAATGTATTCAAAATGTAAAATAAATGATTACTGGTGTTTAACACGAAAAAAAACATTTAAGGGGTCAGGAATGGTGTTTGATATTATAGTTGTTACTAAGATATCAGCTTCATCAGTGTATTATAGATTTTCTATTCCTCTGGGTGCACAAACCGCAGATTATATAAAAAAAATATGAACTCATTGTGTACTCGACTTAAATCGACTTAATTATCGATTATCTGTTTCCTTGCATCCCTAGTATTGATACTAGCAGTTAGAATATCGGTACAATATCGTGAAAAATAATACTGCGATAGTTAGCTGTATCAATATACCAAACATTTCTACCATTCAGCTACTACTGTATCTAAATTAGCACAAATCCCCGCAGCTACATTACACAATCCAGTAGAAAGCCTTCCCAGAGGTGTGGAGGTTATTATAGGGGTAAGTAAGGGAGACAAAATCTCATCTAGATGTGACGGTCAGTTGTTCAGAATACCACATCATATTGTATCGTATCACCATTTTACATTATATTCTGGAAAAAAAAAAAAGAGGTAAAAAGAGGCAAAAAGATCTGATGCTTACCAAACCCTGGTTATTGTCACTGAAACGTGTAAAGAGCTGATTATTGGTGTCAAATAGATTCTTACAGATGAGTTCAAACCACTCTCGCCTCGGCCCTCCCCAGTCCAGAGCTTTAAAAAAAAAAAATAAAAATTGGTTTACATAGTCTTTCTACACACTTTTATAACATAACATAACAAAATATTTATGATGTTGAAAGAACACACCTTCTTCATCCTGAAACACCACCTCAAAGTTCTTGCTCCAGTCTGATACAGAGAAATTCCTGGTGGCCTTAAGCGACTGCATTGCAAAAAGGAAAACATAAATCATAATGTTATCTCTCAAGCACTGAGAAGCTCCAGACAGAAAGGCTACTCACCGAGTCAAGAATGGAGTGACGGCTGATTTTCAGGCATGTTTTTATTCGAGGCCTCTTGGCGTGAATGTGTCGAAGCTCTCGCTGGAAAAAGCTCACCTTGTCCTGAAACGTTTCGGAGCCTCCTAAAGTCCAGAGAAAATAAACACTCAAACGCAATTCTTCTCCACACACACAAGCAGATTGGGCTGCAAACATTTTTCCAAACTCACCAATGTTCTTGTGCAGGAAGCGAATAAACGTAGCTGCCATAATGTTCCTGTCCTTGCAGCTCAGTTCAACAGGGGGCTGGATCCCATCATCCACTACCAGCGTCAGGTATTTATGTATGGGGTCAGGGCCGTGGTAGGTAAACTAACAGGAATACGTAGAATTAAGCCTCTTATTCAACAATAAAGAACATTCTGAAGTGTACTTACTGCTTGCACTTCTCATACATTACCTTCGTTCCTGGGCAGACCCGAAAAGTGAAAAGGCGCCATGGAATAATCTTCAGGTAGAACTCCTTCACAGAGAGTTGCTGTAATAGAACACAATAAGATGCCTTTTTAAAAAAAAAAGAAAAGAAAAGAAAAGAACACACACGCAAGCCATCTGTGTTCATCACTAACCTTTGGCGATATGTAGCAGTAGACCTTTTTTGGTTTCTTGACCTTCTCCGGTTGGCCCTCCACTGGAGAGTCATGCTCTTCCTCGTCGTCCCCCATGGATGGCCGCCGGGGTGGAGTAAGCAGAGAGGATGCTGGGAATTGCCAGGTCGACCCGCTATAGTTTCCTGTACTATAGAGGTAGGCTTCGAAATAGATACTGATGCCCGGATTAGACACGTTTTTCTCCACACAGTTCTTTTCAGTCTCTAGGTGATCAGAGAAGGGGCATGATTAGAGAAGATACACAAGAAAGATAAAAGACAAAAAAGAAAAAATGAGAAAACTGCACCACGTAACAGTAGGGCTGTGTAGAAATATCGAAATAGATAACTATCGCAATATTTTTACATCATGATAGCACATTAATATTTTAACCAATAATATCAATACATATTTAAATTAAGTTTTTAACAGATTTCCTGCCAAACAACTTCCTGCTCCACTTTTGTAGTTGTCTTAGAATTAAACATGGCAGAAAAAAATTATTATAATTAAAGTATTGCAATATTTTCTGACATATTGTATCATGCATGAGGCTGTTGCCAAAACACATCCCTAATGTCTGTTTTGATATTCATCGTTATTTTAAATAAAGCTTTGTGTAACTTTATTACACAAAAAAAAAAGTTTACGCTGTGCTATAGAAACAATCACATGGTTATAAAGATCTGTTTTATAACCGGAAAAGCTGCTCCAGAGTTTATTTTACATTTAATCATAGCAAACCTACCAGATCTTCAGAACCAGTCGCACAGTCTGTCTCTTTATATACGTTTCTACATATACAATTTTGGATATTTGGCAACAATTCAAGTTATTAAATTGTAGTTTGTTTGTTTTTTTTGCAAAGGAGCTCTTTCGGTGTTCATGGCGCTTCCTCACACGTCAGTAATTCAGTCATGTTCAGGACAATAAAAATGATTACACCAATCATGATTTAATGAATTTTATAATCTTTGTGTTTCAGACTGATCTCAGAAGCTGGGACAGACTGTAATCATGTCACCATCAGGGAAATGAAACGAATGTAAACACTGACGTCAGCAGCGGTTCTGCTACATTTCAATTGTTTTATTACATTTTTAAAGAGTTTCATCAGTTTTTAATTCTACTGCTCTCAGGTGCACACACACACACACACACACACACACCACACACACACACAACACACACACACAAACACACACAAACACACTGCTCACTCTCTCTCTCTCTCTCTCTCTCTCCACTCTCTCCTCTCTCTCTCACCTCACTCTCTCTCTCCCACTCTCTCTCTCTCCCATTCTCTCTCTCTCCCATTCTCTCTCTCTCCCACTCTCTCTCTCTCCCACTCTCTCTCTCTCTCTCTCACTCTCTCTCTCCCACTCTCTCCCACTCTCTCTCTCTCACTCTCTCTCTCTCTCACTCTCTCCACTCTCTCCCACTCTCTCTCTCCGTTCCCTCCCACTCTTCATATCTTTCTCCCGGTCTCTCTCCCTGTCTCTCTCCATGTCTCTCTCCCGGTCTCTCTACCCGTCTCTCTCCCGTCTCCTCTCTCTGCCGCCTACCCGCTCTACCCGTCTCTCTCCCTTCACACACACACCCTATTTTGTACAGGATTTCAGGCAACAGCATAGGTACAGATCAAAGCTAGTACAAAGTTATTAGACATAATACACATGTTATTACTATATCATATAGTATTAAGTACTAATTTTTCAGTGCAGTAAATCGTTTGGGATTTTTAATGGTCAGGAATGTAACAGCGTGTGCTTTGGATTGATTTTTATTAGAGTTATGTATAACATACATAAGATAGTTAAAGAAAAAACAACTAGTTTGCATTGTTTAACAACTGCACTGGAAATAATAGTAGTTTGTTAAGTGAGAAGTCATCTGCTTTATTCTGCTAAAATTCAGATTTAATCCAGCAGTTGGTGTGGATTACATGTTACGTCTTCTTGTTATCTGTTCAGATGTTATTTCAGACCAAATGAAACTAATTTCACATTACTGGGAAGCGAACCGTCACTCGTGGCAGTAATAAACTGAACGATGATTCACTTGGACAAAGGCAAGACCCAAGATTTTGTAAAGTTCTGTTAGGTTCAAATGTTCAAATAAAGACGTTTAACTGCAGCAAACAAAGATAAAGTGACCAACCTAAAGAGCAGTTATAGGCAGGGTGCGATCTGGGGGAAAAAGGAGGGGGTGGGGGTTCCAAAGTTTAATTTTTGATTAATATATAATAATAATTCTTTACCCAAATAGAGTGATATTAACTGCTGGGGTCAGAGCGCAGGGTAAGCTATCATACAGCGCCCCTGGAGCAGGAAGGGTTAAGTGGTTGGCTTTCCGGTGGTGGGGCTTAAACCCAGGTGTTTCTGTTCTTCAGATCAACAGCTGGTGGTGGTGGGGCTTGAACCCAGATCTTCCTGGTCTCCAGATCAGCAACTCAGCGCCATAACCATTTGAGCCACGGGATATGCCTATCTGTCAGACTAAGGAAACAGTCTGCTTGATAAAGAACTTGATGAAGGATCATCTGCGGTGTGTCGCCCCTCTTTTACCCAAGTATTGTCCTAGACGTGGTGTCATCTTGACACCTTTTATTATTATTCGTGCCAACAGCGTTACACTTACATATATTTTTATAAAATATTGAAATATTTTATTTTTTAGGCGTTTTATATCATTTTTAAATAAGCAATGATTATGGGGGTGGGGTGATGGGGGTGGGGTGTTGTCCCCACCGTGGATAAAAATAATTCATTATAGGTAGGGATATTGTAAGGTTAGTGTTTTATGTTTAGGGTATGTTTTGTGTTTATTTTCTTTGTTTATATTGTGTTTATGTTTTGGTTATTGTTTCATGTTTCTGTTCATGTCTTTTGTTTACTTTCTGTCTTGTTCCTTGTCATCTAATCTTTGTTCCCCATGTGTTCTTGTCACGTGATCCCCTTGTCCTTATTGGTTAGTCTAGTGTATATATAGCCCTCTTGTTGCTTGTATGTTTGTGAGTGATTATCCCTGTACCGCTGTGGTGAGTCTGGTTATGTTTGTGCTAGTGTTCAAGCTAAGCTAAGCTAAGCTAACACAAGTCAAGTTTAAATTGTTTGTTGTTTTGCCAAGTGTTGACTTTTGTAAATAAACTGCACCTTTGGGTTGTTAAATTACTCGCCTAAATGGGGTTCCTTACAAATATTTAGACCCCCTGGCGAATCGTACCCTGGTTCTAGGTCACCGTTACTTGCCAGAAGTAAATGAAAGACAGGATGAGACTCACCACTAAGCACAATGATGTCAAACTCTCCATTACTGAGAGGCTGGTCCCTGTAAGCAATGCGTGCCCTGAAGCAGCCCTTTTGGTTTAGTGTGAGCCGCAGTAGAACCTGGCACTGCTGTTTATTACAACAGACAGTCGTACTATAGTAATCTTCAGAACTGTCCTCCTCCATCGTCCCCAACTAACGAAAAACAAAAGAATACAGGATTAAAAAAAATGATGTAATAGAGCCATACAATAGCATTGCCTATAATGCTCTATTATGCAAATGCAGGTGGGGTAACACCAGTCCACCGAGGGGTATAAAAAGGGGTTAGGGTTGTTAGAGCTCTTACTGAGTGTATATGCACACTGTAGTTGACTTCATCAACTAGAGAGACGGAATTACTAGTCGGATTGCCGTACTCGTCTCGAGGCTCGATCTGCAGTGTGTGCTGTTGCCCATATGTCAGCACCAGAGTTGAAAAGTGATATGCAATCTTTGTTTTGGATGGCACCACTGTCCCTGAAACCAACAGATGAGGATATTTAATTCGGAAAGTGATGGACAGAAAGAAACAAGCACAAAACTGCACAAACATTTCAAGCACATCGATCAGAATGACAGACAGCGACGTTGTTTTCAAATAACGCGGATATGTTTCGATTTACGATTGGCTTTAGCACACTAGTACACCATGTCCGTAAACACAGCTGAATAACAAGATGAAAATCCTGGAAGAGCAGTTAAAATCATAAACACTTGACTAAACTGAGAACCTTGCCATTATTATACAAGATTTCATCTGTGAGGAAACTATTAGAGCAAAAACCACATAACAGAGATGACAAGAACAGCATGCTGTGCTCACATCAACCCCCGAGCTCATGTTACCTGCTTGAAACATTTTATAATAAGGGCTGTATGCCACATTCAGCCCCCCCAGTTTCACCGCCACCTCGTAGCGGCCTGCCTTGCGCACAGTGAAGGTCACTTTCACCACGTTGGACTCTGGTTCCTGAAGGATCTCCTGGGTGACGGGTATGTCCAGAGCCAGCTCTATGTGAGTGATGTTCACCCTCAGACCCACGGGCCTGTGAGCTGGAAACGGCTGGCCGTTCTTATAGAAGAGCTACGAGGAAAGATAGAAAGTTAGCATACTGTTAATTACTAAAACATACTGCTACTGCAATCCTGAAGAGAGTCTTCTGCTTATCCTAACATTTTAGTAGTATAAAAAATAGATATTTTTTACAGAATTTGGCAGACGTCCTTATCCAGAGCGACTTACATTTATCTTATTTATACAACTGAGTAATTGGGGGTTAAGGGCCTTGCTCAGGGGTCCAGCAGTGGTGGCTTGGTGAAGCTGGGAATTGAACCCACAATCTTCAGGTTGTCATGAGCCACCACTTCCCCACCTCAACAGTGCTAGTAGGGTAAACTGGGGCTAATGGCACATCTTAAGAAATATCTTCTTTTTACTATTTGAACAAAGCGTTATTTAAAAAGAATTTATAATAACTGAACATCGATAAAGCATCACATTTTGCGGCAAAATAAATCATCAAAGCATAAAAATACTCTGAGTGGAACCACAGGCCAGGAAAAATCCCCCAGTATAGGGCAAAAGGCCTCCAGTATAGCTTTTTATCCCACTAGTGATACAAATATAATGTTGAGTACCAAAGTTAAAATGTAATTCTGCAAAGGTTATACCGTTTCCTGTTTATTTACTGTAAAACAATTCATATATAAATATGTAAATATTTGGAGTATTTTTTTACTTTTCAACTTCTAGCAAAACCTATGTTTTATAGGCATATTTCACAAGTAACCCCACTATCACTTTTACCTGTTCAAATGATAAAGTTGTTTACTTTCACATTTGTTAAATAAATGCTTATGCAACCAGCAAATGACTCTTTTTTTTTTGTTTAAGAAGACTTTGTGTCACTATGACACAATCAAGTCAAGAGGTTTGGGACGGGATTAAATTCCAGGCTGTATCAGATTAGTGTGTGGAACAGTTTTAGGGAGGGTAAATCTTATGCAAAGCCCTAAAACTCAACGAAAAAAAAAAAGCATCAGTTTGTGCGATTTCTGCTTGAACTAATTTTGGGTTAAAAGGAAAAAAAAAACACCCTTAGAGTTTGGAGTATTACAACTCTATTGTTATTTTTAATTAAACAGCATGTCCAATGTAGTGGACAACAGGACCATTTGAATTTAAAGGACAGTTCTTTCAGTAAAACATGCTTGTTCTTATAGCAGCCAATATCACCAGAAAGGCCTGGATGTCCTCTGTACAGTACAGCAGAAACTGATAGAGCTGGGCAAAAAAAACTCATATTTATATGAAAACAAAAATGTCCACTACTGATGACACAAGTCAATGGGCGTGGTCTCAGGAGGATATAGTGTCGTTGAACCAATCTACATCATCAGTAAACAAAAAAAAAAAAAAAAAAAAAAAAACTAATTTACAGTGGCTCTTCCCTTTCAACAAAGCGGCAATGTTCTGATGATACCTGCACACGGAAGCTCATGGTCTGGCCCACTTCCTGGGGCTCTTTCCAGTCCCAGGAGACTTTGCAGGAGCGTGGATCCAGGTAGTTTCCACGCACATAGTCGTAAATGCTGCGGTCGCCACGACGCCCAGGGTCCTCATTTTGCAGGAAGCTGACCACACGTGCTGCGAGCTCACATAGGAATTTGATGGTAAAGACAAATGCGATGATGGAAACAGTTATTCCACCTAAAAAATGGAGGAGAAACCAAAAATATACATGGTGAGGTCATTGGGTCGAGTTAAACAAAATAGGAAGTAAGTAATATAAATGTTAGTATCAAACCAAAAGGGGGTTGTTAGTCATAGAATAACCATAGAATTAGTCATAAAATGTCAAGACTGCAGCCAACAATCCGGCTGCTTGGTAAAGTGGAAAATAAAACGCGATCCCTGCGAAAGCACGGCTTACACACGTCCTTTAAGGAAAGACTTACCAATCACGTAAAACATCAGGTCCCTTATCAGAAAGCACAGTGCAACAGTACAGCCGAATATCAGCGCTCCAGCTGAAAAAGAAACATACACAGCTGATCATTTTAAACAGGAAGTAAGTAAAGCTGACCGAGACAATTTGACACCTAAATTATTGACTACATGTATTTTTTCGTTGCCACTCCTTAGTTTGTCGACAAGATATTACACTAGATAGCGAAGTAAACGAGTGTAAGCCGGTGAGAGTGACGAGATCACGAGAACCAAAGTACACACACATACAGGCTTAAAGGGTGTGGTGAGCTTACATAACTTTACATCATGATAATAACCTTGTAATATTACAGCAGAACTATCTGAAAGCTCACAAAGAAGTTCTAATCCGCCCCCCCCCCCCCCCCAAATTTACCGATTGACCACTTCTCATTCAGCCGCCTCTCAGCAAGACTGTGCACCAGCTGAACCTCGTAGTCCTGGTCCCTGCTACCCCGGGATGCTCGGAGAACCTTCACGCCTGTGGACAGCTTGATGTAGTCCTCGTAGTAATAGCCCCAGGCAGCCAGGGAGAGTTGAAGCTGGCTGTCAAACTGGGCTAGGTCATCCAGATTAGTGCATCCCAGGGTTCTCAGACTATAAAGGGAAAAAGATTGAGGAAATGCTTAGTTCATAAGGCATACTGATGAATCGCATTAAAAAATCCCAGCAGACAAGCGGTTTTGAAAGACTTAAAAGACCAGTCCATCTGGTATTAACAAACATGCTGGGGTCAAAATAATGGAGATCAGATTTGTTTCCCTTTACTGAGGTTTGATATTAAAACGAAGACAAAGTTGACAAGTATCTGCTGGATACTTTCATTGTGCTGCTGCCACATGACTGGCTGACTGGATAAACGTCATGAGCAGATGGAGAGGTGTTCCTAATAAGCCCGTCATTGAGAATACATTCGCATTATGTATCCTATTATAAAACAGAGCAGAGAGAAACTATTACCATTCAACATCTACATGTAAAGGGGCAGTGGTGGCTCAAATGGTTAAGGTGCTGAGTTGCTGATCTGAAGACCAGAAACACCTGGGTTCAAGCCCCACCACCGGCAAGTCAACCACCGTTGGGTCCTTGAGCAAGACCCTTAACCCCTTCTGCTCCAGGGGCGCCGCACCATAGCCACCGACCCTGCGCCCTGACCAATCAAGATGGGATATGCGAAAAATGCATTTCATTGGCTCTGTACATGTACCTTGCACAATGAAGTTGAATATTTATTTATTTATTTATATTTAAATAACATCCTGGTTAACTGTTGCCACCTATAGATTTATATAAATGTTTTAATTAAATTCTTTATCCTACTTTTTTCTGGATAGTTTCCAGTCCCTTATAATCTTAAAATTGTACATTTGAATGGATAAAATTGTCATAAGCTTTCTAAACATGGCTATTTTCATTGCTGGATAAAAATTTGTATCGATTTATCAATGATTGATCGTTAATTTTTTAATTTTCCATGAATAAATATTCTCGAATGCCCGGTCCTGGAAGAAACCATTATGAACAGGAAGTTCTGTTATACAGAGGAAATTTTTTACCCTACCTTCTGTGAACACAGTAAAAATAACTGCAAATGTGCTCAATTTACACATGAAGTGGTAGCGCAGTGGTTGAAGTGTTGGACAGTTAATTGGAAGATCAGGGTTCGATTTCCAGAACCACCAAATTGCCCCTGTTGCGAGGTTCTTAACCCCTAATTGCGCAGTTGTATCATAGGGGTAAATGTAAGTGGTCCTGGATAAGGGCGTAAATGTGAAATGTTTGACTGTAACTGTAATGTTTATTACATTCTTTATTTTCCCTTGTGTAGCTTATCAGATGGTTGGAAAAGAAGACACTTTCGTCACTTTTTTCATTTATATTTTAGAACGAAACACACATTTTCTATAACAGTCATCAGAATTATGATTTCTTTTTCTTTAAAGTTTTTTAATCTCTATTTTTTCCCCTCAGCACTGAATCAAATCACAAAAAACTGTACAAATGGCACATGAACCTCTTGGATTTTGATTAAACTGTTATGCAGCCAGTCGAATAAAAAAAAAAAAAGTAGGTCTTCACTAATTACATTCCAGGCATGTTTATCACCAAATTCTTTTAACAACTTCTTTCAGTTTACACTTTCGAAATGATACGACTCTAAATGAAACAGAACTTTAGGCAACAACGCCACCAACTGATACACGGTTTACTCGCAGTGTCACTTCCAAACATCAGAGTGTCACGTTTGTATCATGTTACTATAAAACCAGACAGCTACACAAAGTCCCAAAAAAACTGAACTAATAAACTGCTACAAAGTGCTGACACTGGAGTGTCTCCTATACCTGCTACATCAACAACGGCAGGTAGTAATGAGTTCTGTTAACTTCGCTGCATTGACTTAAGCAGAGTCTTGGGAAGAACAGTAGGTTTGATTGGCTGGACTTTTACAGTCAGCCGAGTTTATTTTTAATCACCGAAATTTACTTTTACTTCGCTACGTTCCTTTGTTATTATTAAATGTTAATTATTAAAAAAATGTTTTTTTAATGATTATTTTCTATCAAGTTACATATAATAGGATGATAGGCTGAAATATGTATGTGAAACCTGCTCAATTTTAATAATAAGAGAGAAGAAAGATAAAGAAAGGACACCCAATGACCTCAATTTTTTCACTTTAAGGAGTGACCATCTAAATCTATCCATCTATTAAAAAAAAATCTATTGATGTGACCAAAATACAGCATCATTGTACAGGAATTCTATCTCCAGCTTAAGAAAACATGTGATGAGTTTCATGATAACGACACTGGATATTAGAGGGTGATTCTGCAACTATGGACACTTTAACCTTACTGTAAGTTACAGTAAGAGTCGAGAGTGGAGTTTTGGGCTAGTCGACCCACCTCTGTATATCAATATCAGTTCATTTCTTCTAGAAAACTCAAATTAAAAGAACTGCACTTACGGCGATCCATTAAACACAAAGGAAAATGTTGTAATACACACTAGAAAACACTAATACCGGAACGTTCTCTCTGTTTTATCTCCTCTCTGCGCAATTATTTGCACAACTGACACTAACACTGGACTGACACAGTACAGAGTCACGTCAAACACTTCTATTCCAGCACATGGACACTTTAATGACAATCACACAGGGTCACTTTAATCCGTACTTACCTCCATAATTATACCTATTATTAATATTTTATTTTTTTTTTTATCTTACACACGTTTTCCATGACGGACAGCCGTAGGAAGTATTAGCTGCATGTTGTACTCTGTATAAATATGTATGTAAGAAATAAATGTCTAATTTAATTTGCTGTTGAAAATATTGTCCACAACAGTCGACCAAACCTTCAGAATGGTGCATTTAGCAGCACTGTAGTATCAGAAATACTTGTTCACTTATAAAACTAGAACAGAAACACCAGCAAGATATGAATTCCTGAAGCACAAAGCAGACAGACATACGGAACAGTTGAAAATGGATGCAAGATATCACCTGACATCAAAAAAGCATTGTTATTTTAGCCACAATATAACAACCAGAGTAGAAACGTTAAACATTATTGCTACCGCCGTCTTCCTTTTTGCTAAAATATCCACAAAGTGAAACAATTTCTCCAATCGGTTTGTTGTGGCACATTGAACAGAGACGGAACAACGCTTTAAATGTCACTGCTGTAATGACCTTCTGGTTGCTGCAGCTGGCAGATCTCAAAGTCACTCAGCTGTCTGGGCACTACCGCCCCCTCATGGACTCAACCAAAATGCCCCCAAACAAATACAAAACAAGTAAATGCAAAACAACAATCCATGTATGCACCAAAAAAACCCTGATTGAAGAAATACTGTGATCCAACAGGACCAGAAGGTTTGGATGTAATATATGCTGTAGGTGTGAACGGTTGGTCTTACGTGTGGTAATAGTGCTCGAGGCTTTGGGAACACAACCACTCCTGGAAGGCAAAGTCTCGGAGAAGACGGACGTTGGCTTCAGCGATGTCCCTCCAGTGCCGCCGTTCCTTCACCACCTCCTCCAAACGGCTCAGAACACTCAGACTCAATTCTTCCAGAGACTGCACATCTGTTCCAGCAAGTACAGAGTAAGTGTCATGCAGGCTGAAGGAAAGGGAAGTCATAACTGCACTTCTGCTAAAGAAAGATCTGTGACTGGGTATGGAAATGTATTATAAACTCTCGTCTCTAGGATATATAAAAAACAAACAAAAAAAACAGGATGTCCCGATTATTTCGAATAAAAAGATTTTGCTTTTATTATTTATGAGTTTGGTATTAACTGGTACCACAGTATTGCTGTTATTGTCCCTTTATTTGGCCAATATTTCTATAATAACTACAGTATGTTTTAGGTTTTATTTGTGTACATGTTAATCCTCTATTTTACTATTAATTGTGTTTTCCCCCCTTTGAGTTTTCATACTTTCTTAATGAAATTTCCTTATACCTGTGATATCACCATTTTAGTCGCACAAAACATTTCACTGCATGTCATAACAGTTTTTTATGTGCTGAACTAAATTTCTATTTAAAATAATACTCTAATCAGTGCAAGATCCTGTATGCGTCATGAATTTTTTTTTTGCTTTTATGGTCAGCACACAACATTTAAACCTGTATAGCTGTATTTTTTGTCTGGAGTGATACAGCAAGAGTAAATATTAGAGATGTGTGTTGTGGTTCTTTTCTGTAGGAAGATAAATCAGGGGAGGCGGTGGCTCAGCGGTTAACCCTTTATTTTCTTAATCCTTACATTCCTTTAAGGAAATAAAGGGTTTCAAGTAAATCTAAGCAAAGTTAAACGAAATAAGGGTTGAGGGAGTAAAGGGTTGAGGGAAAAGGGTTGAGGGAATAAAAGGTTGAGCAAAGAATAAAAAAGGGTGAGGGAAAAAGGGTGAGGGATAAAGGGTTGAGGGAATAAAGGGTTGAGGGAATAAAGGGTTGAGGGAATAAAGGGTTAAGGGAATAAAGGGTTGAGGGAATAAAGGGTTGAGGGAATAAAGGGTTGAGGGAATAAAGGGTTGAGGGAATAAAGGGTTGAGGGAATAAAGGGTTGAGGGAATAAAGGGTTGAGGGAATAAAGGGTTGAGGGAATAAAGGGTTAAGGGAATAAAGGGTTGAGGGAATAAAGGGTTGAGGGAATAAAGGGTTGAGGGAATAAAGGGTTAAGGGAATAAAGGGTTAGGGAGGGGGAAATAAAGGGTTTGGGTTAAGGGAATTAAAGGTTGAGGGAGTTGAGAAATAAAGGGTTGGGGGAATTAAGGGGAGGAATAAAGGGTGAGGGAAGAAAGGTTAAGGGAATTAAGGGTTGAGGGAATGAGGGAAGGGATTAAGGGTTGAGGGATAAAGGGTTGAGGGAGGGATTAAAGGGTAAGGGTTGAGGGAATAAAGGGTTGAGGGAATAAAGGGTTCAGGGAATAAAGGGTTGAGGGAATAAAGGGTTAAAGGTTGAGGGAATAAAGGGTTGAGGGAATAAAGGGTTCAGGGAATAAAGGGTTAAGGGAATAAAGGGTTGAGGGAATTAAAAGGGAATGAGGGAAAAGGGTGAGGGAATAAAGGGTTGAGGGAATAAAGGGAATAAAAGGAATAAAAGGGATGAGGGAAAAGGTTAAGGATAAAGGGTTGAGGGAATAAAGGGTTGAGGGAATAAAGGGTTGTTGTTGTCCCCAAGATTGTGGGATCGATTTCCAACACCACCAACACCACCACTGGGCCCCTAAATAAGGCCCTTAACCTCCAATTGCTTAGTTGTATAAATGAACTAATGTAAGTCACTCTGGACAGAAGCTGTAAATGCGACGCACCTTAAGGGTACATCAGGAGTCGTTAAAATCTGATAATGATGATTTATAATGTATGTATTTTTGTGTAAAAACTATATACTAACAGTAAAACACTGCATCTTCAAGGATTCTGTAAACCAGTGAACAACTTACGACACGTTATCGAATGACATCAAAAACTCTTCCTGACCTTCAAATAAATGCTTGTAATCTGACAGTCTATGGCCTTGCAGCCATTCTTCAATCTGACTTTCCTTGCTTTTCTTCCAGCGCAGTTCCCAAAAGAAAATCCATGAGACTGAACAAAAAATTAATGTCAGCAAGAAGCGCCGGTCCATCAGACCATCTTCAGCCTCGATCAGACCTCCGTGTGCTCAGAGAATTACAGCGGATCTCATGAAGCGCTTTTCATCTCTCTTGCTTAACATCTGTAATCCTGGTGTTTTCAAAGGACCGGATTTCTTCTCAACGTTCTGCCCATGTTTTCATCTGTGCCTGTGTAGAAGAAACACAACTTAATTTTAGCATTCTGGACGTCTACATATTTAATTAAACAGTTCTATTTTTAACTAGTTCTGGAGGTTTTAAAGAGAAAAAACAAAGTGCCTTGTGAAGTAACGTAAATATTTCAAAAGCACAAAAGGATGGATGGAGGCTGGAATCCTGATGTATTCATTATGGATGAGTTCCACCAATGAGTACAATACTTAGTTATAATTATCTGCCATCACACCAGTGCACGGTTACTATACGTCTCAAATTATTATAATTATGCAGCATTTAATATTTTCTTGACATATTGCTTCATCTTGTGCCTGCATATATAGCAGACCGTGTATTTAAGGAAACACACACACACACACACACACACACACACACACACACACATGCTGATGAGTGCTATAATAGCTTTGGGTATTCGCTGATACTCAATCGTCTGTTTGAGATACTATTTGTTGTCTTATGTGAAATATCAGAACCACCATGATCTGTATTGTGTCCATCAACGTACAGAACATTAAATGTGGGATTTCCAACTCGAATCTAGTATTTTTCAGTCTAGTAAGTGCAAAAATACAAGATGTGAGAAATGCTGGTTTTCACATGATGCTTAACGGAAATTAAGGAAAGCCGTACTTGAAGTGGTGGCGCAGCGTTGGAATGATACAAGAAAGACAGGGGTTCGATTCCCAGCACCACCTATCCAGCACCGCTGGGTCCCTGAGCAAGGCCCTTAACCCCCTAATTGCTTAGTTCTATAAAAGAGATAAATGTAACTAGATCTGGATAATGTCGTTTTTAAAATGCTGTAAATATAAAGTTAGAGGTTTATTTATGATAAAGTATTTATTTAATACTATTGGTACGATTGGACAGCAGTTGATGTAGGAAGTATTGTAAGCTTTAGGGATCAGGAGTGTCAGGAGGGTTTTTGGCTGGGTAAAGATGATCATAGTGACACTTTACCTGCTCCTCCAGCATCCAACTCAATTTAACTATGATTAAACGTCTAAACCTACCAACCAAACCTAGACAATCGCTGTATAGTTATTACTCATTTACGGTCATAAACGAGCAGAGACGATTCGGCTAGAATGGCAATGACATTTACAGCAAAAAAACTTAGCCAAGCAGCTAGCTAACCCGACCCTTAGTGGAAACAATGGCCGGATGGTAAAAATGCTAAAAGAAATTACATTTACCGGACGTTTACAGCGCCAGAAGCTGGGAAGTCACCTACAGAAAGAAAACCCTGGCTTTTTTTATTTATCCCGGATAGCCAAACTGTACAGCTTTCCGTGTATATCTCTGGTATCCGTTCACACTTCACTGACAAGCGGAGGAAGTGCAACGCTATCGATGTCGCTTTTTGATGACGTCAAACGTTGACTCGTTTCGTCGACAGCCACGAGGGTTTTGAGCTACTGTGTTTTATTTGTACAATATACAAAATGGTAAGTTATTTATTTAATGCTGAAGTTAAATAAAACGTATTGTCTATTATAATAGTATTATAATTTGTATAATTAGGCATTTGAGCCAGAATTGATCTTATTTCTCTCCAACCACTTAGCTAACTAGCTGTGTTTGCTAAATGGTTGTGGAGAAAAAACGGTATTTCTTTTATTGTCACACTAAAATCCAGTGTAAAAAAATGTGCAGTATATATATTAATTAATTTAGACTGTAGTAATCTGTATTTTCTATAGTCTGTGCTAAGAAAATGTCCAGGTGAAGGAAGCAGGGGTCTGTAACAGCCTCAGAAAGTAGCTATTAAGGTGAATACCACATAAACGGAAGCTGTTTAAGGGCCATTACACCAAATGTGTGCCATTTCTGTCCCTAGAATTTACATGTACAAAACTACATGAAAAGTACCTTAAAATCCATTTTATTATCAAGCAAAGTGTACAACAGGTACATAAGATTATGTAGAAAAAGAACATTAAAAGGGTGTGTGTGTGTGTGTGTGTGTGTGTGTGTGTGTGTGTGTGTGTGTGTGTGTGTTTTAATTCCTGGGGAAGTGCTAGCACAGTAGGTAAGGGTTGGGCAGCTGAGCAAGACCTTTAATCCCCAATTGCTCAGTTGTATTAAAAAAATGATCCATGTAAGACGCTCTGGATACGGGTGTCTGCCAAAATGCTGTAAATCTGCAAGCTTCCAAGACGGTGTGTGTTTAAATTTATCAGGCGACATGCTTTATAGTGTATACATACATACAGGGTGGATGAAAGGAACAAGGCGTTAAAAAAAAGGCCATATTTCTAGTCCAATTTTCTTGAAACAGATTGTACTTTATTACATATGAAAACGAAAGCAAATCCACCAGTGACCTCAACTAGTTTGCTCGAATAGCCGGAGTTGGAATGCACAGTCTTCTGAAGGAAGTCGTTTAGGACATTGCTGAGAACTCCCGAATCCCGGCCTCTAAGTCTCTAAGGCTTAAAACCCCTATTTACAATCCCCTATTTCGAGATTATGACTCCAGTGATACTACACGTTCTATAGCCAAAAAATATTGCCCAGGTAATTTTCTTACCCACCCTGTATGTTATCAATAGGAAGCTTGTTGTAAACTCCATTTTCTTGACACACTGTTATACAGCACAGGTTAAGGGCCTTGTTTAGGAACCCAACAGTGTTACCTTGGTCATTCTGGTGCTGGAATACTAATCCTTATTAGCAAACCAGGGTTTTGGCTGTCAGTTAAGCTGCCACTACCATTATAACCGATTTACATGCATAAACAGGATGGAGGAGCTATTTTATTCAAGTATGTTTTTAAAACTAATCATTTAACCCATTCTTTGTTTCTAATTGAAAATTATATATATCTTAATAAATCAACGTGAGAACCCACTGTTGTAAATCTTCCCTGGCTTGTGCATACAGTTTTTAATAAAATAAATATTTATTTCAGCACATTTAATTGTTGGTAGTGACGTGTTTAAATCACTGCTAAAATACCAGGTTAAATATGAACTGTGGTGTGACACCACCAGGAAATAGAAAGAAATAAAATATGACGAGTGCTGGGTGAGATTGGGACTCCAAAGATCATTTTAAGCTTTTTTGGATGTATATGGTTGCTAACAATTGCTGTTTTTGTCATTTAACAATTTCCTGTGTGTTTTTTTTTTTTTTTTCTCCAAATATTATATTTTATAATGTAATAATTAACTCCCTGGATTTGGCAGAGATGAGAGAAAACTGATTTGGGTCGTTATTTTTCCTTTATCAGGGGAAACAGAAGAAGCAGAAATATGCAGCAATGAAAAGGATGATCAGCTTAAAGGATCAACGAATGTAAGTTCTGAAATAAAATGAACTTAAAGTGCAAAATAGCAGATGTGAAATAATACAATGACACCAAAGCATAGCGTTTATACCAAATCGAATAACTCAGTTTTATTGTTCCATCTCTAAGAAAGGAGGAGGATCGCCAAAAAACGGTGAAGAAAAAGAAAGAAGATCCATCACAACTCAAAGAACGAGAAGTGTAAAGAAACTTTTTTTCAATGTTGCATGAAATATTTCCCAAAATATCCGGCTTTTGTACTCGGATTGATTAGTGGCTTGTCTTTACTGAAAAAGTACCGACCGTGTGCAATAACACCCTGTCCTTATCATCGCAGGCCAAAATATCCATCATGTATGTTCTTCCAGTACAACACTCAGCTCGGTCCTCCCTATCACATTCTCGTGGACACAAACTTCATCAACTTTTCTATAAAGGCCAAGCTTGATGTCATTCAGTCAATGATGGACTGTCTCTATGCTAAATGTAAGTAATCATTTCTGTTTGACTGTCACTAACTGCCTGCACTGAACTCCTTCACTGCACACGTTTATTCATTGAACATCATATTCCAGATTTAGTCTCTTCACACTCCTTTAGTAAGCGCTACACTTTACACTGGATTATAGAGCGTGTGATTTATTTAGCTACAGTAGTATTAGTAAATTCAGGCGCTAATGTCTGGTGAGGAGATCTGGGGTGCAGTCGGTGTTCCAGTTCACAGTGTTTAGTGTGGTTGAAGTCAGGAATCCAATGAAATAAATCTTAATGTTAAAGACATTCTGGACAACTGTGTATTTCAGCTTCGTCGCATGAATTTAAGGAAGACGTGCCTATGCGGGGGTGCTAATATGTTCACAAAGTTGTTGCCTTGTAATGTGTGCGCATTATGTTGGGTTTTGTGTTCTTCAGGTATTCCTTGCATCACAGACTGTGTCATGGCTGAGCTTGAAAAACTTGGGATGAAATACAGAGTTGCCTTGAGGTAACAACATGCACTTACAGATTCTTAAAGTCTTTTACTTAACAAAACATTCAGAGATAATTCGGAACACGTATAAGTGCCGTGGCTGTATCTGCATGTTTAATTGAATAAAAACTGCTTCCGTTAAAGATTGGATAAGTCAACCTGCAAAAGTCAATGCTGGTTTCCATTTAAGTGTGGTTAGAATTAAAACCTGAACCTGTAATGTTAGATCATCTAATCTATATCTAGTCAAATTATTTGTCATTTTGTTTCTGATTAAGGTTTCGGTTTCTCGGACAGCAAATCCACCGAATTTGTGTGACTGCGCTGAATGAGTCGCATTATTTAGGACTGATCATTGATAGGTTTTCGAAAGCTGTTCCTAAATAAACACTATAACACTATAGTTACCCTAAACAAAGCACCCTAGTTTAAAGCATCCTAAATCAAAGTTAGCCTAGTTAATTTATTGTTGTTTACCCTATCATGCTTTATTCTATACTTATCTTAATACAATATAGAAAACAAAATGTTTATCATATAAATAAAAACACAGCCCTTAAAGGACATTAACTCATGTTTGACTTCATTATAATCACTACTGTAAAAAAATCACATTTTGTGATTACATTTAACCGCCATAATACTATACATAATAATAATTTCTGATGCAAGGGACGGGTTTGGGTTTTTTATTGTCATACAGGTGTTACTGTAATTTTTCTTGTCTTTATAGAATAGCTAAGGACCCTCGTTTTGAACGCATGCCATGCTCACATAAGGGAACGTATGCTGATGACTGCTTAGTCCAAAGGGTAACACAGGTAAGACGACGTTGCCATCTATCAGGCGATTCACATTTATAATTGGAAAAATAAACTAAAGGGTGACATTTAATATCCTTTTATTTGACTCCCCTTTCTCGTTAGCATAAGTGTTACATCGTGGCCACAGTGGACAGAGACCTAAAAAGGAGAATCCGGAAGATCCCGGGAGTCCCAATCATGTACATCTCTAATCATAGGTAATCAAGCAAACAACTGCCTGCACTGTATTACTAAACTTTATTTTACTTTTAACATGAAAAAAAATCAAACTAACATGTGGTAGTTGTCTTAGTTGGCCTGTAGAGGGCGCACAGTTCATTACTGAATTTTAATGTGTCTCAGGATGCAATATCTGCACTATTTAAACATTATTTATTTATTTTTTTTAACCTGTTTTTTTTTTTACCTTCCCAACAGGTATAACATTGAGAGAATGCCAGATGATTATGGTGCGCCGAGATTATAGTACAATAATAAGAGTTGTTTGGGATTTTGCATTGTATTTTCCAGTAAATTAGTTAATTGTCTGCACATTAGTCTTGTTTCATGTTTTTTTCCCTTGTATACAAAATACTCAGTTATACGAGTAAATAAATATTAACTCATGTGAAGTGGGTTGTGTGATGGAGTTTAAAATGCTGTCTGAGCTCATAACCAATTGAACACCGTGACATTTATAACCAATCATGATCTAATGAACTGTATAATGTTTGTACAATAAAACAGTAATAAAATTGTTCTTGCATTAAATGTCAGTATAAACATAAACAGTAATGAAGTCTGGCCCTTAGATATTCTTTAATCTATATAAAAAAGTGTTACCAGTATTATTATTATAATTGCTTCGGAGTAGATTGATGTTAATGCCTAAATTATACATTATCCCGGCTGTAATTACTGGATCCAGTCACTGAATTAGAAGAAGACATTGAGGCTGCAGGATCTGACCAAGCCCAAGCCTTGCCTGATCTCCGAATAGACCTGTAATAAACATATAATGCACTACGTAGGGAGCAGACGACGGTTTTTTCACACCCTAAATAGTGCACCTAGAGAGGGAACCAAGGAGTCGTTTGAGATTCGATTTCTTGTAAGCCGTTTAAGTCGCGCATGCGCAGTAGGTGCGTGTCGGGACCGTCTTCACTGTAGCCGGCGTTGGTTGTCGGTTAACGGGTTCGTAGAAGCGAGTCACAGATTAATAACCGGCGCCTGGTAGAGACGGAAATATGGCTGGGACTATGTGAGGAAACGTGTGTGTGTGAGTGAGAAATGACACTGAATTAATGGACAGCTTGGAGGTGAACTGGGCGACCCCGGTAATAGAGACACTGGTGTTTGTTGTCACTGGTGTCTCTTTTTTTTTTGTCTTCGCTTTCAGTGACTTTTGGATTGTTATTTAAAAACATCACCTCCTTTTTTAATCGTATTTTATTTTTGTATATTATTTTTCTTAATCTGCGGTGCTTTTGTGGGGAGCAGCAGCAGCAGCAGAGGCTCGGCTAACCGTCGACTATCCGTACAGTAAAGATTGACTGCTAATTGCAGAAATACATCTCGAGAAGTGAAACACTCAAATTTCTTGCGTTCTTTTTCGTAGCGATTTTTTGCAAAAACAACATTTTCCACGATGTGCATTTTTACCGCATTGTTAAACTTCAGCAAATAAATTTTTACACCGATTATAATATTATCGATAATATTCGAATACACTCGTGTCATTTGAATCGTGGCGGACCGTTAATACAGCCCATAATTTCACCTCAAGTAATTGATTCTCTAGGTAACTTCAGGTGTGTTATGAGCGCTAGATGCCAGTCACGTGCTGTGGGCGTGTCCACCGCTGCGTGTCTCCAAGGAGACTAATAGACAAAGCCGGAATTGGCATCTGTCTAAGTCAGCCCCAGTGCAGTTCAAAGGTCAGCGGTGTGCCAATGCTGCGATCTGCCCTCAGTGTGGAGGGCGTGGAGGAGAGGGACGAAGAGCAGGAGGAGGATGGAGAAGAAGATTTGCGGGATGGAGGAATTCCGTTCATCGTTAATCGGGGAGGATTACCAGTGAATAAAGAAACGTGGGAGCGGATGTGGAGACATGTGACCCGGATTCACCCTGATGGAGCGGGAGTAGAGCAAAAGATCCGGGGAGCCACTGACCTGCCCAAGGTCCATATATCTCAGAGAGAGAGAGAATTACATAGAGCGAGAGAGATAGACAGAGAAATAGATAGATAGATAGATAGATAGATAGATAGATAGATAGAATTAGAGAAAGCGAGAAATAGATAGATAAATAAAATTAGATATAGAGATTAATGGAGAGAAAGATAGATAGAATTAGAGAGTGAAAAAGATAAATAGAATTAGATATGATAGAATTAAAAAAAAAGTAATAGAAAGCTGGAGAGAGAAAAGTAGAATTATAGATGGATAGATAGATTGAGAGCAAAAAAAAGTTAAATAGAATTAGATAGAATAATAGAGAGATAGAGAAAGATAGAAATAGAGAGAGAGAGAGAGAATTAGAGCAATATAACCGATAATCCATGTCTTTTAATAAGAGCGCATAATGTTTGGCCCGCAGTGAGTTACAGGAAAAACAAAACCGTCTCTGTTCCTTCTACAATGTTCTCATGTTCCTAATATTCAGCTAGCATGACCCTACAAAATCTGTGAGAATCTAAGGATGTATTGTGGCTGGTGGTCCTTTTAGTCTACTATGATGTACAGTTGAAGAGTCTAAGCAAAAACGTAAGCGCATGTCTTTCTGATCCTGATTTGGAGATCAGTCACACATGATCATCTGCTGAGAATGTTGCTAATCTTAGCTAATCATAGCTTCAGTTTCACACAAAAGTACACACATTGTTTATTTATCAAGTTAAGTTTTGACTAAATGATCATGTAAATCTGCATTCAGTCGTGACTATAATGCAATGTAACCTCGACATTCCTGCAGAAACACAGTCAGGATAACAAAATTGGCCATTAACACTAACACACAGTACGTCCCGTGAATGTAATCAGAGCCGGGTGACTGCGTGCTGATGGTGCAGAGTGATTGTGTGATATGAGCTTATAGATGCTTCATAGTAGAACATTATGATATCACGACTGTATTTTACAGGAATACAGACTAAAGGATTGTGTATTTAACACAAATATTTAATAACATATGCACATGCTGAGTAATTCTAGAGAACATGTTTATTTATTCAGCACCAAAAGAAGGACCTTAAAATTAGTCTGTGCCAGGGAAGTGGTAGCTCTGTGTTTAAGAATGTTGGACTGGTAATTGTGGGTTCAAATCTCAGCGGCACCAAGCTGAGACGCAGCAAGCTGAACTCTCAACTGCTCAGCTTAGCTAATTAAAAAAAAAAAAACCCTGTAGGATGTTCTGGATAAGGGTGTCTGCCAAAAATACAATTAATTTAAATGTACCAGTATTCGGTGCCAGACTTCCCAGCTCCAGTTTTCTGTATACATTAACATATGGAAAAAACCCTCACAGTCTAGCCATAATAAACATTTATTATAATAAATCAACAATAATTACTCTCTTATAAAGTGTCAAAGCGGTAGTGACTCCAGTATGTGCAGTATGGGTGAACTTGGTGGGAGGAAAGGGCGAGAAGGGGGAGATAATTACAAAGCCACTTCCTGCTAATTACCGTCTCTGTGCCTGCTCTTAACATCTCCTTTTGTTTTTTTTTGGCCTAAAGAAGGGCTCCGCTGTCTGAGCGCATTAAATGTTCTCCAGCTGCTTTCACTACACCACTGCGTTGACAGCATGCACTTTCTTTCTAATCCCACAGATTCCTTTACCTACTGTGCCTACATACCAGTCAACCACCAGTATTCCACGCCGCCTGGAAGCCATACAGAAATACATCAGGGATTTGCAGTATCCTTTCTCCAGTGTCCAGCTACAAACTGTTTGAAATGCTTTCCCCAAACGCTTTATGCTTATGTTGATATATATGGCGCCTGGTTGAACTCATGACTGTGGGGTTGCATGATGGATAGTCTACACCAGGGGTGTCCAAACTCGGTGTCCCTGCCTCAACACACACCTACCTGTAAGTTTTAAGAATACTTAGCAAGATCTTGATTAGTTGGTTCAGGTGTGTTTGATTAGGGTTGGAGCTGAACCTTGCAGGACACCGGCCCTCCAGGACCCAGATTGGACACCCCTGGTCTACGTCTGGCGCATATTAATGTTTAGTTGTAGAAATCTACATTTGATGCAGGGAAAGTGGGCCACAGAGATGTGAGCCAGACACGGATATCAAATATTTACTAGTCCGCTTCATCAAGAGACCATACAGCGCGATCTCAGCATCAGTGTTGCATGGGTTAATATCCTTGTATAGGATTTTCGGTAAACGTTTTGGGACTGTAGATTTTCTCTAATGTTTCTAGATGCCGTTTTTTTTTTACTTCAAATACAATTTGTGATTTTAAGTGTTTTTGATTTGTAATCGCTGTAAATGATATCTGCCATTTCAGTAAATAATTTGCCTGTAAATATTTATCGCTTAACAGTGTTTAATCAGGTACAATCATACTGGAACCCAGTTTTTTGAGATTAAGAAGAGTCGCCCTCTCACAGCGTGAGTATTAATCTATTACTGTCTGTCATTCTATACCACTACTCCACTTCATTCAGAACATCCCTGTTCTCCTGTGCGATTATCCAAACACCCAATCACATGCCAGTAGCACAACATAGGGTTATAGAAAAATATTCATTCAGCTAACAACTGCGATTTATTTTTCGGGTTTGTGTCTTGATATTCTAACACTATAGTATCGATACATATTTAAATCAGGTTTTAAACAAATTTAATTAAAACACAAAAATAGTTTTCAATCGACTTCCTTATCCACCGCTGTAGTTGTTTCTGACAGCCATTGTCTGGGAAGCGAACATGGCGGGAGAAATAAAAGCGCCTCCAGCGTTGAATTTGTAATTTTTAGCTATTTATTTTACATAAGTATTGCAATATCATTCTGTTGCAATATATTTTGATTTATTGGATCGTAATACATATCGTATCATGAGGTTCTCGCCAAGATGCAGCCCTAAATGAGTTATTTTGCAGTTCCTATCAGCTTATACTCTTCTGCCCAGACTTCTTAAGTCCTTTTCAGACCTGCTTGTTTGTTTTTTTTTTGGTTGTTTGTTCTTCACACCATTTAATATAAACCCTAGAGAATGTTGTGTGTGAAATTCCTCAGCAAATAACAGCTTCTGAAAGACTTAAACCAGCCCATCTGCCACAGCAAGCCTGCCTTAGGTAAAGTAGTAAGAGATCACATTTTCCCTCCTCTTTCTGATGTTTAATACAAACATTAAAGCATTTGCCCTGTATGCCTTGCTGCTCTTTATAACATGGATGCTGAGTGTTAACCAAAATCACAAACTGCATCAGTGTGGTGATGCTGATGAACAGAACCTCGCCGATACAGCGTGTCTTCCTGGTTGAAGCAGGATGGGTCATGTTTTTAGCCTGCATTATTTTGCACTCTTTTGTATTGTATCTTTTTCCTGTTTCCTGTTTCTGGTACGCTGAGAAGCCGATATTCTGGTATACAGGAAGCAGCTGAGGATGTTTATGGATTGGCCAGACCTTTAGCTGATGGTCGATGACATCAGCTGAAGGAAATTAGATTTCAGTATCACATGACACCGGATGTGTGTGATCTGCTTAAAATGTCGAAACACAGGAGTGCTTTATTTTTAATGTCTAATGGTGTGGGAGAATTTTTGTAGATCTTTATGCCGAGTTGTGCAAAAGAGGTGGAATTAAGATGTATTGAGCAATATTCAATTTTATCCTGACTAAGTGCATTATATTAGTCAAAGGTCATGGTAATTAACTGAACAGACCAGGAACAGGAACAAACCAATATACACCCCTAACTAAATGTTAAGCTCAAAACAGCACACAGACACACACACTTGAGGCAAAGTAAAGAGGGGGGAGGGTACCAAGCAAAAAGCCAAGCTAAACTCATTGTTCAGCGCAACATTGGATAAAGCCGAGCTTGTTGACATCAGTGTCTGTTTCCGCTGCAGGTTAATGGACATAGCAAAGGAAATGACCAGAGAATGTTTACCAATCAAATGTCTGGAGGCTGTAATCCTCGGAATGTATCCTTCAACATGGACTTCCACTGTGCATCTTCTTACATCACTCACTATATTTGCATATTAATAGCACCAGAAACCTGTACCAGAAACTCATATTAGCAGATTAATTCTAACATGTTTCAGACTCCTTTTATAAAATTCCTCTCATTTCATAAGGCTGTTATTTTTATCAACCCGCCTGTAAAAAGTTGGAAACCTGGAGATGTTGTGTAGCTTGTTGAAACAAATCAACCTAAAGTAAGAATTAAAAATGAATAAGGAAAACTTGGGGTTTGGAATAAATTAGATTTTAATATACAGCATACTTTCGAATGGGAAATTAAGATAAAGAAACGCTATGGCAAGATTTTAGAGCCTGGAAACAGGAAAGAAACGATTTCATAACAAGAACTTCAGATTTACTGCAACAAGTTTGGTTTCTGTTTATTCAGTCCTTTTTTGGGAGAAGTGGTAGCACAGTGATCAAGGTGTTGGACTGCTAATTGAAAGATTGTGGGTTTGATTCCCAGCACCACCAAGTTACCACTGTTGGACCCCTGAGCAAGACTCTTAACTACCAATTGCTCAGTTGTATAAAAGAGATAAATGTAAGCCGCTCTGAATAAAAGCGTCTGTCCAATACCGTAAATGTATTTAAGTGCTATAATACCTGCGATTTGTTACTTACATTAAAGATTCTTAAATGTTTTATATAAATGTAATGTAGGGTAACTGTTGCAGTGACAGAATGCTGATTCTCACAACCACCCAAAATCTGAGGCTATAACAGTAAAAGTATAAAAATTGTTCATGCTATACTTTAGTGCTATTCTGAATGAATCTATATATCAGAATATAAGCCCTCTTAAAAAAACCTCTGCATTTCTTAACCGGACCGACACTCCAGTTACCTCACCAACAATATACCGACTGTGGAGCGCTTCCCCATCAGCTTTAAAACTCAGTTCTCAGGGAGCCACTTCCGCCACATTGTGCTGGGGATCCACAGCGGCGGCCGGTTCGGCGCTCTTGGGATCAGCCGGCGCGTGGATCTGATGTTCAAGCCGCTAGAGTACCGCACACTCGCCGATTTGCTGCAGGAGTTTCAGACTGCGTATAAAGGTTACTGGCACACACTGCGCAAAGTAAAGATCGGCCAGTACGTGTCGCACGATCCACACAGCGTGGAGCAGATCGAGTGGAAGCACTCGGTGTTGGACGTCGAAAAGCTGTCGAAAGAGGAGCTGAGGAAAGAGCTGGAAAGGCATACGCGGGATATGAGACTCAAGGTGAGCGAGAAGTCTGAAGTGGGATTCTTTGGTTTAATGGTGTACAGTCATACAGGTGTGTATGTGCATTCCAAATGTCACCTAAATGAACACACAACAAAGCGATGTTTATTTTGGAACAGCACAAACCGGGTGTGATCAGCTGCTTTAGAGTAAACACAGATGTGGTGAATAAGTGGCTTTGGGGGTTGGTGTAACCCTTTGGTGCAGCACTGTGACCGCGTGACAGTCCGGAGATACGTCTGCTACAGTATCTATTAAAGGGAGGAGAAAACTTGGCTTGAGTTTCAGTTGCCTGAGCCACAGAGTAAACACAGCTTTGTCAGACCTGTCAGTAGCTTGGAAAGCTGGAAATTAACCCGACAATGCAGCAGTAACGGCTGTGGTGTGCCTAAAAGTGCAGCGGAATGTTTATGTCTGTGTCACAGAAGTGGCTCTTCCTATTATCAGGCTTAGGCTGACATCTGCTTGGCACACCTGCTTTGCACTTTGAGTTTATTTCGTATGGATGTGTTTATATTAGGGAAAAACAGTAATGTTAATGAAGATATTCAGTGTTGGGAAGGAACTAGTTACATGTAGCGCTGTTAAATAATTTAATTACAAAATAAATGTAAAAGTAATTTATTACAGTTACTTATAGTTAAAAGTACTTAAAAGTTACACAATTTTCCTAGGTATTTAATTTAATTAAAGATTACAAATAGGGTTACATCGGAGTATTTTCTTTAAAAATCTAGGGTGTGTTGACTAATAATTTGTACTGGATTTGGACAATGTCCTTCTGCTAAAGGCGTTTATTAAAGCGGTGATATTCTCGTGCTTTTAATTGGTTCTCTGGTTTAAATTCGCTGTGCAACACGTCTGCAATTATTTTAATCCACATTGCAGCTGAAAGCTTTAGGCTACTACACCCTGTCTGAGAGTGAAGTTAACGCTGCCTTATATAAATATATAAAAAGGATTTAGTTAAAAAAATACCTATAAAAAAAATGTACTTTTCTTTTTATAAATGTACTAAAGTAACTGAAACTAAATGTACTAAACTAAATGTACTAAAGTAACCACTTGTTACTTTTTAAATAATTTTGTAATGTGACGTATTACGTTTCTAAAGTAATCTTCCCAACCCTGCGGGTGATGATATAAAGATTAGTGATCCCTGAACTTTGTTATGCATCATGAATGAAAGTTACTGTGAGGTGGACAATCGCATTTATTGGTATTGTTTTTGGACAATTAGTGCTAAAACATGGATTGTGTGTTGTTTTCAGCATCGAATGCTAATTACAGTATTCAAAACAGAATAACATTTTTCATTCGACATAATTCTGCATCATATGTTTTTTATCTCTGATGCACTTTTATTGCCAAAAAAATTTTGGACGCCTGATCATCATCTCTATATGTGGTTCCTCTCTAAAATGTTGCTACAAAGTAAGAAGACACAGTTGTCTAGAATGTCTTTGTACGCTGTTGCTGAAACTAAGAAACTTGCATGACAAAACCCCTATGATTCATTAAGACATGGTGTGTTATGACTGAAGTAGAAAAAGGGAGTGTTCTGCACAAAGCCCTGACTTTAACACCTTTGGGATGAACTGGAAAACTGACTTCACTACATACCTCCTTACCTGACATTAAATATTCAACTTCATTGTCATTGTGCAAGGTACGTGTACAGAGCCAATGAAATGCATTTTTCGCATATCCCATCTTAGTAAGTTGGAGTCAGAGCGCAGGGTCAGTGGCTATGGTACAGCGCCCCTGGAGCAGGAAGGGTTAAGGGTCTTGCTCAAGGACCCAACAGTGGTTGACTTGCCGGTGGTGGGGCTTAAACTCGGGTGTTTCTGGTCTTCAGATCAGCAACTCAGCACCTTAACCGTTTGAGCCACCACTGCCCCTACATTAGTGTTTGATCTCACTAATACTACTGTAGCTACTAATACAGCTAATACTATATCTCACATTCGAGCTCCAAACTCAATACTCACTAGAAGAGTGACAAGAGTGGAGTGATGGTTTGTGATGGTCAGGTGTCCAAAAACTTTCGGCAGTATAGTGTCTGTTGCAGCATTCGCCATAGAACTATTAGTAGTTCCCCCGTTTTAACTTTTTTTCCTTGAAGGTATAAACTGTAAATATAAAATATAATATAGTAAATATAATAAAGTTAAAATAGTTGGTTTATTGATATGACATGACAGTATGCAAGTAAACAGTTAAAAGTAAACCACCCAGTCCTAGACAGGAAATAGTAGGAACCCAGGAAATAGGAAGCACCCAGAGTGGTAGTGTGCTTAAGCGAGCTTGAGGAAAATCGCAACAGAAAGCCATCGCACGTAATTGCTTGTATTCTGTCTGCATCACACGTGACTGGAAGCATCAACTGATAGCTGATTAAAGTGAGGAAGTAATCTGTCTAAATGGACATAATTCCATTAGTGGAGAAGGGATTTCCCCCTCTGCTACTCTCTGGATGTGATCGTGTAAAACTGAGCTTGCATGCTGTCTGTCTAAAGTCACTTCCAATTGATTGATGTGCGTGGTGTGGATGGCTGAGGAAAAGGTATCAAGTGCACACAGTAATGCCTTCCTTCATCAGATGGTCTAAAATACCGAGCGAGCACACAGGACTCGTTAGCATGGCATCTGACCACAGGCACAACTGCATCGGGTTAAGTTAATGTCGGAAACCATCAAGAGGTTTCTTAGGAGCCGAGCTTTAAGATGTTTCCTTATAGTTGTTTGGTCTTTGAGACCTAAATACTGTGGGATGAACACGGTAGTCTAACTATGTTAAATAATGAGAATAATTTGTTTTTACAGATTGGCAAACCTGCACCCGTTTCCCCCACCAGAGACAGAAAGAAAGACACTGGATCTCCTTTACGCAACCCAGGCAGCCCCATGCGCAAGAACAGCCGCAGTGAGAGGAGGTACCGGCTTTGTGCATTCACCTCAACTCAAAACACTTGTATACACTTTCTTTTTTGTGCGCACACATCTAGGGCTGCTTCCAAGTAACACTTCACTTATCACTGCAAATGGAAAGCCAGGGCTGTATCACAGACAGCATAGTGTACAGTACAGGTTTGCCATGATTTCGTATGCAGTCGTTCTGGATGCTTTACTGTTACACAAAAAGAGTTTGATATTTTAAAAAAAAATCAGGTACACACATGAAAATCACATAACTTGCATAGATTTACCTTTGTGACGTACACTAAAAAAAATATAGTCCCCCTATTGGTCAGGAGCATTTCCATTGTGCTGTGACTTGATTTTGTTTTATTGTGTGCTTTTCAAATATTGTGTTGTGCACTACTGGGTGACCTTATTTTTCTGCTGTCTATTAGCTGTACATCGAACAAAGGGTGGGTAATAAACAACACCACATCATATGGGTGTGTCTGCTCAACACAACATTTCAGTTCAATTTTGAGGTACAAAAATACACAGACAAAAACAGCAGATTGTTCATCCAGATTTGTCTTCTATGCAAAGGACAACTTTGCAACTGGGCAGAGGTACAAATTCCACAGCAAAGATAAAACATGAGTCATCTGTAATTCAGTAGCTTTTTCCTATTTAGGTAACCAAATGAGATCACTAGCAATCCTGGATTTATTTTCCTCTCATCATGTTAGCCTCACACTATGTTGTATAGTTTGAAGACTGAGATGAAGAGACAGAAGACAGATTTGGAGCAGAGCTGAAGGTGTTGAGGTTCACTATGGGAGTGACTAGCTCTGAATGAAACATGGAAACATAAAGAACTCTTAAATAACACCGTAAGGGCACACTGTACTTTGGCTTAAACTCCTGCAACAGTGTACAAATCCATGGCAATAAATCCACCGACCAAGCAATTCCCTTCACCTTTTCAGAATTCCGGTGGAAGCTTTGCTACTTGCTCGAGGGTTGTTTGGGTAAACTGGTAGTGGACGCAAGCTGAAAGAGTAGTTTGTTTTTCCAGCTCTGAGTGGAATCACATAATCCGTTTTTTCATGTTAGTCGTGTTCCCAAAATATACAAATTTGGTGCTTTAAAAGTTCTTGCTCATGTGCAGACCCTCACTGTGGCGATCTAATTTAAATTCAGAATTTTTGGGAATTGATTTGTTTTCTTTTCAATTAAGGCATTTTAAAAACACAACCTTGTTCACAACAGACAAGTGCACAACAGACTTCTTAATCGATATCAGTGCCTGTGACTGACTGAGCACAAATTACCACAGCTGCGTAGCTTATGAGGAAAGAGGTTATGACGCCACACATTGGTGTGATAGTCGTGTGTCCACATAATATATCAATTTAGAATAGGGAACATTTGAAAATAATGACCAGGTAAGTTACCAGAAAGTGTTCCTAAATCAATAGTGTCAAATTAGTTATGACTAAAATCTCACCACTAAGCAATTCTAGAACTGAAGGTCTAAAAAGAAAGACTTCTGTGACCTGCTGTAATAAGCCAGACGTTTTATTTTCTGAGCAGTAATCAAATATCCGTCTCTTTCTCTCTCTTGATGTAGGCTATCGGGTGAGAAGAAGTCTCTGGAGCCAAAAGCCGCAGGGGATTCGAACGGATACCAGATCAGGGTGTAAACGAGGTCTCTCAATATTCAAACCTTTAAATTCACACAGCCTGACAGCCAAACAAAAACAAATCTGAAGACATTTTAAAGGCTGAAACAACATGTGGGACGACACATTGGTGAACTCTGTCGCATAAACGTGTCAAAATGATCACAAATCAGCTGAGCAGCTCCACTTTAAGAAACCGATTTCATAGCGACTCGACTGAGTCGAGTTGTAAATTCACTGCACTCGGCTTCTTTGTAAATATGGCAGTGTGCATAACTGCTTATGTTTTTATTTTTTAACCACCTAGTTTTTAATCCACTTGTCAGGTGCCTTGTGAACACCTCACATTCAAGCCGCCCTTCTGTTATCACGCCTTACAGGGTTCGAGCTCGACACTCACTCAGCAGGCAGCTGCTGGTTACGGTGTCTGTGGTCTGTAGCCGTTACATCGCTTGACTATTACTGGAGTTTAATAAAGTCCACATCCAGGAAGTCATTTTAAACCTTCTTAAATCTACTCTCCAATGTAGATACATTTTTTAAAAACACTGTAGTGTAGCTAGAATTAGGAAAAGCGGACCATATTCGGAAAGCTGTTGTGTCCTTTTTTTTTTATCATTTTAAAGAAATGTGAACACGGAAAAAACCCTGTTACAATGCTGTTCTCTGTATTTTATTTTAATGTTCCATTTCACTACTTAGTTTAATACACAAGCCACCCTGTGCGGAGTAATACAAGTGTTTTATCTCTCACAGTCCACCGAATGTTCTCGGCAAAGCTATCAGTCTTACAAGAAGCATCATAAGAACAGAAAATAACTGAACCGATGTGTGGTTCACGAGTCAGCATGCTATTTTCTACCACTTAACCAGCTCATTGTAGACTGGAACATTTTGGAATTGGACTGAACATACCAGTGTGGCCAAACTTTAGCCTTACCTTTCGCCACTATTTAAGCAGCCACATTGTGACTACGGTTTTTGTTACTTTTATAATAGAAGTGTTGTTTTAAACAGATGTTATTTTAATGCAGACAATACAGTCTTACCTCTTTTTTTTTTTTTTAATTAAACAATGACTTTGTACCCATTTTTAAGTATAGTTGAATTTGTTTAGGACCGGATTGCTCAGTTACAAAAAATGTGACTACCTTTAAAAATCATTACATTTGTTGATCCGACCTCCACCATTAGACTTCACATTTTAAATGGCGGTTAATTTGCCAATTTCATGATTTAACAATTGTAAATTTAATTATAAGTTACTGAATGTTGATTTTTGTTATTAGTCTGGGTTGAGGCTTTAAAACATTTATGGCATCAGAGCGACTTACATTTCTCTCTTTAATACAACTGAGCATTTGGGGGTCAAGGTCCAACAGTGGCAGCTTGGTGGTGTTGGTAATCGAACCCCGATCTTCCAATTAGCAGTCCAACACCCTAATCACTGCACTACCACTTTCCCACAAGACATTTCAGTCATCGCCTAGTTTAATAGACTATACTTAGTCTACAGCTTTAAAAAGTGCAACAAACCATTAATCAAGTCATCTTAGCTAAATCCACACAGAACACACGTTTGTGTGTGCTGTCTCTTTACATCTGCTTCCAACATTCGCTGAGCCATTAAGTCATGGAACAATTATCAGAAAGTCTGAAGTCCCCCCCCCTTTTTGCCCACCCACCCCCCCCCCCCCCCCCCCCCCCCCCCCCCCCCCCCCCCCCCCCCCCCCCCCCCCCCCCCCCACCCCCCCCCCCCCCCCCCCAAGTTTTAAACGGCTGTGGAAGAAGAAGCCGAGTGCTGGGCGGTAGAAAAGAAAAAGCAACACTATTGTCTACTTTTCCACAATAGAAGCTGTTTGCAAGTCTTGCAAACAAAGAAAACTTTTGAGATCCACACAGATTCCATGGCACTTTAAGGGAATTCAGACAAGATGCTGCAACCACATGCTGCAACCACTACACTCAACTAAGAGTAGCAGCTTAAATAAATATACAAAAACGTTCCAAGCTTTAACCTAAGATATACGAGACATTTTATTATAGTACTAATCATTAAAGGTTTTACAGTACAAACCGGACCACAAGTCATTTAATGATGAAGCACATTTGAATATCATAAAATCTTCCAGCACATTTTTAGTTTGACTTTAGTGAAAGCTCTTCCATCTTAAACAAGTGTAAATATGTTAACATATAAAGGATAAGTGATAATTACAGACTTGTCAGAGGCTTTGACAAAAACAAAAACGTTTAATTTTAATAAATTCAGCCGAAATAGTGTGCAAATTATAGGAACAAATGAAGGAGAAAATTTATCTAATAGAAACTAGAAGCTAAAGGGAAGCTATAAAGCTAAAGTTCTATGAATCTAATGCACAGGTACTTTACTTCCTTGAGGGCCACGGCCTTGCAAAGATTTGCTTTTAATTACATAAATTAATTGCACCTGAACCAGCTCATCATTACTTTTAGGCTCATTTTTAAAAAATAATCCATGTTTTGTGGTTTAAAAAAAGGTTTTAAAAGACTTGAAACCGAGTTTGGCACCCCTGATCTAATGTCTAAAGTCCTATGAGGAATAACCTGAGGAGCTGTGTTTTAAGAACACCACTTGTTTAAGAGAACCACCACCAACTTTTTGCTAAACTTTTCCTCCAAAGCAGCCTTTATTCTGCAAATATCCAATCAGGTTTGTAGAAAACAGTTCTTAAGGTTGTGAAAGTCGTCTTTTAGGATCTACAGATTTGGATTTCTTATTTGGTGAACAATAAAAGTATCATGAAGGCAGGCAGATAAAGAAGACGACGGAACCCTTTTTTTCCCTATAATTAGATGTGAGCAACTGTTTTGCCTCCATATTTCAGCTTGCAGCAAAGCTGTACAGATTTGTATGGTTTCTTTATTTAAATGTCTACACGGCAAAGGTAGAAAACAGCCCTTATGTTTAAAAAAGGAAATCAAGCATCCAATAATTCATTGTAGACCATCTTAGATTGGTTTTTTTTAATGGAGCTCGGTCTTACAGCACACGGCATCGCACATAAAATAGTCTTACTCAAATTGCATTAAAACTGCAACACAGTTATATTTATTGGCAAGATTATTTTTTCTTCCATTAAAAAAAAAAATATATATATAATGCCTTTCAAAAAAAAAAAAAAAAAAAAAAAACAGATAGTGTTAAATATTTGTTCAAAAACAAAATGAGATTCACAGCATTTTCCATGATAAAAGTATTTGACAACATGATGAGAACAAATTATTCAAAAACCAAACTGGCAGATTCTGCTGTGTACTTTAAGCTCTAAAATAACCGTAAGACCACAAGTTGTTGATCTTTACAGTTTTGAACAGCAGCTATAAAAAAATGTCACATGCATAAAATGTCCTTTAGAAAATTTCACCAGTCAAAAAAAAAAAAAAAAAAAAGAAACTCCTTAAAAACATAACTTTTGCCATAATATCTGATGGGAAGAAATCCGTCTTCCATAATAAGTCAGGTCTATAATGTGATGATGATGATGATGTGAGGGTTATGGTACGCACCTCTGTGATGACGCTTGCTCACCCCCCCATGGACACTCAGCAGAGCTGAAACTTGGCCAGCAGACTGAGGTGGTCAGATGAAAATATTTCATTTGGGAGTCCATTCAGCAGCCAAAGGTCAGCTTCAGATGGCAGAGAAACACGGGCAAGCAGCTTCAGACCCTTCTCGTCTGTAGGTAGGTATTAAAAGAAGACAATCATTTAAATAAAATTCATGCTGTACACACCTGTTTGGACAAATCACTAGACTGGATGTCTGAAATACACAGATTTTGTGTTCGGGTTAGTTAATCAGTTAATTTTATATACGTATAATACTTAGAATTTGCTAGTCATTATGATCAACAATGGCGTGACAGTACATCATTCTCTAAACAGAAAGCTCCTGTCCATAAGAAGGCTATG
Organism: Bagarius yarrelli; assembly: GCA_005784505.1. Classification (NCBI taxonomy): domain Eukaryota; kingdom Metazoa; phylum Chordata; class Actinopteri; order Siluriformes; family Sisoridae; genus Bagarius; species Bagarius yarrelli. Next base: position 2,160,665 of record VCAZ01000049.1, on the reverse strand, counting down.
ATGTCATGAGGATCTAACCCCCTGGCGACCCCTGTGTTGCCCTAGTGTCAACACAGGGGTATTTTAACTAAGTTTATTGACTATGGATGGAAAACCTTTGACCCTCTTTCAGAATCATGAACAGGGTCACCTTGAGGGTAAACAGTTTGAAATATTCTATTTTATTTTTAATCTTAAGCAGGAAAGGTTAGTCAATGTCCAGACTGTTACAGGTTGTCAACAGAGTTTAACATGTTAAATTTAGGACTTAAGACCTTTTCAATACCAGTTTATATGAAAGTTAAGACCACCAGACCTGCGATGAAAATAAACACACACATGCATATCTCTCTTTTCTTCTCACTGGTTCTTTCATACTCCTGGTGGTTCCCGATCCACGTGTGCGATTCCACTGTGTGTGTTGATGCCCATTGTACTTTAAAACGTTTTTCGACAAATGTCTCAGTTTGCCTTGTCTCGCTTTAACCACCACAAGATTTCATCATTCCCAAGTATAATTACACTTGAATTTACCCATTGCAGCTACCTGCAGTTCAATCTGCTACTTCAACAATTCTTTGGTCAGGCTGATTATAGTAAACAGTCAGTGTGTCTGGGTTTTTTGCAGCAATTTGTTGGCGATAATATAACCACACTATTTTAGCCCCTATTAAATCAAAATGTATTCATTTAAAATATTTTAAGACCTTTAGGATCCATGACAATTAGTGGAAATTTGTATAATTGTTCATTTCCCCTTCAGTTTGTATTGATGCAAACTCACTCGCTATAAATTGTTATGCTAGTTTCTTAACTTGCTGGTCGATATACCGTGACCCATATTAGCGGTTTAACCTCACTGCTAGGTTAGCTAACAAGTGTCCGCTCTTGTGCATACAACTCAAACATACTCACTGCACTGATCTGAAATGATATCGTAAGAAAAATTGTCTAAATGTAATTGTCCTGTGGCCTACCATCACAACCCCGAGCATGTCCTCTTCTTTTGGAGTAGAAGATGTAGTCCACCATGGCCGCTCCATGCGAGTGCAGCGTGGTTACTGCACCACGTTCAGTGTCTGATATGTTATGGTTGTACACAGAGCTCAGGTTTAACCCATGACATATAGTGTTTCTGAAATGCCTGTCGAACCAGAACCAAATACATCTGGTATAAAATATCATCTTTTTTTTTTTTTATGATGTAGTATCCTGACAATAAATTATATTATTAGGAATCACAATTGAAGTGTAGAACTCACCTTGGAGGAAATGTCTGAGTTTCTTCAGGATCTAGATTAAAGTAGGTGTGGATATAGTGTTTAAGCTCATTTTCTATTAGTTTAACTTTACAAAAAAATCTGCATAAATGATGTTTAAAAAGTGAATTTAAAACATCGAGAAAGCCAATGTAAATTATTAGACACTTCTAACTAACAAAAAGCTTTTCAATAATCATGCAGAGTAAACGATGCTGTGTATCAGCATTCTTTCAGGTGGTTTCTTTCACTTTATAGTATTTAGATGTGTATGTATTAAGCGATATTGTGAATATAAATATAATTTTTGAGCAGTCAAGCTGATTTACTTGATCCTGCCTTTATTAAGTGCAAGTATGGACATATGTTCACACTATATAGACAACTGTCCATCACCCCCCCTGCAGTGTTGTTGTTGTGGAAGCTCTTCAGTGGTCTAACGTTCTTGCCAGACCTCTTAACAGGGTATACATATGCACAGCCACGTGTCAGAATCCAACAAAAGGCTGTGATATTTAAAGGTGTTTATTTGTCACATATACTTTACAGCACAGTGACACTTGTTTCTTTGCATATTCCGTCTTAGAAAGTTGGGATCAGAGCGCACGGTCAGCTATGATACAGGAGCGGAAAGGGTTAAGGGTCTCGCTTAAGGAGCCAACAGTGGCAGACTGGCGGTGGTGGGGCTCGAACCCAGGTCTTACTGGTTAACCAAACTTAATGTTAATTTAGAAAATTTTGGAATGGGATGTTTGAAGTCCAGTTATTAACACTAACATTTTGTGCTAATATTGTTCCCTTTCGCTCCTGCTGTTAGCTGGTTTAAAAAAAAATGATGGGAACTTAGTTATTTATATGCTGAGTCATGTTGAATAATAGAAACATAGAACAACAACCCAGTGAGTAGCTGGATGCATCACTGACTGAACTGAGATGATTCTATTGTACAGCAGAGGTTCATGACTCAGCTAATGTGAGAAGTCGGTCAGTGTCACTTGACTTATTTTCCATATTTGGCGCTTAGAGTCAAAATGACTAAAATAAACCCGAGACTTACTTGGAGTGTTGTCGGTCACACCTGGTATGAGCTCCAGGTCAGCTGGCCGCACGCAGGCGGCAGGGCAGTAACGCAGCTGCTGCAGGAAGTCATGATTGTACTGCAACTTCCCTGCAGGGAGAATAAATATAGCTTCACTTGCATAAACATGCAACAGCGAATATGCCTGCTATATACGGAGCTACAAATTGCCACCAGTTCATGCACAAACTCTTTAATTGAAAACAAAAATTTCTGTCTATATTATACTTTTTTTTTTGTTAGTAATTCCAACACAAACTAAATAATTTAACCGATCGTGTACAAATTTACAAGATCTTTCATTTACAATTCTTGGTGGTATGGGAACATTGCTCACCTGATTCTGTTCCTTTAGGCTCACAAACATCATAGTACTGACAGTTATCGCTAATACCCAAACTGTTGGGCCACAAAGGTGCGTAAAGCCGGCGGTGATGGGTTTTATACGACAAGTCCTCCTGACCAGACACCTGCAATTAAACAAACTATTTCTCAGTCATGTTAAACCAATTTCATCTGTAAATGTGTCTATCCAAACACAATTATGCAATTAAAATAGTAACATGTCCTGTTGCATGTGTAAAAATCTAGCAGATCCAAATGATTGAATCATTTTGGGTTCCAAAGTCCAGATGAAATGATCTACAATGTTCAAGGACGGTTTATTCTTCGGCCTTGGCTTTACAACGAGTCTGATAGAAAGTTTAATAAAAGATCTAAAGGACATCCAGATTTAAAAGAAACTCATAAATAAATACAAGATGGTAAAGTAAATACTAGGTAGCTTGGTGATGCTGGGAATTAAACCCACAACCTTTCGGTTAGCAGTCCAACGCCTTAAGCACTGAGCTACTACCTACGGTGCTGGGAAGCGTGTTGGGAGTGCACATTCAATAAAATGTTGCATGTAAATTAGTGTGATATTTAAGGAAGACAAATATTTCACTGCGCAAGAACTAAGAGTTAAACGCTGAAGTGTGAGGACTGACACACACCATCCAGTGTGGTAATCCGTGGTAGTAGAGCTGGCCTGAGACAATCAGCTGATACAGCGGCGTGTTGGGTAAGGAATTAAAGTCCCCACACAGAATGATCTCGCACTCATGCCCTTCGACCTTATACTGCCTGACCATGCGGTCAATCTCTGCCAGCACTATGGCCAGCTGGGCCAGTTTTACATCCCCCCTCCTGGGGTTGAAGAGCAGGTGTGTGTTGGCCACACATACGGGTCGGAACCTAGTTCCTTCATCGTGTGTTGAATTTGGCTGGAGGAGCAGAACAATGCCCACGTTGTCCCGGTCTAGAAGTTCACATTCGTGACGCTGGAACTCGAGCAGACACACAGAGAGCGGTGTAAAGCGCGTAGTGTTGTAGCACACCGCACAGCCGTCGGTTTTCTCACCCGTGCGCCGTTTATAGACGCAGTCATATCCTGGGGAGGAAAATGAGCAAGAAGGAATGCTTTTGTAATCAGCAGGATGAAAAAACATAAGAAAAGTTAACCCTAGATCACGTACTATAGATGTAATAGATAAAAATCTTACCCATCTCAATGAGAGCTGGATAAATCTGTTCCTGATAATGATTCTCTTGCACCTCTTGAAGACAAATAATCTGTACGGGTAACAATATAGAGAAAACCAGAATTAACTAGAACCAGAAGTGAAACAGGATATCTAGATTCTGTGGCCGAACTAAATACGTTTTATTTAAAAGACCTTTTTTTAACCTGGTGTTATCTGCACTGTGTGACCAAAAGTTTGCGGACACCTCACCATCAAATCCGTATGCCGTTCTTTAATCGGTTCTGACTAATTTAAAAGCACAAACGTGTCTCAAATATCTTTGTATGCTGTAACATTGCACATCGTCTTTACTAAATATGGTTGTGATAGCCGGGTGTCCACAAACATTTGTTCATATAGCGTATAAAGAACTACTTGATGAGTAATTTGAAAGCTGCAATGTTGGCCTCAAACTTACATCAGGTTCCCAGGTCTGCAGCTCTTTAAGAATGTTCTGTAAACGTTTTTCCCATGCTAGCACGTTCTCTAAGCAGTGTGCATACAGTTCCGGGTTAGCCTCCAGCAGATCCTGGGCCAGGATGTTATAAGACATAACAGTGAAGTCAAACTTAGACTCGGGCTTGACAGAGGTCGTGTGGGGAGATTTACAGTCACTAGAAGTTTTACAGAGGTCCTCCCACACCCTCCATATTACTAGGAGGGAAAATATGATAACATGGTACGTTAGGAACATAAAGAAGCAGGAAAGAAAGTGTAGCACTTGAAAAATGAAAATAGTACCTTCAAACTGTGTATTTTCTTGATATCCGTGGTAATAGCTTACGCCGGGGAACTGTAAAGGATGATGGACTACCTGTGACTGCCCAAATCCCACTGGAAAATTCCAACCAGTGGGCGCAGGCTGGAGCCATGTGTGATGTGTAAAGGATTGCACATGGTTGTCCGCCAGCAGCGCACTCAGGTCATACACAAGACTACCATTACTGACCTGTGCTTGACTTCCTCCGGAGCCCAATTCATCACCATACACGTTCTCGCTGGTAAACAGAGCAGAGGTCAATTGTACTGGTGGTTTAGAACCATCATTCTTATTTTCTTCAGCACCATCTGCTGACAACATGTTTCTGTTAGTGCAAGCGTCGAAATCTTGTGAACTTTTAAAAATGCCATAGGTTTCAGATCCAGCATGAGTCAGAGTGCTGGATGGAGGTGCTTTATAAGAACCCAAGTGACATGAGAACTCATCTGCTGGACAGACACCTGCAGTCCCTTGAAATCTGTGTCTTACTTCCTCAGAACTCGACTGCCAATGACTCCCATCAGCTGCAGGCTGAATTTTGGCTGCGTCGGGTTCTACCACTGACTCTGGATTAGGATCCATTAGGTCTACTGATGGAATCTTTTCCTGCTCCATCTCACTTTCCTTCTCCACTACCACATCCCAGTCCTTAACAATAGCTTTTCTTTCCACCAGCCCCTCAGTTTCACTCCTTTCTCGCAGTGTGTGTGTAGAGGTTCCTGAGGCTTCAGTTCCAGCGCTGCACCACTGATCCAACAAAACGGTTCGCTGCTCATTAAGCCTTCTGCAACAACCTGCACCACCATCACACACGTCTTTGCCATTAATGATCACCAGATGACGTTCCCACCAGGATTCTGTAGAAAATAAAAAATATCTATTTAAAAAAAAGTCTATTTTCATGATGAATATTTCTGTTTGCTTTAAATTTTAAAAATACAAATACTAATGTTAAGTGAAATGCTTCTAAATGTAAATAATGTTTTTGGATATTATTACATATCAAAAGCTTAAACTAAGAATATAAAAGTACAGACACTTCAATAGAGCCACGCTTTAAAACACTGCTTCATGATTCTTAAAGTCAGATATCATATGAGGTTGAATCTAATCCAGGGGTCCTAAAGCTACAGCACAGGGGCCGGATACGGCACGCCGCCGCATTCCGACTGGCGGGATTTCAATCCAAAATAACCTGTTAATTAAATTATTCAATTCACCACCAACAGCATTTTTCAGCATTCTTTTATACAACTGAGCAACTGGGAGTTAAGGGCCTTAGCTCAGGGGCCCAGCAGTGGTGGCTTGGTGGTGCTGGGAATCAAACCCCGGTCTTTCTGGTATCGGTACAACACCTTAGTCACCGAGGCCACCACTTTCACAATGTGATCCTTTGCAATAGTCACATCACACCACAGTTTAGAACACACGGGATTTGTGGATTAATTGCAAAATTCCTGCTACTCTGTAAACATTTCCTACAAGTTTAACCCTTCCAGACACAGGAAACAATCTTTTCTGTAGCTTTAACAAAGATTAACTGTACTTCAGTCATACAGTGAAGTCTGTACAGTGTGATTTTATTATTATTATTTAATTTCTTTATCTGAATCTCCAGAAAAACATAAATCACCGTTTATTTTATTTACATCTTTGTTGTATTGTATTTATCTACGCTTATAGGGACAGACCCACACTTTTCACCGTTACTGCCTTCTGTCTAAAGCTGCTTTAAGACCATGTCTGTTGTTAAAAGCGCTATACAAATAAACTGACTTGAATTATACTTTGTGTATTAGATTTTATGCAGATGTCACTTCTTTACAATCATGATAAAATAATTTATTCTCTTTAAATAGTCACTCAGGTCATCTGGTGATGGTTTTTCATATTGCAATGTATATCGCAGAAAAAGCAAATATCGCAATGTCGGTTTTTTATGTCCAGCCCTAACGTCCAGCACAGCGTTCCATAGTGATGATCAGGTGCTGCTGAACGCCAGCCAGAAAGAGAATTCAATAAGACAATAAAATGGCCAAATGGTTAAAAAAATTAAAAAGTGGACTGCAGGAAATTTAACCAAAAGTGAAGAAGTGATTATTTTTATTTTTTTGTTAATGCAAAGAAACAGCAGTTTGTCTCATCTGTCAAGATTAATAATCAATTAATCATCTTAATATTCTGATTTACAGTCACAACAAATAATAAACTGATCTAGAATCAGGGGCCAGATTAAATGATATATTTAAAGACAATTAAATCTCCACAAGAACATGAAGTTAAATATGTTACAGAATTTTGACAGGTTTTATTTATTTCCTTTTTTTGGTCTTAAAAACTCTTTTAGCTTATTTTATGACTAGATAGTTTATTTAAAACAACATCAATTATATCAAATTAATTCACTGTTAAAAAAAGAAACAGAACGCTACCTAAAACTAGGTCGAATACCAAATACTCCCCCTAGTGACCATTTAGTGCCCTAAAGAGTGTATACAATACCGTATTTCATATAATATCAAGTGCACTCAAACACAAAATAACGCCATTTGGAATAGAATCCAACAGTTTACCGTGTTTAGCCATGTAGCTGGGCATTTAATTCACTACTTGTTTTCTTTAAAAAATCGAAATGTGCCATAAGCCCTAAAAAAAAGTTGTAAATTATACATTTATTTATTTTATATGGATTAAATAACTGGAACTGTGCGCGAAATTTAAAGGAATGCAGTTTAGCAGTGTTGCTAGCTGGATGTTTGAAGTTAGCCAGCTAGCTAAGAGGAGTGTAACTCAAGAACATGCACACAAGTAGCTGTGCTTACCTGAGAGCCTAATAAAGAGTTGGGTTAGCGGGTACAGCCCATAATAAATAAGGCTCCCAATCATGACCTTTAGCTATTAGTAAGATAATTATTAGAATGTCAGAAAAATAAACACATTTTCTCATGGCACTTTACTCCGCTGAGCGCGTGTCAAACTGTGTCTCTGAGAGGATCATTAGACAGCTGTAAACAAAATAGGGAATTATGGGTAATGTCGTTTAAAGCATTAACGGTGTAGTCGATTTAAAAGCATCATTTAGGTATTTATTTGGCTTTTAAATCACACGTTAAATTAAAGATCACCAGATTCAAGTCGTAACATATTATTTAAAAAAACAAAAAAAATTAGAGGTACTTCCTGTTAGGATCTACCAATAAAAAAGATCCTATGGGGGGGGGGGGTGGCATCAACACGCAGTTCATTCATTCATGTATTCATTCATTCATCTTCTATACCCACTTATTCCCTAATTCGTGGTCACTAGGATCTGCTGGAGTCTATCCCAGCTGTCTCTGAGGGGGCAAGGGGCAGGAGGGGGACACCCTGGACAGGTCGCCAGTCTATCACAGGGCCACACACACTCCTATGGGCAATTTAGAATCACCAATCAACCTAACATACATGTTTTTGGACTGTGGGAAGAAACCGGAGTAAACCCACACAAGCACAGGGAGAACATGCAAACTCCACACAGAAGGACCCCTGCCCAGGAATTGAACCCGGGACCTTCTTGCTGTGAGGCAACAGTGCTAACCACTAAGCCACCGTGCTGCCCCTTATAAACATTTAATTTAATTTAATTTAATTTAATTTAATTTAAATTAAAATGTATTAATTGACATTTTAAACAGCCATCTTTCTATCTGTAACTCACTGAGCAGTATGTCAGGGAACTATAACAAATGTATTTTTAACAGCCAAAGACTTCTTAGTGGTTAATAATGTCATTCATTTAGATCCATATATTAGGAGTCTTGTGGACAGCATTTGTTGTGTCTGACAATTGATCGTCCCTAAAAAATAAATATTTCATGACTGCGTGGGCCAATCAGCTTAGCACTGACAGGTATTCCACAAGCAGCATGGGTATCACATGTATTCCTGTTGCTAAGACTGGGTTTTATTTATTCTTCGGTAAACATGATGGAGTATTAGGCTGCAAGGAAACACACATCAAGCTTTGGAAGACTTGGATGTTGAGACAAATTCAATGTATGGTTTTAGGATTGTAATATGGAGGAATCCCTCTTGTCACTGGAGTCTCTCAGTCTGTCTGAGAGAGAAAGCACCTATAAAGCTGGATTGGAGGATGAGTGGGATACAGACCTTGAGGCTGAAGGTAAGTGAACTAAACTTTTCCTCTATTCTATTTGAGTTATATTCATAAACTGATGTGACTTTTTTAATAGAACAAGAGAGCGTTACAAAAGACATGTCCACAGCTGAGGTGTACCTGCAGGCGTGCAAGCTGCTGGGTGTCGTTCCTGTCAGCTACTTTTTAAGAAACCTCGGCTGTGCCACCATCAACCTCAACCACCACGGACTCGGTCCTTTAGGTGGAAAAGCTCTGGCCATCGCTCTTGTGGTAAAGAATATAATAACTTAACTCATACTGGATGTGTGATTCTTCTAAATCTTCATAATAGATTGCTAATATGTGTAACACATAGACACCTTTTTGCTAAAACTGTGTTTATATTCCTCACAGACTGATACCCACACAACAACACTTGAACTGGCTGATAATTTCCTTCTGGCTGAAGGTGCGAGGTATCTCGTGCAGATGCTGAAGGCCAATTTTATTATTCAAAATTTGGTAACTTTTTACAGTTCTTACTGATATTATTTAGAATAGGCAGCGCTGGAACAAATGGTTAAGGCTCTGGGTTGTGGATTATGAGATCAGGCTTTAGACTGCCACTGTTTGGTCCTTGAGCCAGGTTATTAAATCTTTTCTCCTCCAGAGTGTTGTATAGTGACAGACAGTTTGCTCTGACCCTGACGTCCTTATCTAAGCTGTACTGTGATGTATATGTACCAATATAAAGGTTTTCTTTTTAACAAAAATCTAGTATTTTAAAATTTATTTTAATATTTAATCATTTGCAACAATAAAATAAAAGAATACGGTTATAGTTATATATTTATTTATTGTGTTATTAATATCCATCATAGTGAGGATGCAATAAAATATAATTTTTGATATTAAAAAATGCACGATTCCCACTTGTGCACTAGAGGGCAGCAGAGTCTGCATTGTCTTCTATTGATCCCCAGTCTGCCTTGTAGGATCTCTCTGACAATCATCTTCAATCTGAGGGAGCTGAGTGGATCACAAGGATGCTGGTGGAGAACGTGTCCCTTAAATCACTCAAACTTTCTGGTAACCTGCACATCTGTTATTCAGTCAGTCCAAAATGAGTTTCCCTTAAAATGTTGAACATTATGTTTTATTGATGTCAAGTTTGTCAACTGTTTGCTAATGGTGTAAGAATCTTAAAAACATGCTAATGGTTACCTTAAATTATTATTTAACATGGGTTTTATTATTAGATGTTAATAATTGAATTATTCATGTTGTTTTTTTTTATTAAAGTAAAGCAAAAGATTAGGCGAGATTACTTATTTATTAGTGTGTATTTATAATATGGTATATTTTAAGTGTAGTTGTGCTGTAGATTAAAATTCAGATATTGTTTTTTAAGAAAAAACACTTTCCATGCCTCTATCTTGGTGATTATTTATGTAAATGACATAAATATTACATAAATATGTATTTAAAACTTTGTTGTGCTGTGTGTACAAGAAAAATAAATGTTTAAATAGCTGTTTGGTTTAATATTTAGTTTACACAGACCTTAAATCCAATTTCTATATTTTATATATAAATAATTATTTCCCATAAATTTAAAGTTTCCAATCTGAAATATTTCCACAATTTCCAGGATAAAGATCCAATGGAAAGTTCTGGAAATTTACCAGAAAAATTCCGCCCTGATTCAGAAGTGATAAAAAATGATCAACTTTACACTTAAATATACTTAAAATCTGAAGAAAAATCAGTATCTGTAGGGTTGCCCTACCCCTGGTGACATACCATGTGTTATTTTGCAGGTTTATCTTGATCGTCTAAAATGTTTTTCACTTGACAGATCCAATGTGATATTAATGGCATGCAATGCTACTATAACTCTGTTGTCTTATTTTAAAAATAATTCATTATTTAGTTAATTTAAGAAAATATACAATTGCAATGTATCCAAGATAATTTAAGAGAAAAAAAAAACATGAGCACATCCCAGAAACAGATTTGATCTCTTTCCATGTAGGAAATGGATTTTCTGAAAATGATGCCAAATGGTTTTCGGAAGCCTTTACAGTATGTAAAACATAATCCACTGATACCGAGGTAAGCAAAAGCATTATTTTAAAACATGTTAAACTTTCTTTTCTAGATCAACTACAGAGTAAAAGACTTGGACCTGAGTCACAATAAATTCGGTGGAAGAGCAGGGGAATATCTCGGCCAAATGCTAGGTAGATATAATATCATTTGGAAAGTGTGTAATGCAAAATTTAGCATATTTCCTATGTAATAAAAACCTTTTTTTATACTGATGCAGCTAATAACGAGGGTGTAGAGATCCTTAACCTGAGTTGGAATCATCTCCGAATGAAGGGTGCCGTGGCTTTCTGCGCTGGACTCAAAGTATGAGAAGCAATACAACATGAATTATACAGCAAAAAAGGAATGGCTATGTGATCCGTCTAAACTATAATATAGACTAATAAAATACTCTGGGCTTTTCTAGATGCCTGGTCACCTGAGTGCTCAGTCTTTTGTACAGCGTTCCCTAAACTATTTATTCCTTTTATTAATAATGGGCCTGAGTCAGTCTGTACCAGAAAATTACACGGACTGGAGTGACTACCAGTAGTATTGTGGAAATTTTATTATGACCTAATGCTAGATTAGTTGATTGTTTTGTTGTAAGTGTACAGATAAATGGGCATTACTTTTCAGGAGATACTATATAAAATATTAAAAGGTGAAGAACGACAGATGAGACAAACAGCCGTTTTTCAACTAAAAATTATATCTTGTCCACTTTAGTGCATTCTGTTTGGTCATTTTGGTTCTTAATGGTCATGTAGTTTTTTTTTAATTTTCTTTGGTGGTTGGCGTGCAGTAGCAGCTGCTCCATCATGATGGAACGTTATGTTGACTGTATTGTTCTGTTGGTGGTGAATCTAACAAAGTATTAGACTACCTTAATGACTAGAGAAAGACTAGCAATACCAAGCACTGAATATCCCATGTTACTATTTCAGTGTACTGACATTTGCCTGTGCCTGTACTGCATTAAGAAATAAAATAATTCCCCTGTACTATATGCTCTTGGTGAATAAAGCTGCATATGGATCCCAACCTGGAAGCCTCTGATTCTGGCATTTTTCGAAAGCCCATTTAAAATGCCATGGCAGGTCTATCCGGCCTGCGGACGTTAGTTTGGCGGCCCCTTCTTTAAAGCTTACTACTCTAATTCAAAATGGCTACAAAAAAGTAACATCTGAATTTCTATTCTGTTCTGTCATTCAGGTCAACGTGACTCTAACACACTTAGACCTGTCTTGGAACGGCTTTGGCAATGAAGGAGCGCTGGCTTTAGGTGAAGCTTTAAAATTCAACAACACTCTAGTTTATCTGGACCTCAGTGACAACCGCATCAGTGATGAAGGAGTGGCAATGCTTTGCAAAGGACTGGAGGCCAATGATACACTTAAAACACTGAAGGTGGGATTGAGTGGAATTTAGTTTAGTGTCATTAAATGTTTATTGCTCGTTAAAAGTCGACCCTAGGAATATCATAAGTCAAAGTCTTTTTTGCCACATAATCTGATCATAGCCATTGTGAAGCAAATTCCACAACAGTAGTATAAACATATTTTGTTTATACTTTTATGTTGAAATTGGTCTGAAACCTGGACATCAGTGTACATGTTTGTTTTAATGTCCAGCTTGTACCCCTGCCTTTTAGCCAATGACAGCTGGGATAGACTCCAGCAGATCCCTATGACCCTGATTAGAAATAAGCGGGTATAGACAATGGATGGATGGATGGATGGATGGATGGATGGATGGATGGATGGATGGATGGATGGATAGGTGGATGTATGGAAATGTTGTGAAATTAATTTTCATAGGGATTTATCAAACCAACAAAGAAATGCAAGCTGCATTTTTGCAGTACCCATGATCACCAGCAGTGTTTTCTTTTTTACTGATTTAAAGAATGGATGCTGTGCTGTTTTTTACAGCTGGCTTATAATTCTCTGACAGTCGAAGGTGCCTTGGCTTTAATCAGCGTCATAAAGAACTCTATAAAGTCAGCCCTCGAGGAGATCAACATATGTGTAAGTCATGTGATATGATATGATATGATGATCATTGGTAGGTTAGAGAACACAACCCTTCACCGTGCACTGGTAGATGATATTGTCTGTTTGTTTAACATTTTGCACTGTGAAAGAATAATAGATTAAATAAACATTTGCTCTGTTTGTCATGCTAATAACCCACCTTTTTATGGCGCTGTTTGTGTGTTAGAATGTGCTGGTGAATGAACTCTTTCTACAACTGCTGGAGTTGACGTGTCAAGATCATCCTACTTTAGAGGTGCACTATGGTGGGGCTGGAGGATTTATTGCCAAAAAACCCACAAAGAGACCCGACCCTATGAAAGTTATTCAGGTACGGAAGAAATTTGTACTTTTAAACATATTGCACACAAAATAAACCAAAAATGTCTCTATCTTGGTGAATATTTATGTAAATGACATAAATATTACATACATTTGTATTTAAAACTTTAAAAAAAAAGATACGTTCCTGTACACAATCCCTTATAGTAACATTGGGAACTTTGACAACCCCATCCTCCACCCCCTTCCCCCAAATTTCCAGAGTTTGGAAAGTCATAAATGGCATTTTAAAAATGTGTTAGCTTAAAAAGTTAGCTTTCAAACGTTTTCACATTCAGTTTACACAGACCTTTTTAAACTAAAAATTCTAAAAATATAAATCATTCGGATAAATTCTCATTAATTCCTGTAAATTAACATAAATTCCAAGTTTCCAACCAGAAATATTTCCAAAATTGCCAAGAGAAAGATTCCATGAAAAGTTTCTGGAAATTCTCCAGATACCAAAATTTACCAGAAACTTGATTCAGAAGTGATGAAAATAATAAACATTATATTTAAAATCTAGAGAAGAATTCTAATCAGTATCTGTAATGTTGCGCGTGAGATTCCTACCTTTGTGATTTGCCATGTGTTATTTTGCAGGATTATCTTGATCGTCGCAAGCTTCGGCTGTGGGATTTTTTCCGCAACATTGATAAAGATGGGACGATGCATGTTTCTGTGACAGAATTTAGAAAGGCAGTACAGGCATGAGATCATATCCTCATCTTTAACGTTTGCTGACACATTGCTGTGTCTCGGTCTTCTTTTATTATATTGCGCATTATGCATTGATTTTTTTTATCCCTATTACAGAATTATATACACATACACAAAACAAACACTTCAGAATGTCTAAATTTAGCTAAACATTACAAGCTGTAGCGTGATAAAGTATATCTGCTTTATGTATTAGAATTAATCTTGGTGTTTTGGGCTGTTGTTTCTATGTTTTACTGTCTTACTTTCTTTTAAAGCAATCAAACATCCCACTGGATCGTGTTCAGCTTGAACAACTCATCCAAAAACTGGACCGAGATGGAACAGGCATGGTAGACTACAGGTGTGATGATCTTATCGATCAGTTTTACATTACAAATCAAACCTATTACTTGGTTTGTGCGTCATCTGTTTCTTATTACGTTTGCTGTAACATTAGCATTCACTTTGTTAGCACGTTTTCATTTATATTGTATTAGATGGCCAAAAAAAAAATCTTGCTAGCTACGCATATGCTAATGTTGCGGCAAACACAATTAGAAACATAACAGGAATATTAGACTATAGGTGTGATGATTCTTACTATCAGATTTATAATACAAATCAAACCCATAACATTATCTGGTATTATTAGCATTTGTTTGGTTAGCAAGTTTTTTTTGCTGTCTAATTCATGCTAAACTTTTATATTTAAAAAATATAGTGTTATTTATAAGAAATAAAACTCTGGTCTTAATGAACAACCCTTGTTGACATTTCCCAGAGGCCTGGCTGACACAAGAAAACAGATGATGCGCGACCACCGGCGAAAGCTGCGCAAAGTAGAGTCCCGTCAGAAAAAGGAGAAGCAGAAGAGTGAGCGCATCCTTAAGACCTTCCAATCAGCTGTTGAGGCTGTTACCCCACGGACCTCCATAGTCATGTCACCAGGAGAAATTAAGGAGGACTCCAGTGGCCTTCAGCGCTTCTCAGCCACCCCACTCAGTTCCTGGCACCACATCCTTATTTCTAACAACAGCCGTTACTCCGTTACTAACATGAGCAGCGAGTATGTGCAACTTCCTACGATAGAAAATGCTGCATCCGGCAGGTCCCTGCCTTCCCCAGCCATGCGCTCCTACTCCCAGCCTAACCTGCTAGACAAGCACAGCTCTCTGCCTTCTCTGATCAAACCCGCATCAGCCCAGGAAATAGCCAAATCAATAGAAAAAAAAAGTAAACTTAGTCCCACTGACAACAACCTGACGAGATCAAGACCGGCAATAAACACTGAGCAAAAGTCTGCCAAACTATCCAGTGGGAAGAAAAAGAAAGGTAAAAAAGTTAAGAGGACATTTAAATGACAGAGTGTAATACGGATACTACATTAGTAGGGCAAAATAATCGAATTTTAATATAATCTGTGTAGCTTTATTTTATCATTTAGATGTCATACCTGTCACAACATTTGTAATGTTATAAATGACATATAACTATAACTATTACTATAATGATGTACCGATATAAACTAAAACATTAAATAAACTTTGCTTGGTATGTTTGTTTAATTTTTTCCCACAGTGTTGCAATGTTTCCCCAAATCGATCCTGATTATTACTGTCTGGAGTTTAGCATGTTCTCCACATAGTTTTAACTACATGTTTTTTACTTGCGAAATGCTATACTAGCTAGCTATACTAAATTAATTTAGTTATCATACTAAATAATCAATCTACCCTGAACCTGACCAGATTAAAGTGGTTACTGCAAAAATGCAGCTTGCATTTCTTTGTTGCTTTGATAAATCCCTATGAAAATTTATTTCACAACATTTTCATCCATCCATCCATCCATCCATCCATCCATCCATCCATCCATCCATCCATCTATTTATGCATTGTCTATACCTGCTTATCAGCGTCACAGTGATCTGCTGAAGTCTATCCCAGCTGTCACTGGGTGAAAGGCAGGGGTACAAGATGGACAGTTCACAGGGCCACATACAGACAAACAACCACACACTTACACTCACTTCTATGGGCAATTTAGACTCATCAATCAACCTAACATACATGTTATGCACACAATTACAGAGAGAACATGCAAACTCTGGGGTCTGGGATACGAACCTGGGACCTGCAATTTAACAACATTAAACTAATTCAAAGATTAGGATTTTTTTTTTTTTTGTCTCATTTTAGTTCGAAGGTTATTTTAATTTTACCCTAAAAAGGGTTTCTTTGTTTGGTTTCTTTGTTTTAAGTATAACCCCTAACCTTTAAACCCGAAAGCTTTAAAAAAGTTTTTTTTCTTCTATCGAATAATATAGTTTAGGATATATGGGTCTAGGAGAAATTTATATAAAAGAAATCGTTGAACATTTGTAAGTTTATGTTCATATTGTTCCTTTCTTTTGTATTGTAAAATAAGATTATATGTAAGACACCTTTTCTTCACAATGCTAGCAAAAGTAATAGTTTGTAGCTTACTAAATAAAGATAAATAGCTACCAAAGAATATTTTAGCTCAGGTGCTGTATTCCATCAGACAAATAAAAAAAGTCCTTTTCTCCTCTCTGGGTGGGGGATTATGTGTAAATATGACCAGCTTGGGAAACTCTACAATGCAAATGCACCTGTATCCTTTAGTCTGAAACATAAGTCTGATATTTACAGAAGATGTAGTTTATTGTATCAATAAAAAACATTGTGCAAGCGGATTTTCAGCTATTAGGAAGTGACTGTGAGAAGACTCCAGCTGATGTAATTATACATGGTATGATAATCGTCCTTTAAAAGGCCACAGAGCTTTGGAAACTGAAGCAGAAGCATTCAACCTGACTCAGAATGATTACCGTACTCTCTTGTCTTCTCTTTCTTAGAGCTGCTCTTGCCTTTCAAGTAAGTCTTTACCCTAGTTGCTTCTTTTCTTTGTGTTATTTAAATTAGACATTACATTTATAATTAATCCTATTACCTGTTTCTTTGGAAAAGTCCTTGGACCCCTGGCTTGAAAGGAATGAGACAGTAAATCCTGATCAGTCATGCACTTGTGAGGCATTTCTACCTGATACCATATTCCCCGTATGGGAGCTGGAGATGCTGGAGAAGTCATCAGTGCAGATCAGTCACAAGTTAGAGCTTGAAATCATCAAGGTATAAAAAAAAAACCAAAACAAATAAAAAAAACATCGTCCCAACGTCAGAAAAAAGTTTCTTTAATATTGTTTTTTTTTTCATTTTGCAGATTGAGATGTTTGAGATCAAGCTTACGGTTTACATGGAGAAGATTGTGAATCTCACAGTGTTGATAGGCATCATGGAAGATGACCCTGACTCTTACACTGAGCTCCAAATAAACGAGGTGAAGATTCAGATCAAGCAGACAGAAGCTCTGATTGTGGAGCTTCAGGCATCTATTAAAATTTCTTCCACAGTTCTTGTCAGCATTCGCAAAGAGGTAAAACACCACTAGATGCATTATGTTATTACACGCCATACATACCATGCATATATGTAACGTCTACTACCTTATCCTTTATCATCAAGATCACATCCATGATTGTTATCCTGACTCAACTGGAGACTACCTATGACAAGAACCTGGTCCTGTTGACCCGCAGAGAGTACATCAAGCTTCAGCTGAAACTCGAGGAATGCGAGAGTCGCCACAATGAGATCTTTAATCCCAACATTGGTAAGACTACTCAACACACAGACACAGTAACCATCTATATAAAAACACAAATGGCTAAATTTTGTTTGATTTTTTTTCTAGGTTCATGTGATCATGGTTTCATATCAAGACTCAGTAAACCGTTGATTAGCCACTTGAACGCACATCTGAATGCAGTTCACAAATATGGCGGATGGGGCAAAGATTCCGACCCCTTACCTGGCTATGAAAATATGTACTGGTACTCAGGTTTCTCGAGTACTCTGGTTAGCCAAGTTAATGTGTATGCAGACTACTACAGACTGATCATGAGACAGCCAATGAAAACCCATGAGCTTTATACCAGTCGCGACTGGAGAGGTTTAGGTAATAACTACATTGTGCGTGGTAACACCTTGTACTATCAGTTCAGAGATCCTTTCAGCATGGGTAAATACAACATGACCAGTCAGACAGCAGCGTACAGGGTGGTGCCAAACGCTAGCAATAAATTCTCCTACTTCTATTCAGCTAGCCAAAACCTAGACTTTGCGGCCGATGAGAATGGATTGTGGGTGACGTATGCTACAGACGAATCGAAGGGCAAACTGATGCTGGGTAAGGTAGATGAGGCGGCATTTGCTCTAAAGGAAGTTTATGAAATGAGCATCTACAAGCCGTCGGTTGGCAACACGTTCATGGTTTGTGGGGTCCTTTATGCTACCAGATCTGTAGATATTAAGACAGAGGAGATCTTTTACACTTATAACACGCAAACAAAACAGGAAAGCTATGTTAGCATTCCTTTTGAAAAGTTCCAGGAAACATATGTTTACCTCGATTACAATCCCATTGATCAGAAACTTTACATGTACAATGATGGTTATTATGTCAGTTATCATGTCTGGTTCCATCAGAATAAGAATAAGAATAAGGCAGAGCTTCTGATTTAAGAAAATGCTTTGATTTGGATTCTGTTAAAAAAATATTAACATTGTTGACTATTAGGACTAAAATGTCATGTATATTCTTATTAATAAAATCTCATGAGCAGTATTTCTGACTGAATGTTGTCTTTATATGCTTTGGTCCACAGTGCACACCAACACTGTTCATAAATTCCATTTTATTCATACTGAAGTCAATAGATGCATGTTATTTCCACAAAAAAGGGTGTGTTTTAAAATTGATTCTTACACATAGAAGTGCTTTTTTCCGACACTTTTACTGTATGAAAATGATTGATAAGCGCTGGTCACATAGTGCACTAGATTCTAAAACAATTTAATTTATGGAAAATAAAGAACACAGAAACGAAGTTTGGGAAATATATTTGATGTAAGAATGAAAATAGATCCCTTATCAGTTTTAAAAGCTTTCAAAATATAATAATTAAGAAAATATGTATAATAAAGATGAGCCAGATTTCTACAGATTTGTACTTTGTGGCCCAATTCCAGCTCGCTTCTCTATAATTTATGGATACACATGCTAAATCTTTGTTAAAAGTAGATGTTAATAAAACAATAACAGTTACTATGTATATTTGTAATATTACACTGCAAAAATAAAAACATAAACAATTAAAGACAAGTAAAGATCATTATTTTTTGTGTGATTAATTATTGGCTTCAGTTGCATTAATGCTATAAATAAATAAAACATCCCTACTTTGTTATATTGCCTTATTAAGCAGACACTTTTATTCATAATGACGTTACATTTATTCAACTGGGCAGCTCCACATCCTTTTACATTCTACACATATTAATAAGCTGTCAGGACTCGGTCAGGCTTGCCAGGTGCGTTGCCCTGCCGGGCCACCAGAGAGCAACAGAGAGACTTTTTTTGTTTGTAAAAAAATGCCATATTTTTTATTTTTGTCACATATACTTTTTTACAGCACAGTGAAATTTGTTTCTTTGCATATCCCATCTTAGTAATTTAGGGTCAGAGAGCAGGGTCAGCTACGATAGAGCGCCCCTGGAGCAGGAAGTGGCGGTTAACGGTCTTGCTCAAGGACCCAACAGTGGCTGGCTGGCGGTGGTGGGGCTCGAACCCAGGTCTTCCTGGTCTTCAGATTGTTTATGTTGTCTGTATCTTGTCACATAAAAAAATCCTGTCCAAGTGTCATGTTTCGATTGGTCTTCAGTTCTGTCTTGTCATTGGTTTATTGTGGTCATTGTGTTCAGGTGTTGTTTTGTTTAGTTGATTGTTTCCCCCCCATCAGGTTGTGTATTTAAACCCCTGTGTTTCAGTTTGTCTTTGTTTTGCATTGTCGCTTGTCATGGTCAGCGTCTATATGATGTCATGCTATTTTTGTTTTCCATGTTATATTTATATTAAAAGAAAGCTTAGTGGATAATTACAGTTTGTATAAGAGCCAGAAGAGAAAGAGAGAGAGAGAGAGAGAGAGAGAGAGAGCGGAATACTGTTAGGTGTGTCAGTGAATGTGTGTATGAAAAGCATGAAAATGTATAAGTTAATACAGGCACACCTTTAAGTTCTGAAATCTGTCTCCTCATAGTCCTCAAAAGTCTTGTAAACACGTTAAACTTTAAAAAAAAAAAAAACAAGAAGATTAACTGGCGTAAAATGTATATATTTTTTTTACACCTATTCTATTAAGACGCACAGTTAATTCACCTATTATGTTATATCGATAAGACGCCAGTCTAAAACAGTGTATTTCGTTTCAACTGATATTTTATTGATCACCAACAAACTTGAGTAAATGTACAGTATCAGTATTTGCCAACATTATTAGAGGTGTTTTACGCTCTGTATTAATAACACAGGAAGTTCAAGGAGCTTTATTGTCATTTCAACCATATATAGCAGATGCAGTACACAGTGAAATGAAATAACGTTTCTCCAGGACCTCATGGTGCTACACAAAAACACAGAATTACACAGACAACAAACAACAAAGAGCTACTGAACAGAACAAACATAAAGTGCATGTGTGCAACTGGTGCGAAGAGTGCAGGACAGACAGTGCAATAAACAATACAAACATTACAAAAGACAGCCGGAAAAAAACACAATACAGAACACAACATTTAAGTAGCGCCAACCAGATTAGAAAAAATGTGCGATAAGACAGGAATGTGCAAGTAAACAGCAAGATTTTGTGCAAGAAGTGAAGCGGTTATTTTGAGAATCGGTCCCAATCGGTTTCTGTCAAGAAGCATAAAAATGTAAACGTCATTCAATAGTGATAACCGAGAACTTCCTTATAGTTATTACTAAGATTTGGTTATTTTATCAGGTGCTGCATGCAATGTATTTTCTCACATCATCTCTATAAAATTTATCTACTTAGTAAAGTCTTAATTTGCTATTACCTCATTGGTTTTATTATAGCCTGAATAAACATTGCTGTGTACATAATTTGTCTTCTGAAGTCATTTGAAAATCGACTAACAATAAACCCTGGGAAAGAGAAAAGATGTTCAGGATGTCTATAGGATCCCTTCAGCTATAAAAGCTATTGATTTGGTAAGACTGTAGTCACTCGAGTAAGAAAGCCCAAGACATCATGTATCGTATTTTTCTGCTTCTCTTTTTGTCTGGCTCAACTTATGGTTGGCTGGTAGGCTTTTCTTTTAGAACCAATCCTGACAAATTCTCCAAAATCCAACTAGAAAATTACATTATGTTAATCTTCCTCATTCTTTTTTGCAGCCAGTGGAAGAGTGGGGTTCTGGAAATGTAACAGGCACCGTGGGAGAATTCGGCCAGTGTATCTGCAGTGTATTTCTTCCTGACACTACATTCTCGGCAGACCGTGTGGACATTGTACAAATATCTTCTAACAAAGTGGCTGCAGATGTGGAGATTCATATTAACAAGGTACATTGCATTCCAACCTCTAATGCATTATTTTGTATTTTTGTAACTTTATAGAAAAAAAACAGTGATTATTCTGCAAAATGTTTTTTTTTTCCCTTGTGTCAGGTGACTTATATAAAAGCCCAGCTGGTCATTCTTCTCTCGGAGCTCACCAACCTGACCACCCGTCTGGAAATACTGGAAAGTGGTCCTGAAAAGTACATCAAGCTGGAATTTGACCTTCTGAGGGTCGAGCTGCGTGAGTTCGAAACGCTGGTCACACACCTGAAAACATCTCTTAATTCCTCTTCACCAGTGTTTGACAGTCTTTACCAGGAGGTAAGGAAGTGTTTATTCATTTGAATTTCAGTGACTGACCATATGTTTATATCTGGGTTTTGACTTAACTGTTTGTTAAAGATCCGCAATATGAGCCTGACGGTAGATCAGCTGGAAAGCTATGATAAGAGCAACTTAGAAGTGATCCGCCTTGAGTTTATCAAACTTCAGAAGAAGCTGGAGAAATGCAGAGATGAACAAGATAATTTCTCCAATGCAGCAATCGGTAATGTTCTTGTTTGGGTTTCATTAATTTATACACTAAAATGTCATGCTAATGCTTATGTCACATGATCAATTCAAATGATACTCAATCGAATTATTTTGCTGAGAAATAAAGCAAATATTTTTGAAAAACAAACATAAAAAACAATATTCAAACATTGATCTGAAAGTATTCAGTATAGATCAGTATCTGCTGATTATTTTATCACGAGTCGTAAGATGAGGTTTTGGACGCAAGCACAGTTTTTATTAAAAAAATAACAAAGAACTAAACTAAGAATAAAAGAACATAAGCAAAAAGGAAAATAAAACTAAGCTAACACAACCAGACCTGACCGGACATAACTATAACCTGAACTTAAACCTGAACCTGAACTATGAGATGACATGACACGACATAGCCAAAGCCATAGTCATAGACCGTGACTTACCTGAACACAATGAGGACCACATGACTAGACATGATCCAATGATAGGGGAATCACTTGACAAGGCATAAACAAACACTGAGCACATGGACTACAACAATGACACATAAAGACCTGCTGCTGCCACCCAGTGGCCCGGCAGGGCAACGTATCTGGCAAGCCAGACATCTTGCCATCTTCACATTAGCTTTACTGTGCTTGCATTTCCAAATTTTTACTTTATGGCCCCAAACACTACTTAAAGAAACAAAATATTTATCCAATAAACCAGCTGACATTATAAAGACCATTTTATTCTATTATTTTAATAGTCAACCATCGTTAAAGCGAAATAGAGCATTTAATATAGTGCAAATGAAATATCATAGTATAAAATAAAGTGGTCTCAGGCTATGCTATTAAAATCTTATCTGTGGGTTAATTTTTCTTGTCAGGTTCCTGTAAGCATGGTGGTATTCTGAAACTCAGCAAGCCTGTGGTTAGCCAGCTGAATGCTGATCTGAGTGGAACCTTCATATACGGAGGATGGGGCAAAGACTCTAACCCTTTGACGGGTTATGAGAATATGTACTGGTACTCTGCTTTCTCCAACACACTGCAAAGTAAAATCCATGTGTATGCAGACTACTACAGACTGATCATGAGACAGCCAATGAAAACCCATGAGCTTTATAGCAGTCGCGACTGGAGAGGTTTAGGTAATAACTACATTGTGCGTGGTAACACGATGTACTATCAGTTCAGAGATCCTTTCAGCATGGGTAAATACAACTTGACCAGTCAGACCGCAGCGTACAGGGTGGTGCCAAAGGCCAGTAATAGATTCTCCTACCAGTATTCTGACAATCAGAACTTAGACTTTGCTGCTGATGAGAACGGATTGTGGGTGACGTATGCTACCGAGGAATCGAAAGGTAAACTGGTCCTGGGTAAAATAGACGAGACAGCATTTGCTCTGTCAGACGTTTGGGAAACCAGCATTTTCAAACAATCTGTCACAAATGCCTTTATGATATGCGGTGTGCTTTACGCTACCCGATCTATAGACGCTCAAACAGAAGAGATCTTTTACACTTACAACACACATTCGAGACAGGATAGTTATATCAGCATTCGGTTCGAAAAGTTTCAGGATTTCTATGTCAACTTGGACTATAACCCTAGAGATCAGAAAGTCTATATGTTCAACAACGGCTACTATGTCTCTTATAATGTGAAGTTCAAGACCACTTAGAAGCTCTTCGTCAGACCAAATACACTAGAAAGTCTGCAGGTATGATCGTTATTTCCTGTTTAACTTTATAAGCATGTAAGTTTTCTGTTTTGGGAATGAATAAAATTTAATTGATGCATGAATCAGTGTCCTTTTTTGAATTATGTTGTTTGGAAAAAGGTTGAAGGAATGCCTGTAATCCTGCCCAAGATAAATATGGAGAAATAATTTAAAATAAAAATAACCCAAGACAGTGTTGCAATGCTTCAGAACATATGATCAAAAACTCCACAAAGATCATTAATCAAACATAAAGTTGCAAATAAATGCTTATAAGAACAGAGGGTTAACAATTTATCCTAATGTCCAGCAGTGGCAATTGGTTGTGCCGAGTGTTAAACCCATTTCCATTTTATGGCATGTGGCAGATGCCCTTATGCAGAGCGACTTTTTAAAAAAAAAAAAAAATCTCTTTTATACATCTGAGCAATTGGGGGTTAAGGGCCTTGCTCAGGGGCCCAGCAGTGGTATTTTGTTGGTGCTGGGAATTCAATTCAATTTTATTCAATTTTATTTGTATAGCGCTTTTTACAATGGTGATTGTCACAAAGCAGCTTTAGACAATCAAAGAGATTATAAGATGCCAATGAATCAGAAATCAGTTTGTCCTTTATGAGCAAACCGAGGGCGACGGTGGCAAGGAAAAACTCCCTGACACGGAATAGGAAGAAACCTTGAAAGGAACCAGACTCATTAGAGAACCCATCCTCATTTGGGTGAAAAACAGGTATCGGGAACTATGCAGTCACAGTGTGTGTGTAAGCAACTTAAATCATAAATCCTCAAAGAACAGCTGGAACATCTTATGGCAGAGTGGAAACGTCCTCAGTCACCCTGGTGATGTGATCATCACTTGGAGGCAGGTCACAGGGAAGGGTCTGACAGGTCCGGAGTAGAGATTAAACCTACATCTTCTGGTTAGCAGTCCAACGCCCTAACTGCCAAACTACCACTCCCTTTAAGCTCAAAGGTTCCTGGACAACCCCTTTTGTCCCTCGGTTCCCTTTTTTCATAGTATTAGATATCAACTCTCATGCCAAAGCTTACTGATCTTCTATTGGGCAAGTGGTTAGCGCAGTGGTTAAGGTTTTGGACTGCTAATTGGAAGATCTGGGTTTGATTCCCAACACAACCAAGCTGCCACTGCTGGGCCCCTCATTAATGCCCTTTAACCCCAATTTCCCAGTTATAAAAAAGAGATAAATCTAAGTCGCGCTGGATAAGGATGTCTACTAAAGGCTATAAATGTAAATATTTTCCCTACTGCAGTTTTGTAAAATTTGCACATGAACCTTGACCAGGTGTGTCCCTAATAAAGGACGGTGTATAGTATGTTTTGTACGTGAAATCCTATATAACAAATATATAACAAAGGTCCTAGTGACATCATCAGCAGCCATTAGGAAGATTTGCGCATGCGCGCTTCCTCTCTCCCTGTCGGTGACGTCTGTGCGACCCTCCACTACGCACTGGCCCTGACACCGCGGAGGCGCGCGCGCTGTAAGGAAATCCCTTTATACATTAGGTAAAAGCAATAGAGTGAATGCAGAATGTTCAGATCAGATTTATTTGTTTATTCTGTTTGCAGTTTGCGTCATTTTTGACACCATTAAGTATTTAGAGAAGCTTGTATATGGGGAGGAAATAAGCTCAACATGAAAGCGATGTAAATGACAAAGTGATGTTGTTTTTCTTAAAACCGAGTGAATAATTTGTTGAATTTTTTTTTCCGGTGTGTGTGGACGATGTGATGTGTGTGTGTGTGTGTTTATTTGAATATTGTCTGTCTTTAAAGCTGCATTGCGGTCCCTCCCTTTCCCATCCGCCCTGTGATTGAACACACCGTTTATTCCACTTGTACTGTTGTTAATTATAGAATAAAATAGTGCAACAATTATTTTTATGTTTAGTCAAACAGACAAGATCCAAAATGATCTAGATTTTATTCCAGATGATGCACATTGTGATGATAAATGATGGCTTCTGTATTTGAGGTCGTGCACTACATACAGTATCCTATAGAGGAACATGAGGAACACAGCCTGGGATATGATAGAAGTCCACATCTCAACATGAAGTAGTTTTAGAATAAACAATGTGTGAAGATGTTCAGAAATTTGGATTTGGATAAATGGATTCCCATTTAAACACCACCTCCCCTCAAGTCTTCACCCTGACTTTTAATTGGAAAGATATAATGTATTATTATTATTCTAATAATAATTTAATCTCTTTCAACAAATCAAAAGAAGATATTTTTTTATTTTGGTTGGCAAACAAAAATGTTTAGGCTCGATTCCTACTATTTCACATTTCCAGATAGATGATTTTTTTCAAGCTAACAGGAAACTTTCCCCCAAATTGTTGCTAATGTTCTTTAAAAGTTGTTTTAATGTTAAAACAAAATGCCCATGAATCAATATAGATTTTTATTAGATATTTCATAACGATATTAGTTAATATGCATTCTTGTGATGTTGAGAGAAAACGTTGTTAGAACAATGTTCTTAAAACGTCTTTACGATGTTATTTTTACTTGATGCAAATTCCCATATTTGGAGAAAACGTTGTTAGAACAATGTTCTTTGAATGTCTTTACAATGTTATTCTTACTTGATAAGTATTCTCATTATGTTAAGAGAAAACGTTGTTATATTCTACTAACGCTATAATCAAACGGAACATTTTTTCTCTTTTTGGAACATTTCACTTTTCCAAAACTAAAAAAAAACATAACGTTTTTAGTACATACAATTGGTGAATTCAGGGAATTGGTGAAGTGGTAGTGTGGTTAAGGTGTTGGCCTGCTAACCGAATACTTGTGGGTTTGATTCCCAGCACCACCAGGTTACCACTGCTGGGCCCCTTAGCAAGGCCCTTAACCCCTAATTGCTCAGCTGTATAAATGAAATAAATGTAAGTCGCTCTGAATAAGGACGTCTACCAAATGGCCTACATGTAAATGTAAATTTGTTGTCTGGGCCACTTTTTTTTCCCAGACATATTTTATTATTCTTATTAAAATGCCAAATAATCTAATTATGACAGTAAAGTTTATAATTATTTTTTTTAGTGTAGTTCTTATCGTTTAGTCCGGGTTTTGCTTTGTGACTGAGATGACTGAGAGGACATGAGTCATATTAATGCCTACCTTTTTTTATTCCAATGCTGGTTTAATTTTTTACACTCTGATCTGCTATGTGGTGTGTAAAAGCTGGACTTGGGTTAAAAATTAACCACTTGTATTGATTGTATTGATTTAGGTGACTCGGGTATGATCTGAGAACAGGGTTTCGATGGCTCTGGTACATCATGGTGTCTTTTTTGTGATGCCATTTAAATGCACAGACGAGTCATACGGGTATGTTTCTAAAGGATTTCGATCTTCCTGTTCTCTTTTAATAACACCAAACTGACAGAATCTGCCATTTCGTTTTGTTTCTCTCTCTGTTTATATCTGCTTGATGTGTTCAGATACAGTTACACATTTACACATTTTACTCTGTATAGCAGCAGGAACAGGACGGTGGAAGCGCTCAGTGGAACCCTGGCGTGTAAGAGAAACCGGTGAAAATGGTGAAGGAATTTCCCAGACATGCAGCTCGACCATGGAGTTGTGCAGTATATGAACAGTGTCTGTGGATTCTCGGTCCCTCAGGACTGCAGCACAGTTAACCCGAGGCAGACATGGCTAAAAGAGACTATCTGGTGGACGCGGCCAAGCAGATCCGCATGGCTCTGGATAGAGAAGTTAATGAGGATTATGAAGCTGCGTTTAGCTACTATAAGAATGGAGTGGATCTGCTGCTGAACGGAGTTCAAGGTAATTTTATTTTAATGTCAGGTTAAGCTTTACTGTTAGACAAAGTT
Source organism: Bagarius yarrelli (assembly GCA_005784505.1). Classification (NCBI taxonomy): domain Eukaryota; kingdom Metazoa; phylum Chordata; class Actinopteri; order Siluriformes; family Sisoridae; genus Bagarius; species Bagarius yarrelli. Next base: position 2,133,134 of record VCAZ01000049.1, on the reverse strand, counting down.
TTTTTTTAGGTTGACATTTAAACACTGTTTCCTGTTTCTGGTCACATGATGTCACCAGGCTGAGAAGTTTTAGTACTGAAAGTACTGAAAAAAATTCTAAATATAAGCAAATTGCTGCAAACATTATATTCACAGACTGAAAAAAATTGTAATTTCCAGTAAGCAAAACAGCTTTACAGAAATTAATATAATATAATGACATTCATGGCATTTTGGCAGACGCCCTTATCCAGAGTGACTTACATTCATCTCCTTTATACATCTGAACAATTGGGGATTAAGGGCCTTGCTCAGGGGTCCAGCAGTGGTAAATTGGTGGTGCTGGGAATTGAACCCTGATCTTCCAATTAGCAGTCCAAAACCTTAAGCACTGCGCTACCACTATCCCCATCTTTATTACATATAATCTAATAAGGATTAAAATCCTTTTGCATGGATTAGAGGCTATATACATATAATCTGTAAATAAAGGACTAGAGGATAGTTTATAGTTTAAAATCAATTATATAAAATCATGGACATTTTATGAATCAGATGCAAATTTCATCTGATTCACAACTCAGAGATGTTCACAACTGTGATAAATGAAGGCCGTTGTGGTTGTATTGATGCAGATTTCTTGCTAAAATTGTGAAAAAGTTTGATGTGTCTAAAACCTGTAATACATTTATTTATCAGGAATATTATCATAATTTGCACTTACCAGATCCAGATCAAACAATGAACAAGCAATTAGCAAACAGTGATTTAAAAGGCTGGGACTATTAGATAAGGACTTTATATTTAACATTTTTAAAGGCTTATTAGACGTCTCTCTTCTCTTTTTTCTTCTGCAGTGGATCCAAATAAAGAGAGGCGCGAGGCTGTGAAGCGGAAAACCACTCAGTATCTGAAGAGAGCGGAGGAGATCTTCAACTCTCATCTACAGTATAATTTCTGCAAAGACGACACACAGTTAGGGGTACGAGACATAACGTTCACCAGATAATTTTAGGTTAAACACATACACGCACACACACAGGTGTTCCCTTTTTCTATGATCTATTATTGTCACCTCTCTACTTCCCTTTAAGGTGTCTGAATCATTTATTATTTAACGTTAAGCTGAAGATTAAATCTGTTTTTCCCCTTTTTAGGATTTTGTTTAAGATTACATTTAACACTTGATTATCTGAGATGATCCTTATATACTGTAATCTTTGGTTACATATTGTAACAAATCATGTGACCACATGAGCAGTTCATGTGATCCAAGCTTGGAAAGAAAATAATTAAACAGATCATAAACAGATCAGCTGTAGAATAATTACCCATATATAGTGGCAGTAAACTAGCAGTTGGGGAACATTATAGTATTTGTTTCAAGACCACCTAGAACAAAAAATGAAAAAACAATCATTTTTTGTGTGTGAGAGCAAAATAAAGTTATTACAGTGGCTACAGGGCAGCACGGTGGCTTAGTGGTTAGCACTTTCGCCTTACAGCAAGAAGGGTTCGATTCCCAGGCAGGGGCCTTATTGTGTGGAGTTTGCATGTTCTCTCTGTGTTTGCGTGGGTTTACTCCGGTACTCCGGTTTCCTCCCACAGTCCAAACACATGTATGTAAGGTTGATTAGTGATTCTAAATTCTAAATAGGTGTGAGTGTGTATGGCCCTGTGATGGACTGGTGACCTGTCCAGGGTGTACCCCATCTGTCTTTTGCCCTGTCAGAGACGGCTGGGATAGACTGCGAATTAGGGAATAAGCGGGTATAGAAGATGAATAAATACAGTGGCTACAGACTGCAGGATTAGGAGCCTGTCCACATCGGCTAGTGAACTCCTTCTAGTTATGTCTCATTCAGTTCAGGCTGTCTATCTGTCTATTCCTTCTTTCTTCCTTTCTTTTTCTTTTTTCTGTCATTTCAGCTTTACAGAAATAGACAAATTCAATAATATAATGTTGCTTTTTGTGTAAATATCCCAAATGTCCAAGCTAGTGGTTTTCATCGGCACGGAAATGCCCCCTAAAATGACAAAAGGAAGAAAAGAAATACTTGTCTTTCTATAACTTAACATTAATAGTGGAGTGTGATTGTGGAACCAGGAGCTTTAAGCATCTTAAAGAGTTTGTGCATTAACCTACTATAAAATTCATAATAGTTCTAGCATAAATTATTTACTTTTATTAATGGTTCAATAAGAGATACTGGAGCAAAAAACTTTCTTTGAAATGGACGGGACTTTTAGCAAAGACCCAATGAGTGCTTTAAGCTCATGTTTGGGTTAAAAGTGTTGAGTGTCTCTTTAGTGGAGCGCTGATGACTGTTTTTTGATCAGCAGGGCTACAGCAGTTTAAGGTTCAGGTCTATCAGACATCTGAGCTCACCGGTGGAGGACCTGGAGATGTGTAAAGTGGTGGGAATTATTGATAAGGTAAGAACCAAACTATTACTCATATTGTGTTTCTTAAACACCTGCTGATGTGGTGTGAACTGAAACCCACGAAACAGGATTTTTTTGTACGATGTGTGTGTGTGTGTGTGGAGGCTGTAAGAAGAAACCAGAAGTAAAGCAGGTGTAAAACGAGGCTCTGCTTTTCTGTTTTACTAACAGTACTGCTTATGAATGCTAATATAAATAATGGAGTAAATTTGAGTCGTCACAACGAAATAAATAAGGATTATTTATTTATTTACTTACTAATTATACCAGTTACGATTGGACTTGAACAGATTTGCACACCTCATTCCCTTATTTATTACACTGCTATTTATTATAAATAGGCTGAACTGCTTTTTTATTGGCTCTGTACATTTACCTTGCACAATAACAATACTAATCCTAATCTGATCTAATCTAATCTATATATGAGCTTTATACTTACACATGTAGCGGATTTAACATAAAACATATTTTTTACATTCCTTGAAATTATTTAACAGTTTTCAATGTTGCATTAAAAAAAACCAAATAAAAATAAAGTTAATCTTATATTTTTAATTCGTTTAGGGAAATGTTACATTCTATATACACATTTCTCTACACAAGTCTTTTTCTTTTTGATTTACTAAATTAACGGGTTGCACAATGTATTATTGCAGCATCACCATGGCATCGCAATGTGTGCATTTGCAGTAGTCACATCGCAGGATGTGCACTGTCTAGTGGGGGTTAGAGGTGACTGCACTACAGTTCAGAACACATACGATTTGTGGATTCATTGCAAATTTGCACATTGTTTTATGGTCCGTTACTGTGTGAACACTAGAAACATTAGAGTTTTAAGCATTCAGGCACAACGAACAATCACTTTTATATGACATACTATATGACTATTATATGACTTTTATATGACATACTTTCTTACAAAAGCCCTGAAATTATTCTTAAACAAGTTTTTTCAAATAGAGCTATACAAATCATCTGGTGATTTTTTTATTGCAATAAATATTGCAGACAAACAAAATATCGATTTTTTTCCCCCAATATTCTGCAGCCCTACAAGCTTTTTTAGAAGACATTTTATATTGTAGTGAAATTGTTGAAGTTTATTGTTAAAACTTACTTCGATCTGATCATGTGGCACAGCTGGAAAGTTTGTGCTTTTCGTACAGTACTTATACTTTTTATAACAGTCCTTGCCAGTATCCTAAAAATATCCTGCTAGAACAGAACAAAAATTAAATATAGTTAAACACAGTAAGTAGGGTCCCGGTTCGATTCCCAGGCAGGGGCCTTTTTCTGTGGAGTTTGCTTGATGCTTGCGTGTGTCCAAAAACATGTATGTTCGGTTGATTGGTGATTCTAAATTGCCCATAGGAGTGAGTGTTAGTGTGTGTGGCCCTGTGAGTGTGTGTGGCTCTGCATTAATAAAAAAAAAAAAAGAAACTGATGCAATGAAGACAGAATCAAGTGAACTGTTCAATAATTAATCAATTAATATATTTTGATTCTTATATTGTATCACATGCCAGTAATTTCCACTCCAGATGCTTATTTGTACGTGTCTGTAGGTCTTGACTGTCCAAAACCTGATTAGCAAGGAGACGTTTGTGATTAAGGTAGGTGTCTCTTAACATCATTTCTTGATGCTTTAACTCCAGACAATATGCAGAATTTCTGCCTGATAACAATGAGGGGGAAAAACTCTCAGGTCTGGTCTCGGCTCACAGCCATTGATCCAGTTAAAAGCTGTAGTGCATCTTACTCTAAAACATCTCATGTTTCTAAAGCCTGAAACAAGGTCTCCTAACGAGAAGAGTGAGCAGACATGTCTTGTAAATAATGCCTTTTGTTTTGTCTGAGAGAGAAATACGTCATGATAGGATGTGCTGTTTAGTTAGCAAGTTTGTTATTAATTAATAAGAGAAGCATCAAAAGTCTGTTTATGGTAATGTTTATTGTAGATGTTTTTTTTCCGTCTTAATGTTAAAGCCTCACAGCGAGAAGGTCCCGGGTTTGTATCCCCTGCAGGGGTCTTTCTGTGTGGAGTTTGCATGTTCTCCCCGTGCCTGCGTGGGTTTACTCTGAGTACTCCGGTTTCCTCCCACAGTCCAAAAACATGTATGTTAGGTTGATAGGTGATTTTAAATTGCCCATAAGAGTGTGAGAGGCCCTGTGATGGACTGGTGACCTGTCCAGGGTGTCCCCCTCCTGCCTTTCGCCCTTTCAGAGACAGCTAGGATACGCTCCAACAGATCCCTGTGACCCCGAATTAGGGAATAAGCGGGTATAGACTACTGCCCGAGCCGCTGTTTGAAAAGATTTGATCAGCTCATTCAACAGATTCAGAATAGATAACTGAATAAAATGCATTTCTTGTGTCTGGCAAACATTTTTTTAATCTCATACTGTCATTTTTCTAAAAAAAACACCGTATGTCACATAAACATTATAATTTCTCCTGTTGTCCAGAGTCTGCCAAAGTCCAGCTGGGAGAATCGAGAGCGGTCCACTATCATCCCTCAGGGTGTCCCATTTATGGTGAAGTTACTGAGGTACTACGTCAGCGAGGATTCAGTGTTTCTGCATCTAGAACATGTTGAAGGTGAGCTGAGAAAAGTGCCGCGCTAAGACAGAGTCACCTCATTACATACCGCCAGCTGGTTATGATAAAGGAAGTCACTGAAGTACTGCCAGCCTTAAAACACCGCCTAAGAGGAGGGGCGTGCACTTAAATTTGGCATCTAGTTTGGAGATAAGCAAAAGCAGGACAAAATCTGGAGTCACATTACCGTATATAGATTCTTATACGTCTATTAAACAGCATTAATATGTTACTTTTAGAGTGCTTTGTTCTTTAGTATTTGTACATATAAAATCAATAAATCACAATGTTTTCCTTATTTAACAGCACTAACATGGCATTCTGATGGCGCTGGCAGGAGACGAGGACTCTAATTACTATATATGACAATAGAAAGTAAAAGAAACGTAGTTGCACTGTCACCTTTAACCCTTTAACCCTTTTGCAGTAAGGACAGATTCCTTTTCTGCTGGTCTGCAAGATTGTTTTATATCTTAAAATTCTAAAAGTTTTCCACTTCCTGTTCGTCCCTGTGTTATTGTGGACACTCGAGATCCTCTCAGTGTCACAACCGATCTTTTAGGGAACGATGTCCATATTGAGCGGATAGACTCGAGCTTAGGTTTTGATGACATATGGACTGCTGTACCAGCTCAGGAACAGTGTTTAACAATAAACGGGTCACATCCAGACATTCTTGGAATCAACAGTGCACCTCGATGCCTTATATATCACATCATGCCCAGTTTTCCTTTCACTGACCGGAAAAAGTTACTAGTTATAAAGATTTTAAAAAAAAAGGCAAATTGTTTTTATTTCTCACAATTTGCACTTTTCTATTGCACATTTTTTCTATTTTTCTACTTAATTGTTTCTGTATCCGAGCCACCTTAACAATTTAATTTCCCCACTGTGGGATCAATAAAGATTATCTTATCTTATCTTATCTTAATGCTAAAGTGCTTTTCCTGTACTATCTACACTTAGTACAAATGTTGTGACATACTGAAAAAAACAACAATGGATTCAATTTTATTAAGAATTTTAATATATTTTAACGAGACAAAGTTTGCACTTAGCATAGAAAATTGATCAGCTCTCGCTGACGTAGTACTGACGTAGTACAGCACTGTAACACATAATAATGCTGTTTAGGAAAGCATGACTGATTATTATTTTTCTCTGATCAAAACTGTATACAATGTATGTGACATCTTTATTCCGGTTTTGTTCACAAGTATTTTAAGTTTAGTATATCGACAGCTGGTTGAATACACTCAGAACTACATGATTATTTAAAGCATTTTAAGCCTTTCCTGTTTAATCCAATTTGCCATCAATTTCCTAAAAAAATATATATACTATATTGGAGGGTCGGGCGATATGACCTAAAATCTCGATTAGGCTACTTACTGTTTTTTATTTAACTTGATTTTCTAGTTCAGCGCATTTTTCTGTGATAGAAGCTTCTTCTGTTGCTCATTTGACTTGATGTTTGAGCTCTTTTCCATTTTACTTTAACGCCACTGACTGGACCAGGCAGGGTCACATGACCTCACACACGGTAGTATGTTTTTAAGGGAAAAGAATAAAAAAAACAACTACTAAATGACCGATACAAGGAGTTCTTATTGTTATTTTTGATTACTTTAGGATTGATTATTCAGTCCTACCTAATTAAATAAAGAATATTAATACTTTTAGGACTCCCATGCTTACACTTTATTGCCTTATATAAGACATGGATATTGTTTTTTATATATAAAAAAGGCAAATAAGTGCACACTTACCTATAACACCAACATCATTTTCACATCACATTTGTCCATTTGAAAGGACCTTTAATTAAAACTTTACATTTCTGAAATAACTAATAGGTTATAATTACTTGAGGAACATAAGAGAATGTGAATTCTTTCTTGCTTTTCAGGTGGAAAGCTCTTTTCCAAACTGCACCGGATCAGAAGTGAGTTAGCCAGGGAACATCCAGACTGCTCCACCTCTAACCAGCACAAGTTCCAGCTAAAGAACAGTTACACCTCGCCTGCTCTAACCCAGCTGTCCCACTTGAATGGCGAGCACCACCAGAAAACACCATTTTTTTCCAAGAAGGAGAATGTAAAAAGCTTAGAAACGGGCAGTGAAACATCTTTTTGGAATGAGATAGAGTGGCAGCTCGACAGCTACAGCACACACTCATTCTGTGAGGAAACCGGATGCCTGCAGAATTCCCGGTCGGAAAAACCTGAATTCCAGCAATCCTTTAACCCTTTTGCAGTAAGGACAGATTCCTTTTCTGCTGGTCTGCAAGATTGTTTTATATCTCAAAATCCTAAAAGTTTTCCACTTCCTGTTCGTCCCTGTGTTATTGTGGACACTCGAGATCCTCTCAGTGTCACAACCGATCTTTTAGGGAACGATGTCCATATTGAGCGGATAGACTCGAGCTTAGGTTTTGATGACATATGGACTGCTGTACCAGCTCAGGAACAGTGTTTAACAATAAACAGGTCACATCCAGACATTCTTGGAATCAACAGTGCACCTCAGGTCACACTGAGCTGTTTATTCGATGCCACACAGCCGACACTGTGTAGCACAGTCAACGTCCTTCCTCAGAAAGTCCGTATAGTGCCAAACACCCTGCCTTTAGCCTCTCAGAACCAAAAAGACAATACTCTCAATAACACAAGCAGTTCTAAGAGTTCCCAGTCTCTGGCAAGCTTAAGCTCAGGAAATTCCCAAACAACAGAGTATCACAATGGAACTCAATCTACTGTGGACGATAAACTTCAGAGACCTTTCACCTTAGACTTTACGACAGGATCTTCTCGGATGTACAGTACAAGTAAAGATGTGGACAGAAAGCCTGTGAAGAGTAAAGAGAACTGGGAGCCTGTTAGCCCAGGATGCTCAGCTAAAACCCAGGATCTGTTCCTGACACAGCATTCTTTTCAGGAAGAACATCTTATAGAAGTTGATGGCTGGTGTTATTTGCCACAGTTGAGGGCGAGGAGCCACAGCAGGAAGCAGCAGTCTGGTCACTGTGGTCTTCCTGAGGTAGAGGTGCGAATGTGGGGAGCACAGATTCTGTTGGCTCTCGAGAGTCTTCATGAGCAAGGAATTGTGTGCCAGGATCTCAACCCCAGGAACATCCTGCTTAGTAGCAATGGTGAGTGTGTGACACCAAAGTAACACCAACATCTGAATATGGATGCATATTAAAGTATTGTTTTAAACATACGTTATCCTAAAATTCTTGTTTAACCTTTTTGTGCACCAAATAATGATTGTTGTATTCTGATCAGGAAATGTGTGTCTGACTTACTTTGGCCAGTGGACTGAGGTCCAGTCAGAAGTTAGTTCTAAAGCTATGGATGAAATGTACTGTGCACCAGGTGAGGACACACAAGAACATTAGATTAGAAAATAAAAGCTCATCTTAAATTGAGTTATTATTAGGGATGAATTATGACATTTGAGAATTACATCATCATCTTGATCCTAATACATACTAATGTCTAAAATTTACAAAATTATAATATGATTCATTTGTGGTTTTCAGACTAACCATCAAAACAACAATTTACATTGAAAAAAACAGTTTGGATTGGTTAGCTCGTCCTTAAATATTCTTAATTTTGTAAAAAAAACAATGACAAAACACACAGATGGTAAAGAATTTAGTAAAAACGCACTGATGTCTGACTATTCATCACTATTATCTTATGGATTTTACTGTGTGCAGGTTAATATAAAGATATACAATGCAGTTTAATATGTCCTATATTACTATTGTCTTATAGTTACTGAAAAGCTTCTGTGCATGTTTTATTTATACATCATAAGTCCTTTTTTAAGACAAAAAAAAAAGTCGTTATTCCTTAAATACCAAGTATTAATCGGATTCGTACACATTTAACAATAAAATTCCGTAATGTTTCCATGATGTTAGGGAATATATATATTTTAGCTAAAAAAAAAAAGACAAGCTTTGTAATTTCTAATACAAAGTTAACATTTGTTACGTGACAAATTGCGTGAACATTAACTACTGTGATTTAACCAGTATTATCAATTAAAATATATTACAATCTATATTTGATATTTGTGAAACAAAGATCCAAAACTTTGTGGGTTTATTTATTATTCCAAAACGTTTCCAGGTCTGGAAATTGCTGTTTTCCTAACTGTTAAAAGCCTGATTAAAAATCATACTGTTAAATTAAGAAATCATTTCTGATTACTGACATTATAGCAGCTACTTTAAATGTATTTTAATATTTGCAGTTTATTATAGCATCATCAATCACATTAAATACATTAATGTATTCAACTCTTTGGAAAACAGAGATTGGGGGTGTATCGAAAATCACTGAGGCGTGTGACTGGTGGAGTCTGGGAGCTTTACTGTTCGAACTTCTTACTGGAATGGTAAGCATGGTTTCGCTTTAGATAAATCAAAACTTTTATTCTAGCTGTAAAGACCACCACATTTACACTGAAGTTAAATCAGAATAGCAAATGTTGTAGACTGAATGACCAGACATTAGTGTGAGAGACTGGGATGTAATAAACCCTTTATATCTGTGATATCAGCCCCTGTGGAAGTGTCATCCTACAGGTGTGCATCCACACACACAGCTACGCATTCCAGACCACCTAAGCACCGCAGCTGCCTCACTACTCACAGAGGTACGTCTATAGTTTAACCCGTGAACACTAACGTGCTGATGTCTGTGATGCAGTGATGTTCTCTGTATTTTCACACAGCTCCTTCAGTATGATGCTGGCTATCGACTGGGCTCTGGAGGTGGAGGCGTGAGTGACATCAAGTACCACCCCTTTTTTAACTCCGTTCCTTGGCACACACTGGCCAGTTAAAAAATTCAAAACGCTTAAATACCCCGAACACGTTTTTACTGCCCCCTGGTGGTGGTGACGAGCATAAGAATCACCAAACCGTCAGGTGAACACGAGTAAAACCCGCCAGTTTACAATTACTAACTAAAACTCATTGTATTTAACTAAACAAACATTTTTTTCCAGTCATTTTTGTGGTTATGAAAGGAAGCAGTTACAGGAATGTACAGCACGTGTGTTGGGTTGTTGTAAACATATGCCTTCATCTCAGGCATTGCTGTACCTCTGTATGGCAGATGTACAAGTGATATGCAATATTAACATTACTTCTATGTTTATCATGCATGCAATGTAATCAAGTCCATTTCTCCAGTACAGCTTTTAATATCCGACAGTCCATGTCAAACATTTGTGCCTCAGATGATCAGCATTAAAAAGGATTTGTATGCTCAAGATGAGCTACGTCCATTTTTAACCAAAAGAAAACTGCATTAATAATAAAAATAAAAAAAATATAAAAAATTCGTGTCTCTAGTTTAATTGATTAATTTGTGTTTCTTTAGTAACTCGTTTTGCACATTATTATTAAAAGCCACAGATTTCAGCCTGCGAAAATAAGGCACTTATTTAATGAAATGACCCTCAGCAATTGCCTAAACTAACAGCACCTACCACATCCTGTCTTGCCACTGAAGTCACAAATAAGACATTGGTTTATGAATTTATGGGTTTTTCCATTCAGATTCGGTGTTCAGCAGACCAACAGCCCACATGCAGATACCCCGACCGCATGCATGTCTGCATTAAGTTGATCACCGACATCATCTTTGCAGGCAGAAACAGCAGCAGCAGCAAAGTGGCTGATTTCTTGTGGTAAACCGGTAACCCGTGTCACAGCAAAAGATTAACATGATACACCAGAAGAAACTCTTTTTTTTTATCAGTTTATTTTCTTTTAAAAGCTTTCTCCTCTTTAAATATTTGTTTCTTTACACAGCATAGACAGAATCTGTTCCCAATGAGTTTGATGAAACTGATTTTGACATTCATTCACACTCATACTGCAAACGCAAGTATAACATGTATGTACCAACATGTCTTTTTTCTTTTTTTAATACATTTGACATTGTGAACAAACAAAAGTATTTGTGTTTTGCTGGTTGACTGATGGATTACAATCTCTTTAAATACACCGAATGCAGATCACTGGGTACTGTTTTCTACTGGGCTTGTTTTTTACCAGTCAAATAACCATTAACTTGGGCATATTTTAAACAACTTATACATATATCTGCATATGTATTTAAACAATCACACATATATCAACTTAAGCAATGGCAAAAAAAAGCACTTAATGGCATGACAGCCATTTTTTTCCAAGGATGTCAACATAGACCTGTACAAGAAGACTTTAAACTCCTGTCTAGTCTATGCAAATGTCAACTGTTACCTTCTTACTATTGTAGAGTAAGTAAACCTTCAAAATACCTCTTTCCTTAGTTAACCAACACAAATTATATGTAGTAAAAATAACCACTGTGTGGCACTCTGAGGAAGTCAGCCATTAATGTGTGCTTTTATGACATCTCACATATCCAAGAGGAGCACCCTGGGGTCCTCAACAACAGACTTGATCTTACGCAAGAAGGTGACCGCCTCTCTACCATCAATCAAACGATGGTCATACGTCAGAGCCACATACATCATAGGCCTGACCTCAACCTGAGAAAATATATAAAGACAGAGAGAGAGAGAGAGATAGTGTGAGAAAGAGTAGCGCACACACTATTTAACAGATTAAAACAATCTATAACAAAGCAAACTTCTAACAAACCTTGCCACCAACAGCCACTGGCCTATCAAAGATCCCATGCATTCCCAGGATGGCAGACTGTGGTGGGTTGATAATGGGTGTGCCGAAAAGCGAGCCAAAAACGCCACCATTACTGATGGTGAATGTGCCGCCGTCCATATCCTCCACTGCCAGCTCGTTCTTGCGTGCCTGAGAGCCGAAAATGTAGAAATAAATAATATAACAAATATAAGCTTTGTTCTAAGACTCTTAAGGGCAAAGCCTGCATTTCTGTTCCACGCTGTAACCATCTGCTTAACCCAAAAACCAACTACTATAAATGAGGCCATATCATAAATTTGTCCAAAAACAAGGTTTTGGTTAGATGTTCCAGTTAAAATATAGCAGGTTGTGCGAACAGTTTGTTTACTCTAAATTTCTGTGAGTCCAATGATATAATATGTACTTAAAAGTATAAAAGATTAGGGCTATTATATTATATCAGGGCTGCACAAGATATCAGAATTATCAAAATGTCACAAATGTGCATACTGGGAAATGCAGACTGTAAAAAAATAAGTGATTCAATTTATACAAATTGTAACGTATGATTAAAGTTTTGAGTTGATGCAGATAACTAAAATATCTAGTACATGGATGTTCGTTTGGATAATTCATACAAACCAATCAACAATCTGCAAAGCTTTCACAGCGAGCTAATCATATGATTTAGCCTGAGGCACCTGCAGCCGACGATTTAGTGCCAATACAAAAAAGCACCTCAAAAGTATGGCAGTATTTGGGGTTTAAAAGAGATGGACACGAAGACTGAAGATCTACTATTACAGTGCAAATCTTCACAGTCTTTACAGATTTTGATTAGTTAATCTACACACACACGCGCGTTTTTAAAGAAATAGTGTAGTGGGATAGGGAAAGTGGTGGCTCATGGTTAAGGTGTTGGCCTACCAAATGCAAGATTGTGGGTTTGATTCCCAGCAGCTCTACCAAGCCACCACCCCGCCGGGCCCCTGAGCAAGGCTCTTAACCCCCAATTGCTCAGTTGTATAAATGAGGTAAATGTAAGTCGCTCTGGATAAGGGCGTCTGCCAAATGCTGTAAATGTAAGAAATAAAATGAGGGCTCCTACCTTCTCTCCCAGCTCGTTTATTGTTTTTTCAATGTCTGCAAAGTTCATTCCTTCCACACCTCTAATTACTGGCACCACTAAACCCTGTGAGAATGAAACAATTACAAACATTTTATTTATTTTATTTTTTACGAGTTACTTACACTAGAACAAGACAATATATCCATCAAGTTATAACCCCGATGAGCCACTGCAGGCTATAAGTGCAGATTTTTTTTAGCTTCTAGCAAGTCAGTAACCAAACTGAGACTAATTTCTACTAAAGTGGTTACAACACATTACTGCAGAAATGCATCATGTTCACTCACATTTACACAGATTAATGTTACCCATTTTGGCTAAATGCACTTATTCGCTTGACACTTGACAACATTAGAGGCTGCAGCGTGTGCTAATGCTATCTGTTACCAAATGATTAAGAAAAAAAAAAAAAAAAAAATCAAGCTCCTGATATCACCTTTGGTGTCGCTACTGCCACGCTGATGTCCACATAATCTCGGTACACAATCTCTTTGGTCGTGTCATCAATTACTGGGAGGAGAAAATAAAACGATCGACTAATCAATGTTAAATGAACATTTAAAAGCAATGTATTATCCACACTGATCTCTTAACAAAACCTTTCACATTAGAACAAGTTTATCAACTGTGATACACTGAACTGCCAGCTTTGAACGTTTAATATTTACCCTTACTTTCAAAACAAGCTGACTCGCTAATCATTTGTACAGGCAGTACAGGTTTAGATAATTCAACTCAAGTAATCAAACTATTACTAAAATTAAAACAAATTAGGGTTGATTAAGAAATTTAAAACGTAAAAAAAGGTCCAGCTAGTGTGGGTTATCTTTTTCAGTGCACTGAGTTGTGGCTCACTACTTAAATACAACACCAAATTAAGTGCAGTTTGTCTATGTAGGCCAGGTTTCTGTGGTCTTAAAGGAAGCAGTCGGGTGTGAGAAAAAAAAAAAAAAAAAAAAAGTCTATAAATCGTGATCGTAGACACAGAACACAGAGCCTCATTAACCACAAACTTGCTAGTAGTTGATTATGAGGTGGGAAGATTAAAAGCATGATTAGCTGCTGCTGGAGAGACATACCAGCATTGACGGCTGGCTGATCTACTAAAGCGTAGGCAGCAGCTTTCACGAATGCAGACATGAAGCCCAGCTTGATGCTATGCTTCTTGAGAAAAGCATCTTTGTGGACCTTTCGCATATCTGTGATGTTGCTGCAGTGAGATACAAACAGAAAAAATAAGCATGGAACAAGCAGCAGTTCGTTATGTAAACTGATCGCTGGTTTACAATCAATTAAACTGCATAGACTGATTTTAGGGCTATGTAAAAATATTGATTCAGCTAATTATTGTAGTATATCAATATTCTAACCTTTAGTACCAATGTGTTTAAATTATATGTTTGCATTAGTATTTAATTAAAACCCTCAATGCGTGTTAAACAACTTCTTTCCCTGCTCCTATAGTTGTCATTGACACATACAGCCATTGTCTTTTAGCTATTTTTTTAACAGTATTAAAATACAGCAATGCATTACAATGTTATATAGTAATATATCGTGACTTATTGTATCGTGTGCCAATCTACTACAACCCTAATTGATTTTAAATAAAATTTCAATATGTATTTTTATGTAAGTTACCAGACTCCAGAAACTACCTTGAAAGTGTTACATCAGGGATTTTATAGACAATGGTTTGTGTATACGATAAAAATGGTGCACTTGCCCGGCACTTTTTTTTAATTGCCTGTTTTCCTGTCTCCAACTCCGCTTAAGCTCTAGGGTTTCTCCGCTAACAGAATTAGCACCGTCCCAAGACACACTCTCCGAGAAAGGAGAGAAGACAAGATAAAAATCTTCACTTTCTAAACCTTTCAAATCTTATTGGCCTGTCATAAAAGCCCATAACATTGCTGGCAGTCTGCTCTCTGAGGGCTGCTCTCAAGGGAGAGCGGGGCAGATGCTCTCGGCCCCTGACCAGGCGTGCTTCTTCGTCTCCGCACTAACCCCGGTCTGCAAAGTCTTGCTCCATCCCGTCGATACCAACTCGATTTGCGCGAGTACGAAACCTTATGCGCAGCCGAAAGCTGACACCGCCATTTGCGCCGGGGAGAAATCCTCAAAGTGTCATCTTCTGAAGTGAGGGTGGGGGTCTGAGGACATTAACGTTTCCTTCTAAATTAATAAAGCAGGTTTTACCCAAATCTTATCTTTGTTTTTACCGACATTAGCACCAAATATTTACATTCCAGGCTTTAAATGGGCGTCGGGTTGCAAAAAGCTCTTCCTGTAGGGCAGATTCCAATCTATAACCATTTGTGTTAGCATTGCTGAGGTTCTAATCAAGTTTAGGAAACAAACAGGACTTTTGCCCCACCATTACAAGACTTTACTTTCTCAACATTATTGACCTGAACTCAGCGGCTCTTTTGTTAAAAAAGAATGAAATACGGGAATAGATGACTAATCTGACCTCATGTCCACCTCGTTGAACGTTGTCAACATGGCACAGGTGTTCTGAGCCTCTTTGAGCCGCTGAGCAATCCTCAGCCTCATACGATTCATCTTAACCTGCAGATTAAAAAGAATAAAAAAACATCCAAATTATTACAGCGCCTCATCCCATACACTGTTTTCCAGCTTTAGAAAACAGACATTTTTACACTACAGAATACAACAAGCGTCTGTTAACTTGCTTTGCTTTAAATATATGGTGAGGTTTAACAGATAATGCCTTGGTGGGTAGTCTCTTACCCTGTGTTCAGAGCGTGTTGCCTTTGCACCGGTATCTGCAGCAGGGGCAGCCGGAGCTGCAGTGGGCTTAATAGCTGCAACTTAAGCAAAATAACAGACGCTGTGTCAAGATGCTGCATTTCATGTTTTTACCAGTCTGCTTCTCAATTTAAAGTCAGTGTTATAACTCAAGCACTTCACTTCCTTTGGCTCACCTGGTTTAGAAGTGGCAGGCTGAGCTGGCACAGGTGGCACAGGGGGCATGGTGGTTGGGATGGGTCCCACTGTAGCAGCGGGAGGAGGTGGTGAAGGTGGAGGTGGAGCTGCAGCTGGTGGAGCCTCAGCTGCTGCAGTCGGGGCAGCAGCTGCCTTGGGAGCGCCGGCTGAGGAGAGAAAGAAACCACAGAACAAGTCTCAATCTTTAAGAATATAGTGTTTTTTAATATTGGCTGTTTTTTCTGTCCCTTCTGAGTGTCTTATCGCTCTAAAAAAATATAAATTACACACTGTATTGCCAAAGGTTTCAGACACCTGAGCTTGGACACTTTGGACACCAGCTCTATATGTGGTTCCTCTCCAAAATGTTGCTACCAAGTTGGAAGCACCCAGTTGTCTAGAATGTATGTTTGTTGTTGCATTATATCATTTCTTCAATGGAACTAAGAGACTTGAACACTGTTTGTGTTCTGCACAAAGCCCTGACAATAACATTAGTGAACACCTTTGGGATGAACTGAAAGCTGACTTCACCCCAGACCTCTTTTCCCTGCCTGATCTCACCAATACTACTGTAGCTGAATGAACACATATGTAATATAATAGAGTAAATTATAATTATTCATATAAAAGAGTGATTAAAAATGGAACCGAACAGCAAAACGAGAATTAAATCTAGAATATGTTTAAAAGTGCATGTAGTGGTAGCTCAGTGGTTAAAGTGTTGGACTGCTAACTGGAAGATCGATTCCCAGCACCACCAATTTGCCTCTGCTGGGTCCCTGAGCAAGGCCCTTAACCCCCATTTGCTTAGTTGTATAAAAGAGAAATGTAAGTTGCCCCTATAAGGGCATATGTCAAATGCTGTGTCTCATGGTCAGGTGTGGAGGCTGTGGCTTAAAATCTTGTAAGTAACTTCACAAAAGGTAAAAAAAATACCTCAATAACATGATTTTCATAGGTAACCAGGAAAACCAGGAACAGTCACGCACTAACCTCCTTTTCTAAGTTTAAAAAGCGGAGTGCCTCCCTCCACTTTGCCTCCATCAGGAACCAGTAACTCCTCGATCACTCCTGCAGCCGGGGACGGCACCTGCACTGACGTCTGTGTACCCAAACAGCAACACACTCAACACAACAGTCTGGAACTACTACTGTCAGAATATTAGGTTTAATTTTTCGTACCTTATCAGTCTCAATTTCACAAACCACCTCATCTTCAGTGACGGTGTCTCCCACAGCTACAAGCCAAATAAAAAAAACACACACGTTAACATTGAATTACCATGTTGAGGCAGTCGATAGGACTCGGAGCTGGCCCAAGGCATAGGTGAACTAAGCGGTTGCTTAGGGCCCCAATGGCCATCGGGGGCCACCAAGTGTAGATCAAATGTCATCATTTTTATGTTAATAGTTAATGTTTATTTTCAAAAATGCAATATTAAATAAAAATCAACACAATATTTCGTTAACAAGATGCAGGAAAAAGGGGAAGAACATTGGTATGATGTAAGCAATACAGCTGCAACAAATAAAACATATAATGGAGGCATTGGACTTAAAGTGTGTGAGTAATTAAGGATTGAATACAATTAGTTTTATAAGCAGCACTGAGGTACCTCCAAATAAAATTCTACTTAGACAGATTTGACATCACACAGAATTATGTACCTTTCTCCCACCTCACGTCCCCCTCTGTGACAGACTCAGCAAAGGCTGGTGTGTTGATAGTAATAACTTCATTCCCTGGAAAAAAAAAACCAAAAGGGTTGCAAGTTGAGACAAAGAATATTGTTTGATTGGATAAAATAGTGTCTAATAAGTCACATATCCATTTCTGTTTTGGCAGCACAATGTATAAAGTCATGCATTTTAAATATCTTCTGTTAACAGTCACATAAATCATTATATTTGCATGGTTGTTGTGTATTGAAACTGAACAGTTGAGAACATGCGACAGCTGAAAGAGACACTTGGGCTCTGTCCAAAAGCATATACTAAAGTGTGTACTACATTTAAATAAGTATGTACTTCCCAGCCTGTTCTATATAGAAGGGTTACAGGTAGAGTAGTGAGACATACTTCATCCGCCATGTTGATATTGCCATGCGAGGTCACAGCAGCACGATTTTAAATGTTGAAAAGTAGTAGGTAATCCAAGAACTCTTCAAGTATTGTATTTCAGATTCAGACATACTACTCAGTCTTGTGTACTGGATGGAGCAATTGACAGGCACAAATTCTTGTTCCGGGCCGACAGGCGTGGACCTGATGAGGTTTTCTTCGGTTGTAGCTTATCTATCTCAAGGTTAGCGGTGAGATGTTTATCTGCTTCTATCGGTTACGAGATTACTTATTTTAGTTACTAAAGACTTCCTGTCAGCTCAAAACGAGTGGTCATTCAGCTAGAAGACCGTCTGTTTAAACCCTTGAAACTATTAGGTGTGACATTTCCAGAACATCACTTTCTGAAATACTTAACCCAGCCCATGTGACACAACAAGCCTTTCACAAGAACAGTCACAACGATGTCACTTTCTTCAATTAAACCTGCTATATGAACTGGATAACTGCATAAAGAAGCAGATATACAGGCGTTCCCGATGCAGTGGTCAATAAATGAATATAAACAGTAAATTCTTTAATAACCTGCA
Organism: Bagarius yarrelli; assembly: GCA_005784505.1. Classification (NCBI taxonomy): domain Eukaryota; kingdom Metazoa; phylum Chordata; class Actinopteri; order Siluriformes; family Sisoridae; genus Bagarius; species Bagarius yarrelli. Next base: position 2,114,697 of record VCAZ01000049.1, on the reverse strand, counting down.
TTCCACACATTTTGCCTGCCTGAAATATCCTTTTCTCACTTCACATCTTCAATCTTATTTAACCATTGAGTCTGAAGAATAAAAGCTTTATAGCAGACTATCATCTTTAGAAATTACAAGATTTTTATTTATCATGAAGGTCATTCTCTTTGCACTGCTGGACATTGGACCACAGTGTTCACATCTGCTTTCTTTCCCAACGCCCCCTCTATTCGAGCTTATTGCCAGGTAACTCTAGAACGCTAGTCTTTACACAATGATTAGTAAACCCAAATTAACAGGTTATCATCTGGGTTTATTAATTGTTCTTATTTCAGCTCCCCAAACACACCAGAGAACCGGATAACAGAGTAAAATTCAGTTGTCTGGAATATATTTAATCTTCCCTTTAGGACTAAGCATGTGAAAGACAAATGCTACAGAATTCTGAGAAAGTCAGCTAAAGGCTATTCTTTGAACAAATAATTAAAATAAAAAAGATATCAGTTTAGCTCAATGTTGACTACCAATCATTTAAACAGTGTCAGAAAATCGTCAATTATCTGGGGTTCTCATTTTAATAATAATGTGGCTACCAATCGATAAAAAAAGTACCATGTACTTTTAATATGTACCATAACTCTCCAAACTTAGTAAAATATTAAGCATTAGTAAAATACCTCAAGTGCTTGTTTACAGGAAGACTATTTACTCTGCAAGCCCCACCCTTTGCCCCAGATAAACTAGTCTTGTCTGGTGCCGGGAGAGATTTTTCAGTTCCTTGTGAACAATTAATATCAGCAGGCCGTTGATTACGAATACAAAGTAAAACCTGTAACAAAACCGAGAGTCTGCGGTTACATACTGTGGGACACGGTGGTCTTGAAGTATCTGATCTGGAAGATACTGGGCCTTGTCTCAAATTTCCTGCAATTCATTTAAAGTAATACAAAATTTGAGAGTTTATTATAGGACCAGTTAAAAAGGAGTTCAGATTTTAACATCTTAAACCTCAATCAGTACTTACAGGTTGATCCTGGCGGTAATGCTCTGAGCAGCCGATACACCTGAGAAAACAAACATTTTTTTTTTAGAAAAATCTGTACTAACCAATAAAAAAACAACAACTGATTACATGGTTATATTTATTTATAAATTCAAGTTAAGGCAACTTACTCGAAGCAGCTCGTCTTGCTAAAACATTGTTACTCTATATAAACAAAATAAAAATACATTATTAATAAACAAACACACACGTAAAAATATTGTCTAAAGCATTGAGTGATTAGGTTTGATTGTAAATTTGTTAGTGAAATAAAATAAATAAAAAGCGCTTTATGGCGTAAAACTGACCAAACTTGATTTATCGGTTTAAAGTCAAACGGCAAAACACCAAGTGAATCATTTGCTATTGTTGATAGCCTGCTCAGCTGAAATCCGACCACTGCCTATACTGTATGTATTCCTACTGATGTTAAAGAATGTACACAAATCTGATTAAATGTCACCGTCTTTTAACGCGGTGGAGAATTTCGAAACAAACCTGTTTTGTTTGAAAGTGTTCTCAAAGAGCGCAGGACTATCGAATACGTCTCGTGCAGAAGGCATGCGTTCTAATGGCATTCTCTAAGGTTCTACCCACACAGACAGCAACAGATGCCAAAGCAGCTCCCGATTTCAGCTGTCTCCATGCTTTGGATTTAAAGCTTAAGAAAGCTAAAATGTCCAACCAGAAATCTGCTTTTTAACTATTGAAAATTCTTAAACAAAAAAAACAAAAAAACACTGACACTTTGGCAGTAAATACACTGCTGTGGTGGGCACATTGTGATTAAACAATTGACATTCTCTATTAATAAATTAAACGCGTTCTAAACATCAAACCCTGAGAATCGGTCGTTGTTTTTTTTTTACAGTTACACCTGATCATCTAACAGAATTATATTGAATTTACTGAGAGATAAGAGACTGTTAAGAGAGGCTTTTTGCTAAGCTGGGATTTAAACTCATAACCTTCTGATTGATTAGTCAAACTTCTGCCACTTTCTTTTTTAGCCTTGGTCACGTGTTTCCTCTAAGCACGACTGTTGTTCTTCTGATTTATCTGTTTATAAAGCATGATATTAAAAAATATCACCCAATTTGGTTGTTCATTTTCAGCAATTGTTTTAAAATGACATTGTTAATAATAATAATAAAAAAAAAATCTCACAACAGGTCAAAGGTTAGAATGAAGTTAAACATGGAAAAAAAAGCTCTGAATTTTGAAGGTTAAACTCGGTGTGGCTTTTATTTAAAACAAACCAACTTATAAAAGGAACTGCAAGCACTGTAGAGCGTGGAATTAATATCAGAATAAAATAAACTCCGGAAATAATAAAACTCTCGAAATGTACCTAAAAAAACTGACACATCAGGGCAAAGTCTCCGTTATACAGACAAATATGATGTTGCTAAGAGACTCTAGTATGTACCTAGCTAACAGCTAGCATGCGAATGACCTCGTACCAAAGTCCCCTCTAACATCACCGTTTTCTGGGCTTAGCAAAATACACTAGTTTTACATAACATTTATTTTTCTTAAACAACAAAATAATAGTTATTATGGTACATACAGAACGGGAACTAGTGTAATTATTAAGGTTATCTCAGATTAGTCTGGTTGACTGGAGCAGGATAACATGCTGTCCTTGATAAGGCACTGAGGCCTATTTAACGCGCTAGTAAAGGTTTTATCCCAAATCGTCCAGTGCTTCCTATGTAAGTGCACTACATAGGCATCGAAATACACGCCAACAGCACATATGTAGTGCACTTGGTGTTTAAAAAAACTGGTTCAGGATACAGCCCTAAAACAATTAGCTTAGCATGACACGGGAGTGAATCCAGCTGCGACCTGGACGCTAGTATGGGCACTAGAATTACGTACCTGTCGGAGGGCAACGATAGAGCGACCGACAGAGCGGGTGAAACACCGGGAACTGGACAACATATCGGCTGCACACACAGCGATGATACGTCAGGACGAGTCCGTAACGCACAACGCCAGAATCCCCACAGAAGGAAGGAACTCCCTGCTTTACACCACAGCGGTGGCAACTCCAGGCAGCTCCACACCGCGCATGCGCGTACACGGCAACGTCTGCATGCCCTGCTGACATGACCTGCGCATGCGCATTATGTCGACGCTCGCATACCTTAGGCTATATTTACTCTTCCTACTGTTGATAATTATTCCTTTCAGATGGTTGAAATTTTTTGACAATGAAACCTAGTAATTAACACATTTATTATTCTTTTTACATAATAACACATTCCTAAAAGCTTTACCCAATTTATACATATTTATAAATGAATTATGGCATTATTTTTATTGTTAAATTTCATAAGGAAAAATATAACAATAAAATAATATAATATAGAATCTCAAGTAAGCTAAAAACCCCTGGGTGTTTAGTCTATTTTTTTAGTCTTGTTATTGTGTTATGTTTGTTCAATTACTAACTTGTTGTCCATTTAGTTTTAGGCCAAAATGGTTGTAAATTTATTTGTTGTTTAATAAAGTTGAATTATTTAAAAAAATACTCTTTATACTATATAATTGCATATTATATATGTGCATTATAAACATTATACATGTACATTTGTAGCCCTTTTATTTTTTATAAATCACTTCAAAGAGCCCACAATAGGACAACCATTTTTCATTTTCGAACCATGTACAAGCATGCCATTTGGTAGACGCCCTTATTCGGCGAGACTTTTGCACCTAAACATGGCCAACGGGTTTGTCAGCATTGTAAAAATTAGCTTATATTTTTTTGTATTACCTATTCCTTTGGCTTGCAATGACAGTTTAAGCAGACACTGTTAGTTGTTTATTTTTGCTTGGCAATCCTTCTGAACCTTAACTCCTGCTACCAGTACACCAGCTATGGTAATGTCTGGCCTCACACTGGTGTGCTAAGACAGGTTTACTTTAAAATATTCCCTTAATTAATGGTTTTATAGCAACGTCTTCCCACTGATAGATGTGATAATAGGTAAGATAACACAGTGTACATTAAGATGGGATACAGTCAGGTACTGTACACAATTAAGGTAAAAGGTTTTAAAAAATACACAGCTTTAATTAATAAAAAGTAATCACTCTATCAGCTTTAAATTGTCATTACTAGTACACCTACAGTTGCAAATACACATATTAACCATTTTGTAAAATCTTGTGTATACTCTTTACTGAATTCATTCATTTATTTATTCATTCATTTTCTATACCCGCTTATTCCCTAATTCGGGGTCACAGGGATCTGCTGGAGTCTATCCCAGCTGTCTCTGAAAGGGCGAAAGGCAGGAGGTGTACAGCCTGGATAGGTCGCCTGTCCATCACAAAGCCACACACACTCACTCATACTCACTATGGACAATTTAGAATAATCAATCAACCTAACGTACAAGTTTTTGGATTTGCTCTGAGGCAACAGTGTAAAGCCCTAAGCCACCGTGCTGCCTCTCTACTGAACCTTTGCCACTTTGAGGCCACAGATCGATCTGCAAACATGTCATTAGGGGTTGGACATTAAAAAGAACAAATAAAATAGAATTAAATAAATGAGAACATGTTTAAATTCTCTAAGATTCCTCTAAATCCCACATACACACATTTTGATTTTAGTTATACAATGCTGGTACAAAACTTTTGTCATAACTGCCCGAAAGCTTGGGCAATTACTTTAATCACTGGTAATAATTGCATTCAAAAATCTGCATTCTTTTCATCAGCATTTATAATCTAGTACAGGCAAAAGTAGTTTTAGGGAAAATAATACTGACTACACATTAGGATCTTGGACTAAAGTGTATAAAAGTTTAAAACAATTAAAATGGAATTATGTTCCTAAGATTTAGTATGAACAGGTAAATAAAAGTCATAGTAAAAGCCTAGCATTTAATAATGTATTTCTGCAGAGTTAATGACAGGGTTTAAAACTAACAAATAAAAAATTTGTAAAACTTTATGAGCACAATCCACATGCAGCGTTCTGTATTTTCTATTTTGCTAATTAAAATCCATTAGTTTATCAATTCTAGCTTTTAAAAACTGATAACAATGATTAGCAAACTTGTCTTGTTACAATAAAGTGTGTTATGGGTACATAAAAATATGTTTAATTCATGACAACTATGAAGAATATTATAGTAAACGAGCAAACAACTTATTTTCCTTTTATTTATATTAATTCATTTATATTTTTTGAGGATGCTCTCTGGCGTTTGTGGAAGAAGAGGAGGGGTTTAGATGTTGACCACGCCCGCCACAGTGACGTCATTGACATTCGTTAGATAGTTCCGTTGAATACCTGACAAAGTGTGACTGAAAAACGTGACAGTCTCAGTCATACATGTTACCCTAATAAATGTTAATAAATAATGCCTGGGTCGTGTTTTCACCACAGTTAGACTGCGATTGGGACAGGAATCCTTGCAGAAAGCGAGATCTGTATAATGAATACATAATGTAATAAAGGCAACAGATAAAGAAACGCTTTTTTATTACATGGAGATGACCTCCTGTTTCAGTCCGACTTACAGCATCAAACATAGAATGCATACTTGCGTGAATACTGTAATGAGCTATTTGGCACTGTAAAATTATCCTACCTGTTTATTTTATACTAGTAGGACAGTCTGATGAGCTGTTTGGCCCTGTAAAATAATCCTATCTTTTGAACTGAATTCTCTCACAGACGCGAAACAGATTATTCGATAATTTGTGAACCGACAAATATAGATAAAGCTGTAATTTCAGGACAAATAGACAGCTCGAAGGATGCTGGAGGCCACGCCCCTGCGACCGGCCACGCCCCCGCATCATCTCCGAGGATTTTGGGAGGCGTGGAGGCGAGACGTGTTATCAGTATCTCACAGACCGGCAACAGGTAAGAGCTCCATCTTCTCCTCTTACTCCACTGCTCCGTTACATGACTGGGCAGTTTATTTCATACTTCCTTTTTAAAAGCGTTGTATACTTTATAGACATGTGGGATGTTTGGCTTCTGAGTGACACTAAAGACTTTTTATTTTCTTACATCCTGCTTATCCCAAAACTACAACAGGATCAAACTTAAATGTTGTTTTTTAGTATAAAACTGTATACACACTCAAATAATTAGGTGATGCATTTGTGTGTAGGCATGTTGATACACAATAGAGTGCACACACACACACACACACACACACACACACATATATATATATACCCACATTCAAACACACAATAGTTCATTTTAATTGTAAGTAAAAAATCACAGCGTAAACTTAATTCCTTAAAGTCTCATAAAGCTGGAAAAAAGAAGGCCAAATATGATTTATAAAACTGTCAAACTTTTCAAAAAACCTTTTTATGTTTTTTTTTTTTTTACATCTTATAACTTTTTTTTTTTTTTTTTTTTTACATCTTATAATTCCATATGTTCTGGGTTAATCTTTGGTTTTAGCATTATTTTAATATGTGACTGTGGAAATAGAAACCTCATAGAAACATTTTTTTCATTTTTTTTTATTTTTTATGAACAGGTGTTTTTATACTCCAGACGATGTTTTTTGAAGTTTTTTTCAGATGACCTTAATATTACTTATGTTACATTTTCTATATGACTTACATATCTTAAGAAACAACATTTACTGCTGTAAAATTAATGGAAATTATTAGTACGATGTTTATTATTAACCCAGGTTTAAATATCAGTTACAGAGCCTTAGCGTGTTTATTAACTGTTGCCGGAGATCACCGTTTAAACATTCATCTAAAAAATATTAGGCATTAAGTAGACAAAGATTTTATTCTTTTATCTGCATCTACAGAACACACTGAATTCCCTTTCCTTAAGCATCCTGAATGAGTTACACACATTTATTTATTGAGTATAAAACCTTAAACGTCCAAATATACAGAACTTTCTGTAAATCTAGATTTATTGCCTATTTAAAATGTAGAACAAGATTTCTTCAGGATTTAACATCAACGTATGTTCCCTGTTTGGTTTTTTCTTTAACTTCTGCTCATCATATATTAATTTAAACACACACAATTACACAACACGCGATTTTATAATAAGCAGAAAGAAAACTATTGTTTTGTAAAAAAAAGGGTTATTTTTAGAATAAGTCTTTCTTTAAAATGTTACACACTTCCAACACTTATTATTTTCATGTCCGAGTTCCCCATTGTTTCAACTCTCTATCACTCGTCATATGTATGATCATTTATTCTTTTTGTTTAGTTGTGGTAAATAACTTAATGGGAAATATTATTTGTTAATTGTTAATTAAAATGCTATTTTAATTATTTATTAGACACAATAAATACTAATCCACACCCAAATATATTTTCGTCCTTATCAACTTACATAAAAATGTTATTTTTATGTAATATTTATACAATTACACAGAAAATAGATTAAGAAAGGTTTGATTTCTCTTGTAAATAAATGTATTTAAGTTATAGTCGAATATTTCTTTAACCCCGTTTTTTAGTTGTACTGTTTTATTCTATTACAAACTCGAATTTTATTACAAATTCTAATTTTTATTTTTTGTCTATTTTTTGTCTTAGGTATAACCTTATATTTTTTGAAGACACTGTAACACACTGATTTATTAAAAAAGGGCAGCAGGTTTAATTATAACAACATAATAATCCACCTAACTGTATTAAACATGAATCTGAGGCCATCAGACCAAAGCAATTATAAGCCGAATAAGGTCTGCCTGGAGGACACCAAAGCAGATCTGATGCTCTCGTGTTTACGCCGAGACATGTACGAGGAGCATCTCTCTTCCTACCACAACGCACCGCTTATTTCTCATCTCTTAAGAAAAAACATACAAAATAAACGCCCCGTTCTTAACAATCACCAACTTTATATGCCTGCGACCTCAACCGCTGCCTCGAGCGTGGCCGAATCAAGACCTACGCTGACTGAGACTCCTCAGGATGACTGGAGCAACCCGTCTTTCAATGACAGCCAGCTGGAATCAGCGTCTCCTGACTATCCTCTGAGCGAGCACGTCCAGGCCAAAAGAGCCAGGGTGGAGAACATCATACGAGGCATGGCGAGCTCACCGAGCGACAGCTCACATGCAGACAGAGACAGAGAGAGCACTGAGAGTGAAGTCAGCAGATATAGCAGAGAAGTGCATAAAGAGAACAAACGCAAACAGAAGCTTCCACAGCACCAGGAGCACAACCATGATGGAATTGTAGCTCCAAACCGTGAGACGAATTTAGGCAGAGATGAAGAGTGTCACAAGCTGAGAAAACAACTCCAAAGTATGCAACATCTCTTACACCAACTTCAGGAGAAATTCTTACAGATGTATGATCACAGTAGCTCAGAGAGTGAGGAACGACAAGATAATCATGAGATTGGCATGATGAACATAGACGCTGAGAACAACGAACTTGAACACAAAGATAGCCTGAGACTAGATCAAAAAAACCTTCAGGAAATGCTGAAATGTGAGCTCTCCAGGGCTATAACTGAAAGTGTTGACATGGTGTTTAGTAAACTTTCTGCGATCCTAGACAACCAATCACCACAGCCTGAGTGCACAAGTATGGACAAACAAGAGCACCAAGCATGTGCTAAAGAGTCTTCTGACTTAGAGACTGCCACTAAGCCTAGATCTGCAGAGTGCTATAAAAGCATAACGTCTCCCAGTCCAGAGCATCAGACAGAAGCTTTGTCCCTAGTAGTCCGAAAACCTCCATTAAACCCTTTGGGTTCAGTAAGTCACTCAATAAAAAGGCCCTATCCTCTACAGCAATCTCCATTCCAGTTCAGTCACAGCTCTCCTCTGCATGACAGCCAAATCTTGGAGCATCTCCTTAAGTATGGACCGCATGCTAATTTCAGTGGGATCGCTTGCCTTCCTCCATCTTTGGACAGATCATCTACAGATTCAGTGGCTCTTCCTTGGGAAACAATTGCCATGAGGTCAAAAGTAGGTTCTGGTCACATCGGGCAGCACAATCACCCTGGAGCGCTCGGCCAGGTGGCAATTGAAAGCCTCTGCCTCCCGCATGTCAAAATGGAGTGTGGAGAACTGCAGAGTATAGCAGAAAGGAGCACGTTCATGTCACTCAGTATATCCTTTTTTACTGCAACTTTACAGCTTTTATTTTATTTTTTACATGTTTATGCTTTACCTTGTGGAGTAGCGACGCAACCCAATACAAAACTTTATTTAGGAAGTCAAAGAAAAACAGATCTGTGATTTAAGCAGATATAAATAGACACGTGGGCATACTATGAGTTGATTTTTGAACTTAGATCAACAAACAAAGGCCATGAAAATACAGCATCCGTCATTCATCCTGTAGCAACTGGATAGGACCTTCTTTAGGATCTTACCAATGCGAACTTTCTGATTTGTTTGTCAAAATAAACAAATATATAACTATCTTACCCACCATACAGCAAAAACATTACAAAGAAGCAGAATAATAGCACAAACCTTTTCCATTCTGTAATTCTTTACCAAAAAGGATCTCTATACCAATGCCAATAAAGCTCTTAAAGCTGATCTAAACTAAAATCCTCACACCCGGCGTTATATACGGTGTTCATCCGCCACGGCATGTACTCTTAGTCGAATATTCCTACGCATATTTGTGCAATCTATTGAACTGTTTCCCGAACCACCTTTTCTCTCGGTAAATTACTGTCATTTGCGATGTAGTGCTGTATACGGAACAGAGAGAAGCAGTAGAACAAACTACCTGCTCGAGTAGCCCTACCTTGGTGAACAATGACTCGTTGAATTGAGTGCTGCACTGAGCAGGTCCACTAACCCAGACTTCAAGGAGAATATTTCCTTTGATCTCAGTAACCCCAAAGAAAATTGTAGCATCTTCTTTAATCTGGGTCCAGTAATGACTGTAAGTCCAGAAAAAGACAAATAAAAAGGAATACAAGGCTTTGATAAGAATTGTCAGGAACAAAAGCCAATTTTCAAAGGCAGAAAAAGCTGCAGTTCTGCTCAGGAAATTCTCTTGATTTTTTTTTTGCCCCCCTTGACTTGAAAAGGTGCTGAATATGTTTGTGTATTTTCCATATGATTGGAATGGTCACTTTAAGGTTTTTTTTGTAAAAAGGAAGATGCCGGCTATCATGAAGTTCCCTTTATATCAATAAATGTGTGTATACATAAACATATTGAACGATTGACCATTTCCAGATGATGGTTGGAATCACGATGAATTTCTCTTATGTTTTTAAGTTTAGATCCTTCATTAGCAGGTCTCTTGCATCATATACTTATTTTTTTTATCTGAACTGTACCGCAGATTGCTGGTCTTTTATTAATCTTTTATTTCAGTATCCCCATTTCAAAGGCAGTGCTTACTAATGAATGGAAGCCCCCGATTTGACCTGCTGTGGATAAGAAACTCTTACCTAATGCATGAGTCGTCAAATTTAAAAGCCATGCTCAGATGCAAGACGGTGGGATCGGTGATATCCAAATTGCGTTTACTTCCTAGTGTTTTCCCAACAAATCGATTACTATTGACGGACATAAAACTCAGATGCTTCTATGGAAGTCTCTAATTGAAATCCCTAATCGAATTTGTTTGGCTATTTCTCCAATTAGCATATGCTGTTAGGTGTTAATTGAGTCTATGGTTAGTGTAGCGCTGTCCTCATATACTTCATTATGTAGGATGTAGCATCCGGTACCGAATAGATTTTGATGCGTTATATGAGCACAATTTAGGTGACAGCGTGGGTAATTTAGAAGATTTACCATGTTGTAACTTTTTCTTATAGTATAAAATTATTTTTTTATTCTTGTTTTGCTTTTTCATACAAATGTATTGTCCTTAACTGTCTTACATCCAAGAGGGACTAACACCCAACCATTTGAAGAAAGCCAAACTGATGTTCTTCTACACACGCTATCCAAGTTCAAACATACTGAAGACCTTTTTCCCAGATGTCAAGGTACAGTCTAAATTAACTGCACACGATTCCTCATATATGCAGCATTTGTTTTTTGGGCCTTTATTTATAGGACAGACAGAGATGAAATAGGGGAGATAGAGAGATAACGGGGTGGGATCGGGGTGATCGCCGGAGTACAACTGTGCATGTGGGTGCAGGCACCTTAACCCACTACACCACGGCGATATGCAGCATTTTAATCAATTTGTTTATAGAGATGTAATTTACCCAGGTTTTTTTCAGAGGGTTAGTCTTTCCCAGAAAAAGATACTTCTTATTTAGCACATTTTTTCCCTAACTTACTATTGACCATGACAAAAGACTAAACGGTTGCCATAATTTGTCATTGAGATTTTAGGACTTTGGGCGACAGGGACTGATGGTTAAAAAAAACAATGTTTTAAAAAAAAGTTCCTCAAGTCAGCAAACAGAAACAAAAGGAGAAAGGAGACGAGTGTGCAGCCCTCTCTATTCAGAGTTAACCCCCGAATGCTGTGTAGTCACTGAGCTGTCAATAGAAACAATAGAGCCGCAGACAGAGGTGAGGAGTTTAGGTCCTACAACAACAACAACCTGTGTATACTGACTGCACACCCTGTGAGTGTGTCACATGTTCTGAGGCTCATCTGAATAGGCAAAAAAAAAAAACCAGCACGCATTTAGAAGGATTTATAATCTCTCTCTATCTGTTCCTTAGTGTATAAACACAGAAATACACATTATCTTTACTACTTACTTTAAAACTACCAGTTTCATTTATTTTTAATTGCTAATCAGGGGTTTCAGCCTACTACGTTTTTGTAAATATATAGGGTGTCCTATAGGTTTTTATACATAGGAAAAAGAAACTTGATTTTTATCTTGGGCGGCATTTGAATGCCGTGTTGTATCTAGAAAACCTAAATCATCTCAAGGAACGTATCACCAACGCCATTACAAGCATAACTCAAGCTGTGCTTATGCATGTTTTTCAGCATTGGAGGACATGCATTGAAACGTGTTTTCAAAACAATCAAAGTCATGTACAGCATATTATATAAATAAAAATAGTTTTTATAATTAAAAAAAATAATTTATGTATGAAACTTATGGGACACCTTGTTTTAGAATGAATTGAAACCTGAATATTGTCTTTAAAATTAAAATTATTTGATCAAAACTCAATGCTGAAAGGGCAGCACGGTGGCTTAGTGGTTAGCACTGCCTCACAGCAAGAAGGTCCCGTGTTCAATTCCCGGACAGGGGTCTTTCTGTGTGGAGTTTGCATGTTCTCCCCCTTGCTTGTGTGGGCTTACTCCAGGTACTCCGGTTTCCTCCAACAGTCCATAAACATGTATGTTAGGTTAATTGGTGATTCTAAATTGCCCGTAGAAGTGAGTTTGAGTGCGTGTGGCACTGTGATGGACTCGTGTCCTTTTAGGGACGGCTGGGATAGGCTCCAGCTGATTCCCGTGCCCCTGAATTAGGGAATATGATAGTATAGAAAATAAATAAATAAATGAATGCTGACATTTTTATCATTAACAGCAAACTTTAAAGTCGCTTATACACAGTAGGTAGTACTGTATATAATGTGCAAATAGCAATTAGTCAGATGTAACAGATATACAATAAATAACAACAACATAGAAAATAAGAGGTTTATATTAATGCTCTTGTTGAATACTTACTGTAAAATGTTCTGTAAATGTAAACTAATAAATAATCACTAAAAACAAAGCAGAAAAATCTAAACAAATGTGGTGAACAAAGAAAGGATTTTAAATTAAAATATATACTTTTTTGCCCTACTTTTGCTTGCATTCTATAGTAAAAGGTATGTAAGAACAGGAATTAGTTGGTACTGATGTTTCCTAATATTAAAATTAAGATTTAAAAAAATATTCGAGTATTATAAGAGTATTAATGGAAGATAATCAACTCCGGATTGGTATCAGCCCTCAGTTTGGTGTCAGGCCAGTCTATAATAATTTTTCTACAACAGCACACCTGCATTGTGTTTTATTTCTCACCTATTACGCACTAGGAATAGCAGTACAGACTATTGAAGGTCGGGTTTTTAAAGCAAACTGATGCTTTCTGTTGGGGCTCGTTCTATTGTTCCACCACGTCCTGCTAAGGTTAATGGGAATGTTTTCTTGCTCTTTTGGGGTTAGTATGGAGACCCTGGGCTGAGTCTTCTCCTGGTACATAGCTGACCCCTTTAATAAAAAAAGTGAACAAAGTTAATCCCAGTGTCTGATTCCATTCTTATCATGGAAACTCACTGAAAGCAAGGCTTACTCCTGGACTCTTCCACAGCCACGGCCTCATCTTTGATGGCTGCTCAGCCCTTGGGCATTTTTTCTGCTCTGTTTTATTCTTCCTCTTTTTGGATGAGTAGATAAAATAACAAGGTTAATGTCAAGACTGAGTTTAGCCCCACTGTTTATACTGCTAGTTCTTTATGCACAGGAAGCTAATGGGAACCAGGAAATTGGGGGAAACGTACTTGAAAGATCAGTGACTACTTGTAGGGCAGAACATATAAACAATTAAATAATTAGTTAAACTATTTTAAAATATCCAGGCTGAAAAAAAGTAGTAGTTACACAAGACAACCTTTATTGACTGCCATCAAACAGACTCCATTACATCACATTCTCTCTAAAAGTATTGAAACAGTAGGGCCAAATTTTGGGTTTTTGCTAGAAGACACTAAAGTTAAAAAAAAGAGTTTTAGCTTTGATTTTCTGACATTACATCTAGATCTAGAACTGCATTAAGCCAGAGACTAACATTATCACCAACTATTGGTGATATCCAGTCTCTATCCAGTCTCCTGTCAGGGGGTAAATTGTCTAAAACCTACCCCCTGACACGATTGTTTGTTGTGTTGGAAGTGTGTTTTAAGTCACTGTTTTGGTGTACAATGAAGTTCCACCTAAAACTGGCAGACAGAATGTTACTACGAACTGAAAACCTTGTATAGTTTGTATCATAAGCAGATCTTTTTCTGTCCCCTCATTTTGACCATTCAGTAACATTACAGATTATAGGTTTATGTTGGTTCCAGAATTCTTCGCTTATTTAAACCGGTTTGCTAATATTTACAATTTACAATTACAACATTTGGCAGACGTCCTTATTCAGAGTGACTCACATTTATTTCTTTTATACAATTGAGCAATTAGAGGTTAGGGGCCTTGCTCAGGGGTCCCGCTGTTATATTACAAGTTTACAAGTGCCTTTCAATTCCAATCTACAAGTTTTCTTCAAACAGTGGATTGTGATATTTACGGAGATTCTTTTTTTTCTGCAATAGATTTCTTCGGCTCACCTGTTCTTTCTGGTTTTTTTGCATGCCAACCTTATTGTTTTAGATATTGTGAATTGATGTTTGCCAAATTTTCTTATTTACACAGTTTTTTTCTTTTGTCCTCAAGTTGGTTTATTCTTTCTAGCAGCATATACAGTCTTCACAGACCAAATATTCAAAGATTTCGATCGTTTAAACTATTAATTAACAAGTCAAATTTGGGCAGCATCTGTCAGTTACTTTTATTCTGGTTTTACAAAATGTTTTAATAATGAATAACAAATCAAATGCTGATCTCAGAAGGAGATTTTTACAGCAAAATTCAAAAACAAAAGAATCACTCACGCTTATATATCTTCATCCATTATTTTATATTTTATTAATGCAGATTACTGAGTCCTTGTTATTTATAAAATTTACTTGTAAGTAAACAAAGTGAACATTTAATACTTTTAAAATGACATTAACCCCCTCAGGCACGATATCACAAACTTTTTATATTAAAAAACTTTTTTTAATAATAATAATAATTATTATAATAATTATAATAACAATTATTGTTATTTTATATATCTTTGACACAATAATTGATTCTTGTTTAACATTTTAGAGGTCTCGTGTGTGTTTGTTCAAAATATTGGATTTTTTTGCTCTTCATTTTCAGTTTAATCGCTGCATCACCTCCCAGCTGATCAAGTGGTTCAGTAACTTCCGAGAGTTCTACTACATTCAGATGGAGAAGTTTGCCCGCCAGGCTATAGTTGATGGAGTGAGTGAGGTTAAGGACATCTCGGTTTCCAGAGACTCTGAAGTCTTCCGTGCTCTCAACATGCACTACAACAAAGCTAATGATTTCCAGGTACGTTTCATTCCATACATGCTGCAGTGACCGACATATTCAGTGTCAGTCACAGCATGGACTGCTTGCTGGATTTAATTTTTTCATAAATGTTTCCCATTTATTTATTTTATAATAGATGGAAAGTGTGAAGTAAAAGAAATAATTTAATAAATGAAATAAGAAGCTGGGAAAAAATTATTTAAGAGATTGCATTAATTTATAACATAAAAGTGAAAAAAAAACCATATTTGTTACACCTCAGCACTGTGAAATTCTTAATTCTGATTAAACACAAAAGGTGTTGATATATTTTCTAATATCAGAAAATGTATCATCACCTTCACTGCTCTCTCAGGTCCATACCACTGGACTAGTTTTACCATCTCCTTGAACACAAGGTGGGTCTGCATCTAGACTTTTCTCTGTTCTTGCACCAAGATGGTGGAATAAACTTCCCATTAGCATCAGAGCAGCCGAGTCACTGGCTGTCTTCAAGAGACAAATGAAGAGCCACCTCTTACAGTCGACATTTCAAAAAAAAAAAAAAAACCCACCTGTCTATACTGTCCTTTTTAACAGTTTTTGTGGGTTGTTACACTGATTTGTAATCTAATGGACAAATATTGAGCTATTCGATGATGAATTTTGCATTTTGTACGTTGCTCTGGACAACATCTGGAAAATGTAATATCTAATTAATCATTTTTGCTCTTCCAGGTAATTCACAGCTTTATACTATCCGGCTTGTTCTTTTATGTTATCACTTCTATAGTAACAGCAAATTACAGGGGTTTGTATAGCTTATGGTTCTTATGACTAATAAAACATAAAGAAAACTGTATAGATTTTTGGATGGTAGGAGATGTTTATGAATAAGGTCTCCAGTGATTAGTGGATTCTAGTGATTACTTCAGTTTCTTTGGCTTTATTTAGCTTAAAATTCAAGAAAGAAAGAAAAAAGCTTTATTATGACAGTGAACATAGAAACAGGAACTAATTTTTGTCTGAACGAAAATGATCAGAGTTGTTAAATTGCTGCGGTATAAGAGAAATAACCCTCTTCAGGGCAAGTAGGAATAGAAACAGATAATCCAGTTTAGAGCGTTAACAGTAATGTCAGTCGTTGTCATTGTTTATTTTCTGACGTGCTATTTCTTCCCTTAAGCATGATACACACTGCACAGAAAATAAAGCTAGGCACTGCAGATGTTCACATATAGCCAATAATAACCCATGTGTCATACTGCACCTTTGGCAGCCATTATTTAAGAGCACAGAGCCGCTTTAGCTTACTGTGGGAAGAGGAAGCCACAGAATCCTGCTAAAACAACTGAGGATTAGGAATTGGCCATGCCTGAGTGAGGCTGCGATTGCTACTGATGCGGAATGCTGAGAAAGACACCGCAGATTCGGAGGACGAAGGCCCGGCTGATGGGAACGTGTGGAGACAGTTGTCTTTATCTTGGGCCTAAGACATTCCTGTCCCAGGGCTTTCTTTTGTACTTGGAGAAAAAATATAGCCAGTGTGGACGTCAACAGCTTGCTTAGTCATTTCAAAAGGAAAAAATTACACCGGATAGATCCAGCATCATCCCACGCTCCACACACACATTTATTCACCATGAATAGTTTAAACTCTAGGGAAGGACCCGAGTATGGAGACTTTTTTTTTTTTTTTTCAAACATTTGAGAAAATTTTTAAGAAAAAAAAAAAAAATCAAAGCAGCAGTCAGCGCTGGTCAGATAATGGTTCTGACACTGTATTTGTTTGAATCATGCTGAGAGCAAAGGCGTGATATAACGAAAGCTGCAGACTGTTTTTGAAGTGTAGCACATTTAAAATTACACATCAAGACAAGACGATCTGCAGTCAGTTGGAACAGGGTACTGCACTAATGAACAGGTTAGATTAAAGGGGGCGCTCACACTTGTGGTGGACGTGATTTTGCCATATAAAATGTGATCCTGGATTATTAACATCCTTCGTTAATCCTGGATCAACATTTTAATCAACCAATCATAGCCATCTGATGTCAGCAGTATGTGCCGATCAAACCCGCTTCAATTCATTTTTGAATCCGAAATGTAATATTATAAATATAATTATAAAATAAGAAACAGGAAATAGTAAAATGACATATGTATTACATTACACGCTGTACTAAACAATTGCTAACAACATGTATTTTTAGGTAGCTAACATTTCCCCAACATGTGAGCATTTCCCTCGCCTTCGTGACCAAAAATACATGTGTGTGCGCAGTAAAATGTATTCGTTTGTTGTATGCATTTTTTTATGGCTTGTGATTGTTAAATTTTAAATTGTTGTGATTTAATTAAATAATCATAAAACCTGTTTTATCATAATAATGTTGCTCTATTGCGGTTTTACAGGTTCACCGTTGCAAAGTATTTTACATTTAATTGTGCTTTACTCTAAATTCACTAATGTTGTTCTTGGACTATCACAATTATTTTAATATAATTTGTCTAAATTTATGTTGTGATTCAATGTTAATCCAGGAATCGTCATTGTCAGTAAATCAATAAATTTTCAGTCTCAGCCAATAAACTGTTCTTCAGCATTTATAATTAATCGATTGAAGGATCAACCAATCAGGATCAACAAATGATATTAATCCAGGATCACATTCTATTTGGCATAATCGAGTGGATGCTATAAATTCACCTGCAGCTTCCCTAAGAATTATTTTATTTTTAGTTTAGGCTTCTATAATTAAGACCTCATATGTTTTTGATTGACAGGTGCCTGAACGCTTCTTGGAGGTGGCTGAAATCACCCTGCATGAATTTTACAACGCCATCAGCCTCAGCAAAGATTCCGACCCGTCATGGAAAAAAGCCATTTACAAAATCATCTGTAAACTGGACAGCGAAGTTCCTGACGAGTTCAAATCTCCTACGTATTTGTAGATATAGTTACAGTAACAGCTCAAAAGCCTGAAACTAAGGAACGTTTGGAATCAGGGACTGATATCTGCTGTGAATATAAACGCTGTAGGAGATTCAGTAGCCATTTAGAAATATGTTCACTCTTCATACAGGGAATCAAATGTAATATAACTCACTTTTTATTGGTGTGAACTGTATTTTAATTTTATACTGCAAAAAAATGTTTTGTCAAATTAAGCGGTTTTGTTTGGAGAAATACATCTTTTCTTTGTCAGAAACTCTATTAGCTCTTATTATCTTATCGAAAACAAATTGTGATGTAACTATCTCAGTGAAGGAAAAAAGTCTGTACTAAATTAAAATATATGTCTAAAGAGAAGCTACTTCCTGCCTGTAGTTGTGTGCTATGGTACGCTAAAACAAAATATTTGATTCATACCTCTACAAAAAAAATAATATTTCTAAATATATATTTTTTATTGATTGTATTTTTGGACCATTACAAAGTAACAGAGCTTTTGGAATATTGGAGGCTTTATTTTAGTACAAAATTACTATTCTTTTGCTGTTTGACATTTTAAGCTCTGGAAACATCTGGTGTGCTCACCCGTCTGATGGAGCAAAAACACTATTGAAAGTTCTTTTTCCCCCAAACGCAGCCTGGGGTGCAGGTAATCCATGACATAAAGGCTGCTGCTGGAAGCGCAGAGATGTTTTGTTCTTTGCAGCTGATTCAAGTCAGATTTCTAAGGCTTTTATTCATTGGGTCAGGGCCGGTGCGAGCATTCGCGACTGCCGTGTCTTAAAAATCAACAACAATGCATTCTCTGGTCATGACTAATGCATGTGAGCTCATGACAGGGATCTGCCACCCAGGCAGAATTCCACTTAAACACCCCGTGTTTCCTCTAAGCAGTCGAGTATCGCTGACTCATCAACCCTTAACGCTGCTGTGCCACACTGTGAACTGCTCGCTTTTGACTCACAAAAACACTTCAAATAACTTTCATTTAGATCATTAAAAGGTTTTTATATCATTTGTATTTTATTTTATTTGTTTATGGCAACTTTAGAAATCTCCTAAGCAAACCAGTTGCAAGAAATAATGACAAGCAAAGCTAAAAGAGAAGCCGGGCTTGAAGAGGAGTAAAATTATTACAGAATATTCTCACTGTCCACTTTATTAGGAATGCCTGTAAACCTGTAAAAAAAAAAATCAATCCCATAAACGTGGCAGCAGCACAATGCAGATAACCATGCAAGAGCTCCAGCTATTTCTTTTCCATCAACCAGAAGAATAATTCAGGTTTCTCAGTGACTTTGATTCTACTGCTTGTTTTACAGTTTTCTGAACGCCGGTAATCTGCTGTTGACTGCTAAATCAAAACTAATCAGCAAGTGGAGAAACTCCTCGCTGACAAAAAAAGTAAAGTTATCTGATACTGATTTTACCTCTGTTAACCAAAGACGGATGGTGAGTAAAACTACACAAAGCTAAAACAGCTGTAGATCACAAAAAGACCAGATACCTCAATCTTAAAACTGCCCCTTTTTCCTTTAATCCTCAGATCAAACCCAAACTCTCAATTTACTCACACACAACCCAATAAACACATCCAGCATGAGACGCCTGGTCATAGTAAAGACTGCTTTAATTGGACTGCAGGAACTTGTTTGTGTTAATATTTTAATCAGAGTCTCAGTCGGCCCACGTTGAGGAAAACACATTAAATAGTAAACCCTGAAGCCACCTAAGCAATAATTACATCAGAAATCACAACACTGGAGAAATTCAAACACGGGTTTTAATTAGCATTGTGAGGAGGAGAAAAATAATAATGATCATCATAATAATAAACACTGGCAATTAATTCAGAGGAATCTGCTTTTTAATTAGATGAACCTCTTTCCAAATAAATTGGCTTTCCTTTTCCATTAAAGCACTCGTGATTGTGTTGATGTTTTCCGCTTCTGGTAAGATGTTTGTTTGATTTGCGTTTTCAAGGAAAATATGAGTTAGTGCTAAAGAGCCACTTTAATTTTTTATTTTTTTGCTTGAAATCAGATAAAAATTATAAACATAATTTGATGAGACTTAAATAAAATGCTGTCATAATAATTAATAAGATAAAATTAATTAGGGGCAACCTATTTTTTTTACGTAGAACATAAAATAGAAAAAATAAGCAAGCTTTTCTAATTAATTAATTAATTGTGTACATGTTTTAATAATATAGTTCTAGGTTCAGAAATTGCCTTTCTTTTGAAAAACATGAAATACTGCCACCTAGTGGCCCCACGCCCAAATACAAGACTAAGGATGACTGAAATATTTTAGCACCTATTAAAGTGCTAGTTTACCCCAAAAAATACAAATTCTGACATTAAATACTCACCCTAGTGTTGTTCTAAACCTGCAAGAACTTTATTTATCTTTGGAACACAATTTAAGATATTTTTGATTAAATCTTAGGGTTCTTTGCCCCTCCCATGGACAGCAACGTAACTACCAAATGCTATGGAAATGCACACTTTAGCACCAAACCACAAACAAAATAAACTCAATTCATGTAGATTTCAATAGCTTTAAAACAGCGTTCGTCTTTCACCGAGTGTAAACAAGGCACAACACACGTGTATGACATCATCACTACATCACAAGTGATGCAGTACAGAAGAAAATGTGGAATATTCTTGTTTTCTTTGCACCAAAAAAATATTTCTGTTTCTTTGTAATATTACAGCCCTCAGATTTCATAAGAAATAATTGTGTTCCGAAAATAAAAGAAGGTCTTACAGGTTTGGAACAACACGAGAATGAGTAATTTATGTCAGGATTTTCATTTGTGGCTGAAGTATTTCTTTAATTCTCCTTGACCAAATAGCAAAGATAAATTCTAGGTCTATTGTATTTTGCTGTAATAATAAACCATTTATAATAAACCATTTAAATCTAAAAATTTATCATATACAATTGAAAATATGGATGTACAGTCAAATACACCATCCAACGGGCCTGAAATCTTCTTCTGTATTCTTTTAGTGTTATAGTTTTTTTTCAATGCAATCAATTCCAAATTCAGAGAGTAACATTTGGATTTGTTTCTGCCCTGTAAAAGTTTGACCAGAAGATGGAAACACTATCACATATACCACATTTGAACATTGCCCCATGCTTCAGCGTTCCAGCTCTTAAACATACACAAAATAATCAACATCAGCTGCAATTATTAATATTTTGTACTAAAGTATTTATATTTAATTCACCTTAGAGAAATCCGGCAAAATAGATTTGGTTGCAGAAACACAGTAATTTGAGGCTGAAAAATCATTAGATATAATTGTTATTTGTGGCTTAGAATTTGGAAAATATATAATAAAAGCTTTATAGAATTACATTTAAACAAGCAGGCAAGAATTGAACAAACGAACTTCTAGGGCATATAGAAATGCCCCAGAGGTTTATTGTAATAGTATGTTATTCTGACAGCATTTTATTTCAGTTTCTCTTGACTGTGTTTTTTAAAACTTTTATCTAATTTAGTTTCTGTTTATTTCAAATAACATCTGAAAAAATAAAAAATGGCTTAATTAACTAACACACAAAGGAAATATAATTAATAAACTACTAACTAGCATTTGACAAGTGACACCATTGATGTGTTTATTTGTGTGAATCTTTGGATTTGATCATATTCATAAAAAGGCAAGTCAGTAGTTTTATGTTACCTTTAATTTAATAGCCATATTAGAAGAGGATATTCAAAAAAAATGTTAGCTTTGCACATGGAACCGTTCTCAGTGTTAAAGAAGGAATGTTTTGTAACGATTAAGTTATAAAAAGTATTTTATTTATTCTAACGCTCCATGATTAGAATAACTAAAAATAAAGGAAATTACTAATGTATGATGAATTTGATGAATAAAAAAAAAAAAAAAAAAAAAGATCTCTAACAGATTGAATTGAACTGAACAAAAATAAGGCAGTGACACATATCAGGTGTGTGTGACTTTGAGTGTTTTAGTGTTTGACTTGTACCTTATTTGAACAGGTGAGCTTAAGGTTTTAAAGATTTGTGTGACTTTTTTTGAGTATTTGCTGATTTACATAATTAAACCTTTGATTGTTAGAGAATGTGAGCGGTTTGGAAGTTGACGTGTTTTATAGTTTGAGCTTTTGGGTGTACAAACATATGCTTGGAAGCTGGGGAGAGGAGGGCACACGACGCAGTCAGACTAGAACTTTAGCACGGAGGAGGCTGACTTTTGCCTGCCCTTCAGACAGCCACTCCTTGGCGTAGTTTTGTGTGATCACCGGTAAATCTTTATTAATTTTAATTTGAGCCCCCCATTTAAAAGAGCAATTAAAGCGGATTAATTGAGCCCATCCCGTATAATGTCTTCTGTTAATTAGTTTGTCAGCACTGTTTTAATATCGCCTAATGACTTCATATTTCAGGCCTGACATTAAAGGGATGCTGAAAAGAAAAGAAATGGCCTTATCAGAATGCAACGGTTTAATGGGAGATGTCCTCCCAACACGAGGCAAGGTCAGGGACTGCCAGAGCCGCAAGAAAGAAGACCAGGCTGCTTTGGTGGCAGTGGATTGTGTGCTCTGGAGAGTGCTCCTAACACCCGCTAACACTCCCCTGTTCCTGTCTAGCTCACACTCGCACTTAGTGACTTTAAAACTGGGTTGTCACAGAGGATCCGGCTTTGCTATTAAAATTTCACTCAGATTCTGATAAAGGGAACTTTAGAAGGCAAAAAAAAAGCCTGAAAAGTTTTCTTAGACAAGCTCTTAAAATGTTACAAGCATCTTAAGCAGGAGAGCATATTCCAAAGCATCAAATCTGTAAAGGTCTTGAATGTCTAATCACAGCTCCGATGCCAGATGAAATGTTAGGAGGGGTTTTGTAATGCACTGTAGCACTGCTGAGTTCTGGATGAGCAGGACAGAGGGAGACCTGGGTAACCTTTTAGCGCTGCTGTCTGTCTGAGCGCTACACAGCTGACCGGGCACCGCAGGGAGTCGTGAGCCTGATCTGCATTCTGTCAGAACCCAGATACAGTATGTAAAGAATAGGTGCCAAATGCGGTGCTGAACTTCTGACAAGTCCTGTCAAACACACCAGGACCAGGGGACCAGAGAGGAAGTGTGGTTTTATGGGAGGTAGTCATAAATCAGCTTAAGGAGAACATTAGGATTTGCATGACCTAGATTACGAGTTTTATATCACACATTTCAAATCACATATCTGCGAAAGCTCGTAGGACAGAAAAAAACAGAATAATCACAGGTTTATTAACATGCATTTTACAATTCGACCTAAAATGTGCTTCATTTAAAAAAAAAAAAACTAAAGGAAAAACTATCAATGTGTTTTTATAGAATGTTGGGCCGCCACAAACTGACAATGACCCTAAATGACCCTAAACATACAATGGAATGGTTTGGGTCGAGGAATATTCATCTGTTAGAATGGCCCAGTCAAAGTCCAGACCTAAATTCTATTGAGAATCTATGGCAAAACTTGAAATTTACAGTTCACAGACGCTCCCTATCCAATCTGGCTGAGCTTTTAGCTTTTTTGCCATTTCTAGATGTGCAAAGCTGGTAGGGACATAGCCCAAAAGACTTGCAGCTGTAATTGCAGTGAAAGTTGGCTCTACAAAGTATTGACACAGGGGGGCTGAATACAAATGCACACCACACTTTTCACATTTTTATTTGTTTCAGTCTTTTAAAATCATGTATCATTCTCGTTCCACAATTATTTGCTACTTTTTGTGGGTCCATCACAAAAAATCTGAATAAAATACATTTAAGTTTGTGGTTTTAAGGTGACAAAATGTGAAAAAGTTTAAGGAGTATGAGGTTAAATGCTACTGTAAGATTAACCCTGCCTGGTATAAATGTTTAAACATGATGTAGTTAAAAAATCCATCAAAAATGTAAAAGTAATCAAAAAGTAATAACATGTAATCAGTTACTTCACTTTTATAATATAATTGAAACATAACATTACTTTTTTAACCGCTTTATTTGTAATCTGTGACCTATTACATTTCCAAAGTAACCTTCACGTCTGTAAGTAACATATTAAAAGCTCAAAATATTTACAATTGGGCAATGGCGAACCATCAAGTTAACACCAAACACACACGCTCAGCCGTACATCTCTGCACTCACACCGCAACGTCACTTTTTATAATGCTGCTATGAACTGTCTCATATTTATCTTGCTCACTACAGCACTGTATACTTGTCTGTGTTACTGTGTGTACACTACTGTATTATAGTGTAGTGTACTGTTTCTTTTGCACTGCCTACACACACACACACACACACAATGAATACCTAAAAGTCTATACTAATTTTATTTTGTGGATAAATATCAAAAAAACATCTGCAGGTTGGACGATTGGGATCTGGTACTGCTATTGTTATATGAATCTATAATATATATATATATATATATATATTATATATATATATATATATATATATATAGTATATATATATAAATATTTACATTTCTGGCACTTAACAGAGATTCAGTGATCCAAAGCGATTTGTATTTATCTTTTTATTCTTATCTAACTGAAGAGTGTAATTGCTGGGAATTAAACCCATCATCTTTTGATCACCACTTCAACACCTTAACCACTTCCCAACAATGTGTGTATAGAACTCTTGAATAATCTCTATTAATAAACAAACCTTTCGAGCAAAAACTAACCCAGCCCAAAACATGTCTGTTTAATCACTAATTGAATGATGGAAGTCGGATCAGTGATAATGAGCCAGTGTGCTCTACACTAACTGAACTCTTCTTTTTCGTGTGCCTCACTCTGCGATTCAGTTAGTAATGAAGGGTAAACCCAACAAGCCCCAGAACCAAAGAGGAGAAACCTCTCTCTCCATCTGCTCAGTCAGCTGAGAAACCTCCATATGGTTTTACACTTCACCCCCAATCATCCACTGCACAACCACATATCCAGTTCACTGCTAATAGCCTTCATAGTCATTCTTCTTGATGACTGCCTGGAGCAGACGGATTAACAGGGTGAACGGATAATCAAACCTTCTGATCAAAACAAGTACGTAGTGACCAATCGAGCAACAATGGCACGGCTGAATCAAAAGCAAAGATCTTTCTGTAATCTCTTAGCTGGGAAGTTCTTAATCAGGCTTAAAGTCGCTTTAATCTGAACAAGTCACTGACATCCTTCAAGTTCGCGAAGAAAGAAAAAGAGACAGGGAGATGAAAAAAAATCGTATTGATGGAATAAAGGAAGGAAGTTGATTAAAAACAACACAGTGGAAGAAGAGCTCATTGGCTTTATTGAGGCTCTGGCATGCCTCCCTGCTAATTTGCGCCTATCCCTCTCGCGCCTCCATTCCTCTCTGCTGGATTCATAAATCTCGTTCCTATTATCCTGCTAATTAGCCGGGATTACAGGAGCATGTAATGCCCCTGCTTCCCAATAGATTGATTGGAAGATGGTCTCTTTGTTTTGAAATCACTTTCTGATTGATGTACAGAGCCCTAGTTTGCAATTGTAATAGCCCAGATGTTAACAATCAAATGTGTTTCCGCTTCAAGAGGTAACAGTCTGTCATGAAAGAGGAGTTAGCCGAGCGTGTAACGACACCTCACTGGAGTGTAAGGGGGAGAGGGGAACAGAGGCTTTGATAAAACATGGTCTGTGGCCTTATACATCTTGACGGAAATGGTTCAATCACCCATGATCCCTGATAGGTGCATCATATCAGAATCAGACATAAAGTTTTGTACGGTTTTCACATGGTATGGTGTGTCATGCACATAATTTGGCCTGCTAAAATCAAGAATAGATAAATAATTTTTGCTTATCTTTTGATGCTATTTTTTTTTTTTACTAGTTTGTCAAAGAAAGGGGCTGTGGTGGCTCAAATGGTTAAGTTGCTGATCTGAAGACCAGAAACACCTGGGTTCAAGCCCCACCACCAGCAAGGCAGCCAATGCTCAGGTGTAAAATGGTAGTGTAGAAAAATACAAAAGAAGAGAATAGATCATACTGGGTTCAGAGGATCAGCACGTTAAGCTTTGTGTTTATTGTAGTTCTAGGCAGCTGTTACTGTTGGGATAAGATTAGCTAGGGCTAATTGTGCAATCATTTAATTATATGGTTAAAAATGATTGGCTGTTTTTTCCCCAATTATTAACTGTCCAGGATTACGGGAGGTGGTAGCGCAGTGGTTAAGGTGTTGGCCTGCTAACTGGAAGATCTGGGTTTGATTTCTAGCACCATCGATTACCTTCGCTGGGCACCTGAGCAAGGCCCTTGACCCTCAATTGCTCCGTTGTATAAAAGAGATAAATGTAAGTCGCTCTGGATAAGAGCGCCTGCCAAAATTCTGTTAATGTAAATGATACACCTGCATTTAAAAGCAGCAATATCTTCTGGTTTTGTAAAACTCAGTAGGTTGTGTGTTCTGGGATATTTATCACAGGGGAAAAAGAGTTGATATTTCAGTTATCCTAGCCGTTATTTCAGCTTGAACACATAGTCCTTTCCTCACAAGACACTTCGGCCTAATATTTTGGCCCAATTTGGTGTAAACTGTAAAGACTTTAACACAGGAAGGTTCCTGATCATCAGCTTTTTATGACATACACGATTCATACCATCTGGCAGAAATAGCAATTCAATTATTACATAGATTAAATGTTTTTTATTATAAAGGTTCACGTGAATATTAAACACAGGTAAAGCTCCAGTATCTGTAAAATTTGCCTTGCTGCACTGCTGAAACAAGAGCAGCTACTTAAATAATTGGTTGACTGAGCAAATGTAATAAATGATGTGGTGACAATATTAGCAAACTAAAATTCTATTTTGTCCACTTCTGAAACTACTACAAAGACTTGTGGCTAATGTAAAACACCAGTAGAGGGCACAATTGCCTCACTAAAACTTACCTCACCTTTCCTGACTTTTTCCTGATTTTTTCCTTTCCTTTCACCTCACCAATAAATCACTTTTCCCCATCGTTAATGGATATAGAGGCAGATCATGAGTGAGCTATCTGTGGCGTAATAATTTAAGCAAAGATCCCCCAAACTGATTGTGGTGAAAGGTTATTTATTTCAACAATAATGTGAAGGAAAAAAAAAAGATGGAGTCAAAGTGAGATTAGTGTGCAGTTACTGCGGGCTGCTGCACTTAAACTGGAAAGCGTGGAAATTGGGTTTAGATGGGCAGCACAGGACAATGACTGGCTTTACTCCATCTTTTTGCATAGGCTGCATGCTGGGATTTCACAGGTGTGTGTTGGTGTGTGTGTGTGTGTGTGTAAAGCTGGGTATAGGGGTACAGTATGCACATGGCAGGGCTTTCAATGTACTGTTTAGACCTTGAGAAATGTCCTGTTTGTTCCATGCCTGTCTAAATAAACAATCTAAATAATATTTTTTAAAGTCTCCATTACCGCTGCAGTTATTTTTATCATTGTATTATTATTTACTATTGACATTGTAATAAATGTTTCATGCATTTATCACCTTTATTTATACAGTTACATGTTTATATTCTCTATTTCATACATTCTTTCTTAAATTTATGTTTATATTTAGTTCTATTTATTCCTTTATATTTTTGTTTATTTAAATGCTTTTTGCTTTAAAAAAAATGATCATACTACATTTCTAGCATTTGAAAGACGCCCATTTCTATTACATTCATCTCTTTTATACAACCGAGCAATTGGGGGTTAAGGGTCTTACTCAGGGGCCCAACAGCGGCAACTTGCCGGTGCTGGGAATCAAACCCGATCCTCCAAAAAGCAGATCAACACCTTCGTCTCACCCACTGCGCTACCACTTTGCCTTATTTTTACTTTAATTGATAGATTTATTTATACTTATTAATACTATACAATTTTGACATTGTATTTTTTGCATCAAGGTTAAAACAATTTTTAAATGCAACACAAAAAACAGTAAGTTTATTTACTGTGAATTTGTACAACGTGACATGTTCTGGACAGAAGATGTTTTAAGTTCTTTACAGTTCTTTGTGCTCATAAAATGTTTCTCCCTCATTTTCCCAAATGAAGATGATTCCTCAAACATACCTGCTGAGACTCTTCTGCCTTCTGGGTATAATGGTGCCCAGGTCTTCTCTCTCTCTCTCTCTCTCTCTCTCTCTCTCTTTCTGTCTGTCTCTCTTCTTATTCCTAGATACCGACTATGAAGAGATGGCATGCTTTAACTCAAGAGCTGGGTGCGATTCCCCTATGAGCTCTGTGGAACCTGTCCTGTCTCGGAACCTGGACCTGTTGTTCGTATTAGGTCTGGATGACATGACAAGTGGTGACATCCTTCTGCTTGTTACTGTACATTTTGGGTCATGATAGTTATCGCAACCCAGCGAACACTGAGAAAGAGGGACATAAGACATAAAAGAGATATTAGACACTATTCATTCCGATAGATCTCAGGTTAAGTCATGTCCACTTGTCCTGTTTGCTAATCTATGTTCTAGTTATTGAAATAGTTTTATTTGCCTTGTTTACTGATGCCAAGGATTGGACAATAAAACAATGCCAAAGTACACTTCAGATACATCTTGGTCACTACATATGAATGATTTTTCCAAAAAATATTTAATACTATAAAGGTAAATTTCTCTGTAAAAGAAAGACAACATAAAAATTTAAGTAAAATAGAAGCCTTTCTGCTCTTTTTATGAAAAGTAGCCGGTGATTGATAACCTGTCAGTTTTTGGAATAATCAGGATGAATCCCGGCTGGCTCAGCTGAGCTCACCCACCTCCCCCATTTTTATGCCCCCCATATCAGCCCAACACATCCCCTCACCATTCAAAATCTGTAATTGAATGAGTTTTTGTCATTATTGTGATTAATCATATTAATTTGTACTAATTAAGAGATGGTTTAAAGTGATGACAATTAGATTAATGAAATTAGTTTTAACTTTCTTCCCCCCTCCAACACCATCGCATCCCTTTCCTTACCTTATAGCACAAAAGGGAGAGAAACCATAGCAGGACTGTTATGAAACAGTTGGCAATCTAGATTTTTGGACTAATTGAATGTCTGATTTTATTAATGATGAAATTTATAAAAGTCCTTGGGGGGAAAATTAAAGCAGATTCAGCTGGTGTAAGAGGGGAAATTAATTAAAATTCCTGAAGATACTCTTCATATTAAAGGCACAGAGCCTCCTCAACCCTTGGTCTAAGAGTTTGGCATAGTATGCTCAAGCTGTAAAGGAAAAATATAGGCCTCTAAGTGCTTTCTAAGATGGACTTTAGAAGCTTTATAGATTAATAACAGAGGAAAGTGATTGGCTAAACTCTAAACCAATCACACGAGGTAGAATTTATTTTTGTTTTCCAGCTTCTAGGGAGGATCTGTAAATGCACAGATAGAAAAAAACCCCCACCAAAAGTATAATTACAGCGCTAGAAACCTAGCATTTTACATTTCTGGCAGACACCCTTCTCCAGAGAAATGTACTTTTATCTCATTTTTCTCCTAACTGAGGTCAAGGGTCGTGCTTAAAGGCGGAGAAGTGGCAGCTTAGTGGTGCTGGGAATTAAACGAATGATCTTCTGATCAGCAGCCCAACACCAAAAAATGACTCCTGTAAGATGTCTAGAATTTGAAGTTTCAGATCTAAACCTGTAAATTGTTTTAAACATGATCCCCATGTCACACTGTAGGATCTCAGGATCTCAGCAGATCAGACTGTACGGCAGTCAAGATGCGTCAAAAACAAACGCATACAAGAAGACGCATCCAGAGTTCTGTAGTGGTAATTTTGTGCATGACATCCCTCAGTAAGTTTAGTTGAGATAGTTAGAAGTTGTCTCGCTAACTGGTTTGGTCCTCCCATTGGTTGTGGGTTTGATGGTAACTGGATAAATCACATTGCTGGTAAGTATCTAAAATCTTCTGACACTGCTAGAAGTACTTTCGGGAAAAAAACTGATCGTTAATCGGCTGTCAGTGACATGTCCAACTAGCGATCAAAGACAACAGATTTTAGCGTAGGATTACAGGAATTTGGGAGGATTTCAAAATTTGTCTTGACCAGAATTGCACAGTATAAGCCTGTCTTAAGATTTTTATGTAGACAAAGACTAGTTAACCTACAGCTGCATGCAATCCTAATCAAGTGTTAGGCCACGTTCGGATGATTGACACTTCCGGCAGCCCGTGTCGCGCTGGGCACGGTGCGCAGGGAGGGTGGGAGTTTGACACTCTTGTTGGATGGACCCTGGCCGCACTTCTCTGTTTTGCATATTCACAACACTGTCTACTTCTCCACAGGCCAATTCATAATTAACAGCTGTTGAGTTGTCAAAAGTGGCCCTGGCCATGGCACATGCAAATGCGCTTGTATTCTTACACTGGACCTTTGTGCCATGGCTGGATATTATAGGCCATGATCCCTGTCTCTTTCTCTCTCTCTCTCTCTCTCTCTCTCTCTTTTGCTCTCAGGTAAGACTAAGACAAACACACACACATATATATATATATATATATATATATATATATATATATATATATATATATATATATATATATATATATACACGCGGAATGATAGACATGCTCTTGCAATCTATAACACTGAGGTATTCTCTGCAGAAACTAGTCCAGGCTCCACCCCAGCATGCCTCCCATCCTCATCCCTCTGTCAGGTCCCAGTGCTGGCATAAAGACCGTCCTGTCTACAGTAGATTTTGTGTTTGTGTGTGTTTAAGGGGGGAGCAGTATGAAAATGAGGCCTGGCACCCTGCCGGCCAAGCGCTATGTGTGTTTGTCATGCCTGTTTAGCCGAAGTTGAAATGTAAATATGGACCGTGGGAGATCGGTGCGCCGATATGCTGCTTGAAATTCTAATAAACAGGTAGCTGTCCACTCGTAATAAATGATACCCATAAAAAGGAGGGTGATCCCTTTAACTGATAAAGATGAAAAGTAATTGTTTGCGCTCACACAAAATTAATCAGATCAAAAACAGGGGCGATCATTTAAAAAAAAAAGACAGAGGGTCTATACAATATAAAAAATAAAATGTGATAAAGTGTTGGCTATCTGGTGGCTTGGTCCAGCAGGAGAGCGTTCAAATAATACGGAAAGCTAGTACTCAAGAGCAGAGAGATAGCATTATTGCATATATTTAAAGTGTGTGGATGTTTAGGTGGAAAAAAATACAGGTACACAAAAGGTGGTTGAAGGATACAAGGTCAGAAAAAAATGCAGAGAACCTGTCCGGCTGACAGAATAGGAAAAGCAATAAACACAATGAGAAATAAAATAGTGCTGCTTCCCTTTGGAAACTTTTAGCGTGCAAGGAGTTTTTTTTTTTTGTTACGTAAAAAAGTAGTGAGAAAGTTTCTGAAAGCAAAATGTTAAGCGAATCAGCTGTCTTACTTTATTCTCACTATCCTCTTTAAATATACTTTCTCTTATCATTCATTCCTAATGTTGGGTTCCTTGTGCTAGAGCGCAACTGCCAGCAATTAAATCAGGATTCTAATAGTACCCACTTCACCTATTCTGTAAAAAATATTTAAAAAAATATTTTAATATTGTTTTTAATATTAATTAGTAACACGTTTACGTTTACTAGTAGATTTATAGAAATATGTACTGATTTTTTGTGCAGTTATGATGATGTCATAAGAGTAATATTACAGGTGGTTATTATTACTGTAGCTTTAATAAAAGTAATATATTAGTAAGTTAAATAAATCAATCGCTCACAATGTCATTTGCATGCCACATTACAGTGTTATTACATTTACTAAATTTGCCAGATGATCTTATTCAGAGTGACTTACAATAACCTTTTTTATTCATCCAATTGCACAGGTTTAAGGGCCTTGTTTAGGGGCCCAGCGGTGTCAGATTGGTGGTGCTGGGAAATCAAACCCATAACTTTCCAATCAGCAGTCCAACAACGTCTTCCCCAGTTCCCAGTCCGTTGCAGTTGACACACAAACACAAACACACAAATACTGCATCAATACAAAGCCACTCCCATACTGACACAATGACTTCTGGTCCAAATATGATAGCACACCTGGAGAGTTCCGCGTACACAGTAAACATTTTGTATTTTCACAGCTTGGACTCACACCGCAGTCACTTTGGCCAAATCCTCCCTCTCTGCTCCCACTTTTTGCAGTCTAAACATCCTACAAATACAACACCATAAAGCTGGCCACCGGCCTGACCTGCATGCTTTCAACAGCATGAGAGAGAGAAGAGGAGAGAGAGAAAAGGAGAGAGAGAGAGAGAGAGAGAGGAAGAGAGAGAGAGTGTGTGTGCGTTTGTGTTCCTATTGCCTTGAGGTTCAACGTAGACTGAAATTTATGGAATTTTTTAGTACTTTAGTCTGTACTGGTGCCAAACATTAACACCGACTGAAACAACAACAACAAATAATAACGAACATCATGTAAAGAATAAAAACAGACGAGGTGCGTTGTTATAGAGCGATGATAAACAGCAGGATAATGTTTCTTTTTTCTAATAACAGCACATCCCATTTTTATTACATTAAAATCGCTGCAATTACAGATATAAAATTTTTATTATATTGTACAAGATTATTGTATTTTCATAATTTTTAGAAAGACTTTTATACTGTTAATCTATTTACAGATAATCCTAAAACAGCTCTGAATAATTGAAGTGAAGACACACAGCAAAGCCCCCGACCCTGAAAAAGTTTTGGTAATATGTGTTAATAAAGCATTAATTAACCAACTAAGTAACTGTTGTGATGTATATAACATGTATAAACGTGCATTGAAATAGTTTCTAACTGATTTTATGAACCACTGACAACTCCTAACTAACTAGTTGATAAATACTGTAATCCTTAAGTTTATATGATGAAATGATCCTTATAATAATTTTAAAATAATATTATCATTATTAAGCATATTATATAAATGATTATCAATTAGGAATAAAGCATGCATAGCTGTATTTATAAACTGTTCAACTAATGTCTATTAATTTAGGTTAGGTAGGTTAAGGCGATAGATACTCAATAGAAATTTTAACTAGTTAAGGCGGTTGAAAATTTAACTAATTCAGTGATGGAATAGCAAAAATATTGTTGTACTAATATTCTTGCATGGGTTTGGTTAAGAAAACACAAATATGTTTTTAAATGTTAAACGATTATTTAAAGGCTTATTTTCAATGTCCAGAATGACTTATGACACATTTAGGCAATTTTTTACTCTCTTTAAAGTTGAAGTGAAGCTAAAAATGAAATATTTGAGTAATATTTTAATTAGATGTTTTTACTAAATTTTGATAGGGTGGGCAAGACAGACCCTAAACCTGCCCATGCCTAGAGCCGACCCTGATTTATAGAATGCAGTTATTATAAAGTTTTACCAAATTTTATGTCTTAAACAAATCTTAGAAACTGGAGAAACCATCTGACTTTTACATGTGGATAAAATTTAAATACGTTTGTGAAATCTGCTTAATGAATCACTGTGCAAACTGCCACTACAGAAGGATAGTAGAATTTGCAAACCTGCTAAATAGATTTGTCTTGCAGTTTGGATCTAATGTCAGTGCATCAGCTGCTGCTGCTGCTGATGATGATTCAACACCATTTGACCAATCAGAACAAAGAATTCAGCAACATAGCTCTGTATACTACAGATACCTCCGTCATGTCTTTGAAAACTTGCTAGATAAATATAACACATATTATGCAGTTGCAGTACTATTCTCGCCATGAGTATCCGGGTCAAGTATCCGTCAGCGCCGCCTCTCTCCTTTAAAGCCACCTGTTCCTCGGCCGATCAGAAGAGCGTGCTGTCATATTAGACTCAGAACCAAAAGGCCCTGATGGAGCCACACACTGCCTACCATGTCATTTTAACCAATCAACAAGTCTGCAGTCGAACAACTGTCTGGATTGCCTCCATCTCCTAGCACACACACACACACACCGACACACACACACACTTCACACCGGCGAGGCTCAGCTGCTGTAGCAACTGTCTCGTCTGGTTAAACGCACACGATTGTGACTGAAAGGCAGAAGACGCCGAAGCGAGGCCACTGCTTCAGAGTCGTTTCCCTTCAGCAGCTCATGAACACCTCCCCAAAGCCAGGCTCCCGCTCTTTTTTCATGTTTGGCAGGTTTGTAATGGAGATAATTGTACAATAAAAGCTATTCTCTAAATCATTTCCCCTCTGTCCATACAAGATTGATCATGGAACTGATTCTTCCGACCAGCGTAATTTTCATATTTAATGAGCGTGACTCCAAAACTATTACACTAATTAGTCAAATCTCACATATCGTTAATGATGCTCGCAGTAATTAATATTGTATTTAATTAAAAAATGACCCATTTCAGTGGCTTGCACAGCTTCACTGGCTGACTAGCCTGCCTGGGGGTGTAGTGTGTGTGTGTGGATGTGCGTGTGTGTGTGTGGGGGGAGGGGAATCTGAAAGGGGAGATGATGATGAAGAATGAGGTGGGATTTATGGATAATCTACGTTACTTGGTAATTTTTATATGTTGCCTTTTAAATTCAATTTCACATCTCTAAAAAAATAATTAAAATAATAGACATTTCAAATGTTCTACTTTTTTAACTTAAAGATTAAACACTTTTAATAGTTTTAGCCCTGTAACTTGTTATGTTGATAGTCTGTATTGTTTTGGAATGCATCACAGAGGTATATGTGTGTGTGTGTTTACTTGGAGATGCTCGATCACAGCCTAAGCAGTTGGCCCACCTGATTAATGGGACCCCCCCCCCTCGCTTCCACAGTGCAGAGACTGGAAAATCTCCAGTTTACACAAGAATTGCCTGAAAAATGAGATCTGTGACTACATTCTTTTCATTAGCAGCGTTCGACAGCGCGGCACTCAGGAGAGAGCAGCAGCCTCCTAATGCTTCACTGTGCCACAGCCCCAACAGCTGTTAACAGCTCTCCTGATTACCACCCACATTCATGTCACAAACAAACCCGCTCATTGCATTTAGACAACAATTAGAGAGAGGAAAAACAAAGTTGGTAAACTTGAGGCGCTCCAGGCGCAGCGAGGAAGAGAAGCGAGTAGCGAGAAACAGAGAGAGAGAGAGAGAGAGAGAGAGAGAGAGAAAGAGAGCTGGAGCGGATTGAGATGGAAAAAAATTAATAAACATAAACGGTCCATAATGATGAGGCCAGCTGTAGATCCCTATGAGGAAAAACGTCACGTTCTAGGAAGAACAACCTGATTACAGCAGTGCTTTCCCCCCTAGCTTTTCAGAACTTGATGAAAGTGGTAATTTAAGCAGCAATCGATCTTTTTAAGTGAAATAAAATAAGTAAAATTAAGTACAACCACTATTAGTGTAGACTAGGGATGTACCGATACCATTTTTTAAATACCAGGTACGAGTACCGATATCTTTTCTTGGTACTCACCGATACAGGTACCGATATCTTTATTTTGGGAATAGGGAATATTTGTATGGCTCTCTGGTTATCTCTTGTCAAATAGGGTTTGCAGCAGTGCTCGCTTGTGTATTTTAATTTCAGATGTTTTAATATATTATAAGGACTTTTTTTTAACCATATTGATATTTTTGCAGAACAAAGTTTGCCATGCGCAGGTTTTCACACCATTGATCCTAACAGTTTTTCGCTTTTTGGATGGGAGCTTAGTATCGGGCATGATAACGATACTAGTATCGGTATCGGTATACCCTTACCGTATACACAAAATTGTAATAAATGTTTATAGGCATCTTTTGTATTTAAGAACTAATTATAGCGGAAATGCACTAAATGAAATTATTATTCATAATATTATTGATGTTATAATTGAGAATTAATAGCTGTAGCTTATTAATAAATAAAATCTTTGAAACAGTGCTTATACCTATTACATAAAAAACACCTGTCTAATATTGTGTAGGTACTGCTTGTGTCATCAAAACAAAACTCTAATGAAGCGCCATGGTAACTGGCACCAAGATATTACCAGCAGATCCTTTTAAGATCTGTAAGAAAGTCGAGGTGTCTAGGGATCAGACTCGTTTGTACATCACATCCCAAAGATGCATGATCAGAGATCTGGGGAGTTGAAAAGCAAAGTCAACACTATGAAATGTTCCTCAAACCATCCACTATTCATCGCTGAAAAAGACCACACCTGCTGTGAAAGAACATCAGATCAATTAAGATCCAGTTCTGGCTCATGGGATCACACACCCATGGTATGTACTTTGGGCAGTGGGCAAAGCTCAGAATAGCACATTTTAAATATAAAGTTATATTATCGGCGAATCAATTTTTAAAATGACCGATACCGATAATAATACAAACACCTGATACCAGCGGCGATTATCAACCAGTCTGAAAATCGTCCGACCCCTATTTTTATTTTTCTACATTTCTCTAAAGCATATTCATTACTTACAACAAAAATAGTAGTGATGTGTCAGTCATAAATGATTTATTAATATGACTCAGGAAGAATGAGTCGTTTTGGAGAACGATTCCTTTTTTTTTGATGAATCTATAATGTTCAAAACTGGTAGTGCATATAATATTAGATCACATATGGTTGCATAATGAAAAATGAAGGTTTTACCCTCCTGCCTCCTTGTGGTAACCCTTGAGAGGCAGACCCTGATGCTGTTATATTTCTTTATCTAAATAAGATTTAGCTCTTGTTTAAACCCATGGCTGCATCAGCATTGTGCGCCATGATGCCTGAGAAATAGTGTGTGTGTGTGTGGATTGAATACCCAGGGCACCTCATATTACTTTATTTATGTCCTCCCCAGCAGAACCAAGGGTGTAGACGCTGTGCTTATGTGTGTGTGTGTGTGTGTGTTTGAGCGTGATGCGCTCAACAATGTAATTGGGGTGATGAAAAATTATCGTGATTGGGGTAGCATACCCGCTCCTCCCTCCCTCTATTAGTTTTTTCTCCCCCTCCTCATTCATACACATACACATCGCTGCCCCTCCTCAGCTCCCCGGACCAGCAATAAGATCTCAGGGCCCATCTGTCACCATCTAATATGACAAAGTTTTTATCGCGTGTATTAAGGCGGCCAGATTAAAAAGTAAATATGGCAATCTCGCTAGGGCCCCTTTGGCTGGCAGGTTATGGCGCATTTCACGGTGGCCTGAGCAGCTCATCAGTGGCCCGCCGCCTGCGGCCCCCCTGGCAGGCGAAACAAACAGGACCCAAGGGAGGAGAGGGGGAGCACACACACCGGGGGAACGGGGTTAAGGAGATGTTAAAGGATACCATTAATGTTATATGTCTTCCTCCCCCTGAGGCAGTAGTAGCAGTGAGGCTGTACTTTTCCCCCTCTTTCCACCATGCTTCTTTTAGGTTGTCTTTTGTCATTATACAGCTACGATTCAGCAAAAAAAACCCAGTTTCTTTCACCGCCACTCTCTTAGCTTTATCAGAGCAAAACATTTTTATTATCTGCCCTACACAAGCATGCATCCATGAGCAGTTATAGCAGATCTCTGCATCATACTCGTTCATTAATGGGGTCATTGCGAAATCAAAATTCCCTTTTTACATGTTCTATATAAGATAACATATAAGAGGCTATTGTGCTAAAAACATCCTGTACGTTTTAAAACTCAAAACGTAGTCTCTAAAAATAAGTTTATATTGAAGGCAGGCGGCCAAAACCACACAGTTTTGGAATGTTTTAATCTATAACATAATAATGTGTATAAGCACCGCCTACACAGAAGGAGATCAATGCCTGCTTAGCTCTGCCCACCGGATCGTGGGGTACGTTTTTTAAAAAAGGCTAAACTGTTAGCCAATCATAGCAATCATAAAGCGTCCTAATGAGGGAGGGGGTGCTGGGGTCAAAAACAAAACAGAAAAACTATTAATTCTAAATTATAATGTTTTTGGATTTAAAAAAATTTATTACCATTAAAAGTGGATCTCAGACAACAGTACAAATAAGAAAACTTAGGTAGATCATAAGTGTGCAATTATTTAACATTTTGCTAGGCTTTTAGAATTATATTACTCAGGTTAGAGCATAAGGAGGTTCTACTCACCTGCCCCCCTGTCCTGCAGTGCTTTTCTCCTCCATTTCCTCTCTGCTTAGTGAATCCAATCAAAGCTCTCCTGCTCCATCTGTGCTGAAGGAGGTAGCTGAGCATCTCCTGATGAACTTGTGGCAGATGGGAAAACGATTGGAGAGTGGCTGGATGTAATGGCTCATTGGGGTTTCTATAAGGAGATATTAGCACATGTGTTCAACACGTCTGTTTTCATAGCTCAGACTAGCACATGCCTTTAGGTGTAATTTACATTTATGGCATTTGGCAGATGCCCTTATCCAGAGCGACTTACATTTATCTCTTTTATACTACTGAGCAACTGGGGGTCTTGCTAAGGGGCCCATTAGTGGCAAATTAGTGGTGCTGGGATCTTCCTGATCTTAACATTAGCATTTGCAAACCTTAACCACTGCGCTACCACTTTCCCTAAATGCATGGGCCCTTAAAATCGGCCTTACTTATACATTTACAGTATTTGGCAGATGCCCTTATCCAGAGCGCCTAACATTTCTCTCCTTTATACAACTGAGCAATTGGGATAAAGGGCCTTGCTTAGGGGCCCAGCAGCGTCAATCTCAATCTTCAAATTCGCAGTCCAACACCTTAACCACTGCGCTACCCCGCTGTCATAACTTAGACCAGTGAAATGATGGAAGCGCTACATTTTTAACAAGCAACACAAACGCATGCCATAAATACCACTTTGGGAAAAGAAACTGCTTTAGACATTATTAATTGCCCCCAAAGCTCCCTATTTAATGCCAACAAGCTGAAATCATATCAGTTACACACTGGAAGGAGAATAAGAGAAATGTGCATTAGCTGGCACAGCCCCTACATCAGTCCTGAATCATAGCCAAGGGATAAGCAAACAGTTCACCATGGTTGTGGCGAGTTCCTGTCATTTGAGAGGTGTAAATAATAATCTCTATTACTTTTGGCAGCGCTACAGTACAGTGTTCAGCAAGCTGCTTCTCAGGGCCACTGGGGCTCCTCGGAACTACGGTGTGGTGACAAGCTGCTGTGCCTGACAGGCCGCTATCTCCACCAGCCTCTAGTGGGAGAGGCTGAACATGTGTAGCTGTCTCCCTGCCTGTCATTAGAGGGGTGGCTAATGGAAAAGATTCCACAGCTCCCCCATTCTCAATTAGCTCAGTAGGAGCCTGAGTGTGACAGACACGAGGCTGGACCAGGGCAGAGAGGAGCAGCCGGGCCAAGCCAGGTGACAGCACAAAACTCGAGCAGATGCCCAGGAAATAAGCAGCGGGTCTCGAGCCGAGCTGTCATTATTTAAAAAGAAAAAAAGACTGGACTACAGCAGAATTAATGTAAAGAAATTATAAAACACTGTAGGAAATCTTTAATATTGAAATACAGCTGCATTATATAATAAGTAAAAAAATCAATTTATCGATAAATATGCACAGAATAAGGATTTAAAAAAATATTTCTAACCTTAATTAAATGCAAAAAATTAATCACAATAAAAGAAAGAAATATTTATTTCTGTGGTTAATGTAAAGTTTAATAAATAAGGTCAGCAATAGGGCTGCACAGTATTGAGGAAAAAATGCGATATGCAATAGCACGGAAAATAATATTGCGATATTTGATATGCGATACGATATTTAAAAAAATGTTTTACCCAACATGTTTCTGCTGTTTCTAAGTTTTCTGCTGAACACAGCTGATTTAGACTGCTATATTTCCTTGTCATATTTCCTTCGTGTTTTCACTCATGATTTAAATGTTCTACACAGAACTTCAGTCTGCATGTGCTTATCTTTTTAAAAAACAAAATGCTGCCATTTTTTGAGGTGCTTCTGCGTTTTGACACTAAATCTTCAGCAGGATGTGCGCGTTCCGCGGGCTGATCAAGATTAACTCGCTATGAAAGCTTCGCGTCTACGAATCATCCTAAAACTTTGACCATACACTATTATTTAGTGCAAAACATTGCGATATCCATACCCTGATACAGCCATTTCAATATATACTGTGCAGCCCTAGTCAGCATTTTAATTTATTCGATTTGGTGTGGAACAGATTTATTACAATATTTGAAAAATCTTTTTAACTGGTTTTAGGAGTGTCTACAGTTTACATTGGAAAACATCCACTGAGCAGCAGTTGTGTGGTTAGAAACAGCCAAGTTGGTTCAGGTTAAAAGGAATCAGGAATAATAACTCTTATAACAGACTCCAAATGAAGAGAGCAAAAAAGCATCTCAAAGCGCAAGGTTTCACTTCTATTAGTGAAGAGCAGAAGTAAAAGGCTACAATGGACACAGAAGGAAGTGTTAGCACAGTGGTTAAGGTGTTGGACTGCTGATTGGGGAATCAGGGTTCGATTCCCAGCAACACCATTTTGCCACCCTTGAGCCCCTAAACAAAGCCCTTAACTTCCAATTGCTCAGTTGCATAAAAAAAAGATAAATGTAGGTCGCTCTGGATGAGGGTGTCTGCTAAATGCTATAAAAAGTAGACTGTAAATGTAAATGTAGGTTCACAAACTAAGCAGGTGAAGACTGAAATAAAGCAGGGGATGATGATAATTGAGCAGAGGTACAGCTACTCCTATGAAAGTGTGCAAACATCTAGACTGTAAATTATCATTGATCTCTATGCAAAACCTTTGCTTTTTGAACTGCCACTCGCGCTTTGAGTTCCAATGAGATTCCCTCGATTTACTTCCCTGGAATTTGCACCCTGATTCTTCTGGACGGATTTGTTTGCACAGAACATTGTGGGTTTGAGTCCCAGCACCATTTAATTACCACTGCTGGACAGTTAGTATACATGAGATGATTGTAAGTATAGTGGTGTCTGCCAAATGCCGTAAATGTGTCACATACATGTAAGATCATATATGTAAACAGTAGTCTTGATCTGGTGGTATTCCATCTAAACTGTATATATATATATATATATGTATAGTGCAGCATGTTGTCTGCTGTTTGTGGTCCTGCACACAAAAGGCCACCTACTGAGCTGAAAAGGCCACAGGAAAAAAAAAAAACACTTAGAGGTGAAATCAGCTAAAAGAAGAAGAAAGGTCATGTCTGGGATTTAAGTGAGCGTGCTCTTAAATCTAGAAAATAGGCTGAATTTGTTGGGCAGAAAAGAAATCAATTTAAACATGAGTGATGAACATTCAGGTATGGTTCTGTTTTATTCTACACCATTTACACAGAATAGAAGCTGTAAAAAGGGAAAGCGGTTAGAGGGACAGTGTGAGTAACGTAGTGCTGAGGATGTTTACTATCAGTGATAATGATCAGTCAGAAGAACTTTAAATTCATTTGGAGTGACATATCCTTCAAAGGAAACAGGGAAGGAGCCTCCAGCATATCATTCCATCAAAATGCCTTTCCCAGTAGAACAATTTAGATAGATAGATAGATAGATAGATAGATAGATAGATAGATAGATAGATAGATAGACAGACAGACAGGCAGGAAGGCAGGCAGACATACAGACAGATGGGTAGATAGATAGATAGATAGATAGATAGATAGATAGATAGATAGATAGATAGATAGACAGGAAGGCAGGCAGGCAGACAGACAGACGGGTAGATAGATAGATAGATAGATAGATAGATAGATAGATAGATAGATAGATAGATAGACAGGCAGCCAGGCAGGCAGACAAACAGCCAGACAGACAGCCAGCCAGACAGGAAGATAGATAGATAGATAGATAGATAGATAGATAGATAGATAGATAGATAGATAGATAGATAGATAGATAGATAGAATGCAACTGGGCAGTAAACTGAAAAAAAAATCGCTACACTGAAACTTAACACACAGATCCACTAATACTTACAGCTTTCTGTAGTTACTGTAGATTGAGGGAGGCTGTAAGTGTTTAGAGGTAATGAGTGCGGATGTAGGCGTATATATATCGATGCATACACGTTTATGCAGCCTTCTCCCACTCGATTTAGACATCAGAACAGCCTACATCGCCCTGAAGCACAGATCACATCATTTAAAACAAACTGTCAGCCGGAATTCGCTGACTCAGGACTTTTGCAATGTTTGTGAAAGCCAGTCAAAAGAGTGCAGCCTCTCTTTTTTAAATGGTTAATTGCCGTTTTGAATTCTACTGCGTCTCACTTGCACTAACTTTAAAATTCTGTTTGTCAGTGACCATTGAAATAGCTGA
Organism: Bagarius yarrelli; assembly: GCA_005784505.1. Classification (NCBI taxonomy): domain Eukaryota; kingdom Metazoa; phylum Chordata; class Actinopteri; order Siluriformes; family Sisoridae; genus Bagarius; species Bagarius yarrelli. The sequence continues at coordinate 2,072,365 of VCAZ01000049.1, read as the reverse complement.
TTATTTGATACCCTTATTATTTGGCAATGCAAATATACAACACCGTGTTGTCAGACAAGGTCAAGTGTAGCTGCCCCTCTTTCCTCCACTGCATGGCAATTAGGCAAGACCCAAGAGAGGACCAGGCTTGATTTTAGCAGCGGAGGAAAATGCCAGCATCTTCTCTGGTACATGTATCTTTTTCCTCACATGCTATCTTAAGGGAATTGGAAGCTAGATTATCAGACATCTCCATAAATCAATGTGCTTCTTAAAGCACACACAGACAAAGTGCACATTATACAACCTTCCTTTCTGTTTACAAACAACACTACACCTGATTTAATTAACACTTCAATTAGCAGTAATTGCATACAAAACTCTGCTAATAAAGGGTGGAACCCAGCGGAAGAGGGCAAACGTTCGGCAGTTTCTCATTATGATGCGCAAGGTAATGATATTACAGAAGTGATAATTAGGTGTCATTAACACACACACACACACAAACTAGGGTAATTGCAGCAAATTTAGACAAAGTTTACAAATGCTATCATTACACTGAGCTGTGCAAAATGCCACCATATTGCTATATATTGCTATATGTACACAGTTGTCTTATTTCCAGCAAACAGGTAAATTTTAAACACATTATATTTAAGCAGATGTTATTTTTCTTCTGAAAATATCTGGAGTAACAAATAGATCTTTTCAAAAGCCATTTATATGACGGTCTCTAACTAAATGGTAGTAAAAAAGTATCAATTACATGTTAAATTCATTTTTTAATTTGTTTAAATAATGATCCAAAAGTTATACAAGATATACAAAGACCTGTGTAGGCCAATTTTCCCTTTTATTCTTGCTGATATTGTTATATAATAAAAATAATATAATTAAAGATGTAAAGAATGTTTTCGTTTAGTTAGGTCAACATAATTTTAAGAAAGTATTACAAGAAATATTTTCAAATACTTTATACAGTATGTAACTGTATCCACAAAGTTGGAAGCACACATTTTATAGAATGTCTGTATTTGCTGTAGCATTAAGATTTCCCTCCAGCGGAACTAAGAGACCCAAACCAGCATTGCATTACCTCTGTGCACAAAGCACCAGAGCGCCATGAAGACCAAAGTTGTGTGTATGATTGAAGTGGTAGAACTTGATTGTCCTGCATAGATCCCTGACCTCAACCATGCTGAACCCTCATACCTTTTGGGATGAAAAGAAACACCGACTGTACCTTCTAACCAAAAATAATTAGGAAATCTCTACAGCCACAATCTAGTGGAAAGCCTTTCTAGATGTTCAGGGTATTATAGGAGAAACAATACAACTGAATCTGTAATAGGTTTCTCAAAATACACACATGGATTGTCCCAATACTCTGGACATTTTGTATTTATCTCTAAATAAAAGAAGGAAAGTGGTGGCTTATGGTTAAGGTGTTGAATTACCAACCTGGAGATTGTTGGTTTAATTCCCAGCTCCACCAAGCCACCACTGCTGGGCCCCTGAGCACAGCCGTCAACTTCCAATTGCTCACCTTTATAAATGACATAAATGTAAGTCGCTCTGGATAAGGGCGTCTGCCAAATGCTGTCTTTACCATGTAAAAATAAAGATTATAATCTTTATAAGGATGTTTCTCAGTATCTGCTCTGAAAATTACCTAGGAGGACCCTACAGATTCACTCAAAACTATAAGTCTACTAAACCCTTCAGCAAAAGATACACAAAACATGTTAATTTTCTCAACAATTTAAGCTCACCTTAATAAAATGTTTGTTTATAAAGTGGTATTCTCTGCACATCCATGATGATTAATGATGTACACAGAACGTGGTCATTTTTTCCATTACGGGTCTCTCGTTACACAATCTTCATTGGATAGTCTGAAATGGAGAACAGGTTCCTCAAACAGCTTTTTAGAATTTGTAAGTAAATAAATGATCAAAAACAGGACAGTAATTGGCTACAGATGTTTAGATGGATACAGATGACATTACAAATACGATATATTGGCTAAAGTCTGTGTATTTCTGCGTATTGTGCTTATCGTTAGTTGTTGGTATTTGGCTTTTTTATTCATGAGTTCTTTCTTAGTGAAAACATAAGCCTTGGAAGACAAACGCACAGCCTGTGCCACAACTTTGATACTCTTTAGAATAATTGCATATCAGCACACAACATCACCGCTCCACAATCCGTACAAAGGCTTATGCATGGCACAAACCCCACTGTTAGCATAAGCCCATTTATTATGAGTGATAGTGCTGCCTTCTTTGACATTTTGTAAACTGGAAGCACCTAATCTTGTTTGGGCATGATGCTTATTAAAAATGTAGGGTTAGGAAGGAACCCATGGCACTGGCTGCTCTTCTCTATGTCCTGATAGGCCTAAGTGGTGCTTCCTCTTCGAAATAAATACATTTGTCTTGTTTGTGCCATGCAAACCAGTCCATGTCTGAAGGGTGTCTAGCTGCCCAGTTCAGACTTATGATTTATGAACACTCTCATTTCCGTTTTTTCTAAAAAAGACGATCACAACTGGATGAGTTAATAAGACGCCCCCATGCGTCAAGACCAAATTGTACCATAGCCATGTTTAGAGACACAAGCTTAGCATGTCTGTCAGCCCAGGAAGGACGAAGACAGGCAGGTGTGGGCTAGTGGGAGGGATGGCTGATCAAGACAGGTGGAGGGGGAGTGTTTGGCAAATAATTGAAAGCTACAATGGCTGGCAGATATCTGAAAGTGACTTTGTGGGCCTTGGATCCTTTATCCCTCCCGCAGTCTGTGTATCGACAGCTAAAAACAACAGTCATTATCTGTTAATTACATTAACATTTTATCAGTGGCGTGGCAGGTAGGGGCAGGGGGGGTGGTATGGGGTGCAGGAGATAGCTGTCAGTCAGCTAGTCCACATTTCAAAAGCGTTAGGTGAAAAAGCGGTGGGGGTAGACCTGATGGGGCAGTGCACAGAGAAACCTCAGTTGCTCACTCAGCTGCTCTTCTGGGTCTAAATGGGGGCAGAAATGTCAGTGACACACAGGTTTCACTTGGCCATTGTTGTCCTGACCCCTGTCCCACAAGCCAAGGAAATGACTAATGACTTCTAGTTGTGTGTTTTTCAGCAATTCTAACTGGATACAGAATCAACACAATGGACTAGAGTAGTAAAAGGAGTGATAAACAAATACACTGAGAGTTTTGAATATCTGAGAAAAGTGTGAATACAGTTCAATTAAATAAATACAATTCAATGTAATTCATTCTGGAATGAAACTTTTTCTTGCATGACAGAAACCTTCGACCATGTGTTCAGAGCAGGTGCTAATTTTTTTTTTTAAAGTTAATTACTTTAGAGTTCGTACTATGTACCCTGCTCAATGTCAAATCCTCTATCCCACTGTTGCGGGACGAAAGCAGAGCTTCAGGTGACTGGCCACTAGCAGGCCCAAGCCTGTCCTTCGCCTCAATGACCAGGGCTTGCTGCTGGCCATCCATATTTTTTCATTACAGTGGTCATATGTTTTATTTATGCACTCTGTAGTCTGTCCAGTTCTGCCAACACTACCCCAGGCACAGGCACGGGCAGCAGTGCCAGAGAATAAGGGACATAAGCAGCAGATGCCAGCTAAGAAATTGGCTACAGGGTAAATGCTTCGATGTGGGCTGATCAGGGCTAGGTTGGGCCAATAAAGCTTTGGTCCAGATCCACATCAAACACATTACCAGAATCCACTATCTAGGGACATAACCTCAGGGGCCACTGCAGTCATGGGGGCTGTTTATTGATCAAGACCTGCCCTTATAATTTAATATTTTATCTGATCATTTCTCTGAGTCCTGTCACTTCACTCAGAAGAGGATCAATGGGAATGTCATCTTGGCAGGAGGAAAGTCCAAGCTGGGCTCATCAGATGACTGACAGCCAAGGGTCAACAATAAGGGAGGCCACAGACCGTTGGATACACCAAAGTACAAGAATAATAGTGCATATTATCATATTATATATAGTATCTATCTATCTATCTATCTATCTATCTATCTATATATATATATATATATATATATATATATATATATATATATATATATATATATATAAAAAAGGTCCGCTGTGTGTGTGTTGGGGGAAGATTTGGACTGAGAGAGACAGAAAGGCGGGAGTGGGAGAATACTCAAACACATAGACTTGGTACACAAAAATGCAAAGGACCATTGCTGACAAAGAAAGAGTAAGAAAGAAAGAGATATCAAGTGTAGTAATCAAAATGAAAAATGGGTCCCCAGCTACTTTAAACAAGAGCTAATTTATCACCAGAAAGTACGGATAAGTAGGCGAGTTGTTGCCGTTCAGTAAGTACCCGTTCTGCACCAAATTATTCCACCCCTGCTTGCGTGCAACCATAAATCATACACTTCCACACATCTTTTCCCATTAGCTCCTATGCTAGGCATGGGTGCGTGCTCAGCTACCAAACACAGACTAATAGGCTACAACTTTTAATTTTTAGAATGCCCCAAGTGCCCCACGGCCACCGCCTCCAACACAAATCTTTCATTTGCTTTCCCCCCGCGAACACAATTTACACAGCAGAATAAGGCAATTCCGATCACCATCAACCAGCAGTAATTCTCTTGATTGTGGCACAGGAGTGTTTACTAGCCTTCCTTTAGCAGTATTCCAGGGTGGCTTTGTGTTTTGAGGGCCATTCAGCATGTGGTAGAGATAGAGTTGATCTCTCGCCATCGGGGACTGAGGGGTCATTGCCTTGTATGGTTACAGGCAATAAAGGCTTCAGTTTAAGTAGAACTACACAGGGAATCCTAAGCTTGTAATCGTTAGAACAATAGCAACGGGAATAAATTAAAGCCTTTTATACAACATTTTTGCTTAAATTATTCTGGATTACATTTAATAAGTGTGAAAGTCACTTCTTTAAAGACTTTCAAGATTTTCAGACATTAGTTTTCATTGTGAAACAGTCAGAGCATGCAAGGGACAAACACTGCACAAGCGCTTACTTTGTGTTTATACAGTGACCTGTTATGAAGGCCGTCGACCTTTCAGTCCTAAAAGCTGAGATTGAGATTGAGTACATTAAATTTGAACACTTACTGCATTTGGCAGGCGCCCTTATCCAGAGCATCTCACATTTATCTCCATTGTTTTATCCAACTGAACAGTTAAGGGTCCTGTTTAAGGGCCCTGCAGTGTCAGCTCGGTGGTGCTGGAAACTGAACCCATGACCTTTTGATTAGCAGTACCAAAACTTAACCACTGAGCTACCACTTATTTAAATTTATATGCACATCTGTGGAAATCTGGTGCAAATCTAGCTAAATGCAATATTCTATTTATAAGTTTAATGCAGTTTAATCTACAACACACACACACACACACACACACATCTACTGAACCACTTTTAACTCTTCTTATTTGTTTGCATATTTGTTAAAAGATCCTATAAACTATTACATATTATTATGTAGACTTGATGTTTAGGAATATATAAAGGGATAAACTTGTCTCGCATACACACATACACACGTCACACACCCAATAGGATCTCTCATTAACTCTATTATTAATACAGCTAATTAATTCTATGCTGTCTGTAAAGGAAACCTAACCTTTGCCTAAAGAAAATGTTGTGATCTGTTTGGGATTTTTCTAAAAACACACACACACACACAGACACACACACACACAAAAAAACAACAACATGGTGACTAAGCAAATGTCCTCATCAAGTAAAAAATAAGAGATACTGTATCCCTTTTCCCTGTGGGGTGCATATGATTCCCACCAAGATATAAAAACATCTCTCTCACATACACACCTGTTTTCTGCACCCCACCGGGAAATAAAACAATGGTGTCAAACAGTATATTTATCACAGCTAGCGGTCTTAAGTATCTATAGGAAGTCCCTTACAAACAAGCGAGGTAGCGCCGAATACGGCTCCCAGTCAAATGCTAAAGGGACCTAACGAAGTGATGGATGGAGCCTTTGACTTCCAATAGAAGTGGCATGATGGTGTGGCATCTCTCCACAGTCCTCGCGTTCACATTGTGACCAAATCTTGCTCTGTCCCTGTTTCATTGCGGTGACAGCATGAGAAATGCTTGGTTTTGTTCCCCCTACTGTTGCTATCCATCATCCTCGGAAAGCCGGGACACATTGCTGCATACCCCCATCTCTGCACATACACACACACACACACACACACACACACACACTTGCATACTCTTTCTCTCTCTCTCTCTCTCTCTCTCTCTCTCTCTCACATGCACACACAGCTTTGATTCCCCACCCCATCCACACACAGGTGTTTAAATTAGTCCCAACGTTCAGTAAATAGCTTAAACTAAATTCCTCTGGCTCGTTTTTTACAGCCTATGTGAGAATGCAGAATGCAGGACGAGAAGATCTCTTCTCTCTGACTCACTCGCTGGCACAGAAAAGAATTTTTAGATCAACACACTTCTACGAATTGGCAGTCATCTGATGCCTGCTGATGTGTAGGTATAGGCATAATAGTGAAGACATGCTGTGTGGTTTATTCTCCTGAAGCAGAATCACTCCAATCCTACACTATAAAAGGGCTCATCGGAAGCGTCCTGCCCTTTTACAAGTTGTCTGAATTTGAAATGTGTCTTGGCAGTGTGTGTACGCAACCACCCTAGAATGATAAAAATCCACCCAATTGTTTTAATTAAATTTAACTAAATGGTTTCCCCTTTCTTAAATCAAGCTGTTTGAAGATGCCTGTTTTTGTTATGTCACAAAGATTTTGATTGACACTGATGCTTTTAGTATAGACCAGGGCCCGAGCAGTGTTGCCAGATTTGGCAGGTCCCCCCCCCCCCAATTGGGCTTCTTTTGATCACATCAGACCGAATAAAATGCATTGGGATGGTTGTTAAAATTTGGGCTGTTATTTGCTACATCAGGCAGGAGTTCATACACCTTTAATCTGGACAATGCTACTCACTGAATTACACAATGCTACAATACAGCAAGAAAAAAACCTGTCTGTTGGATAACTTGCATAACTTACATAACTAACTTCAACACCTCCGAGCCAGCATCAGCTTTTTACGATTACATGCACTATATTTTATTAACACACTACATATTTATTTTTCAAGCATCTAATAATCATGCACTTTATCTAATAATCTTATCTACAGTCCTACATTTAATCCAGCTATGGGGGGGAAAGGGTGTTAAGCTACAAATCACTAAAGTCAAAAACATTGCTATTAAACCAGATTATATAATCAATAAAATGTCCAGCTTCTGATCTTGGGTTTAGGCATGCTAGATCACCTGTGAGCAATCCAGTGCAAGTGTGTATGACGTGAGCTCAAGTGTCAAGATGTTATCTCATAAAGGAGCTTATAAATGTACAACTCTCTCTAGCCACATAAAGAGCAGCCATGATTTATGGCCATTGATTAGCTGCCGGAGGGTCTGACAGCTTTGTAGACAGCATCAACACCCTTTACACTGTCGACGTACAGATGTCTCTTTAACTGATACAAACAGAGTTTTGAATGGAGCCCCAGATACTGAACATCAATGTCACTCTGTGTGTGTGTGTGTGTGTGTCAGCGTTCATGTACAATCTCTCAATATGTAATACAAATATATTTGGAATATAAATGCGGCACAAAAGGTTCCTATTGAAAGCCAGGTTGGGGAGGATGAGTATGATGATGATAATGATGATGATGTCATGTTATTTAATGGAATAAGATAAAGTTCATCAACCACTCAAATCTCCCTTTAGCTTGGTTCCCGCAGTCCAGTCGGAACCCTTAGGAACAGAAACCGCTGTCTAGCCAATGGAGCCTAATTGTCTCCCGTGAGAATGGATAGCACGTCCGTAGTATAGCTTAGTTTAAAATGCAAAATGTGAACATTATCTGGCACGGAGATTCAACAGCATCCATCACGCTATGCTAATGTGAGCGGCTGGTTAAGATATTCTAATATAAGCCACCCTGCGGATGTAGAGGAATTAACACAAACAGAGAGGGGGAGGTAGGAACATGGAGGGGTCAAGAGATAGAGAGGGACAGGGGAGTGTCGGGGAGGACAGGATCTCTTTTTCTTACTCTCTCTCACCTACACACACTAAAACAACTGTATTTGGAGAAAAATGTCAATTTTTCCTTTATAAACCATCTTTTTAATTAAAAAAAACCCATATATGTATATGTACAATCACCTCGTTCCAGTCTTCACATCATGCCTGGTAGCTTTGCATGCTCTCCATACACTTACCCAAAATTTCCCTTTCAGATGGTTTTCCTCCCCTGGGAAAGAGCACCTAGTTTTCCTGTTCAGACCCAGCTTCTGATACAGCTCAGCGACGCTGCAAAGGAAGGTATTATTATCGTTATATTAATGTGACATTAATTGCTTTTACTTTTTCACTCCATTAAGTGTGCTCTATCTCTTTGGGAGCCAGGCCAGATGGTTTATCACTTCGCCGCTGTTGCTAGCGCCATTAATTGGCTAAGACACTGGGCTATAAAATGATTGCGCTGCAGTGTTGAAAATGTTCATCGCACTAATTGAAAAGTAATTGTGGAGGTATAGTGCAACTGTCGCTCCATAAAGAGCCTGATTATTGAAGAGACGCTATTGGCACATGTGAGCCTGTTGTTTGGAAGCAATTACAAGGTGTTCAAAGCAAAAAATCTCTCGCAGGATCAGACATGCAACCTCCTACGAAATAACACAGCTGTTTCGCTGCTTGCAGTATGCAGTTCACTTCCTTTCAGTTCAGCGTTCAGGGCATATTTTAATTGTTATAAGCAATCTATCAAAATGAAATCAGACAAAATTTCATTACAGTTTACAGTTTTTCCTATTGAAATATAATATTGACACATTTGTTTAAAAACGTGAATAAAATCTGTATTTATACAGTAGATTGCATTCATTCATGCATTCTACATGCACAAACCTACTGCATCTGTGTCACCTTCAAGACGAGGTGAAAAAAACCCACTCATTTCATGTCTGTTATGACGTGTCTGCCTAAATGACGCATGTGCATAATTTAGATATTTCAGCCATAAAACATTCGCGCAAAGAAGATCAAGACAATTAGGAAAAAATTAACGGTTGCATTGTGAGCGGTGAGATTTGATTAATGAACTTATAAATTATTATGTGCAAGACCAACACATTAAAATGTTCAAATTATATTGCAAAATAGCATTAAAGAAGCAATTAATCTTCTCGTCTAGAAATATCTTAAAGTCTGGTCTGTGGAATCTTTCTATTTTGCAGAAGCAGAACATTCAAACAATAAAACTTTAAATAATAATAATAATAATATTAATAATAATATAAGAAAGCTGTAACATGTTTGGTGTCCCTACAATAGAGCAGTTATGACAGTGACTTATGATTCATACCTGTTTAGCGTCCATAAGCATACTGTATATACCAAGTTCAGGTATATAAAGTTTGCCCCTTATTGATTTAATACAATTTCATATAAACCAGATGTTACTAAGGTTTTTTGTCTAATAACACCAGCTAGACATTATAATTTCAATGTCCCCAAACATTCACATACATGTTTTCCATGTTATTTAATTGTGTTTCATGTTTCAGTTTCTTGTTCATGCCCTTTGTTTACTTTCTGTCATGTGATTTCTCCTGTCCATGTGTTATGTTTCTATTGGTTTTCAGTTCTGTCTTGTCATTGGTTGGTTCGGGTCATTTGTTCCTCATTGTGTTCAGGTGTCTCTCATTTAGTTAATGTGCTAACTTTACATTTAGTGTATATATATAGCTTGTTTGTTGCCTTGTGTGTGTTTATGTCTTATGTCTAAGTGTAGTAAAGTCAAGCTAAGTCAAGTCAAGCTAAAACAAGCTAAGCTAAGCTCAGCTAGTTTAGGCGTCAAGTCTAGTATATGTTTATTGTTTAATGTCACTTTAGATTGGTTAAAAAAGTAGCTAGGCATTAAAAATTGGTAATAAAGTCCATATTTCTAATACAATTTTATTGAAACAAATTGTACATGTACTTTATTAAATAGCAAAACTTTCAATTTCAAAGTACGCACCGGTGGCCTCAGCCTCACATGTCACACCCACTGACCACTGGCTGAACAGCTGATGCATACAGAAAACTTAGCTGGAAACACTTCAGGAGTTTTGAGGTCGTCGTCTGATTGGTTAAAGTGTACATGATATCCAGGAGACAATTTTCAATGCCGTCTGAGAGAAGTTGTGTTGTGTTGTGTTGTGTTGTGGCGATGAGCATTGTGTAAGACTGATTAAATGCTGGATTTTTAAAAGGCTGCTAGGTTCATGGTACAGACGGGTTAAAAGAGTTCATGGTATAGACTGTTTACAGACTGTTTTCATCATGACTTCAGTGATACTACAAGTTGTATAGCCATTAAATATTGCCCAGTTAATTTTCACCCACCCTGTAGATGAGACAAAGAGATATTTTGAGTTTGCTAATAAATTTCAGAATAGCGAGAGAAACTAAGATCAGTCTTACATGATTCATTGAAACATTGCATGTTAGAATGTGACTTCCTTACCATTTTAAGACAGCAGCACAGCTAACATATCAAGTGTCGGGTTTACCTGGCAAAGATTGGAGGTTATAAATTTCTATTTTGACCCTATTTATAAACCAAGCAAACCCGATAGGGTGATGATCCTTATATTGGAAACCTGTCATTTTATACGAAACCTTCTGCCATAGCGAATCCAAAATATACCTTAATAATTTTGGTCAAATAAATATGTTGGAACTTATTATACGTTTCTGTTATACCGTGACAAAAGCATCAAACTCCCTATCATCGACAAAGTCAAGAAGCAAGCACCTGCTGTAATATGCGGCGCCGGCCTTGCGTGTAGACACAGCCGGCTTTGTTTCCACACGTCTATTGATGTAAAATCATGTTTGAAGTGTTTTCCCATCGGTGAGAGGTATTCGTTTAAGAAGTCATTACTAGAACAAAGCATTCGCCTGCTTATCAGATACCTAATCGACTCTCCTCTCGCCCATCCAATCCAGAATATTGACACTCATTGACTAGTCTCTGTGTGAGAACGCAATGGTGAACTTGCTGTGCAAGGATTAGGGTCAGGGAATAAAGGGACCAGTGTGTGTGTTTGTGCTGGTGGCAGGAAAGATCTTATATATTGGTGCATAGCCATTGCTAATCAATGCCTTTGGATGGACATGAAAAGGAAAATGTGTATTTTTGTGCATCGCTAACTTCCAGCAGCATTAGAGAAGGATGCTAGGGTGTGCGAGTCTCTGCATCAGTGCTGATGTGTATGTCTGTGCAAGGCAATACATGCTCCAGATCAAGTTTCCATGATGAATCTTATGTTGTGTGTCCTGTCTTTTTTTGGACTATGTTATCTCTAGGTCAATCCAAGCCCGAGTCTTTTCATCAGAGCTCTACAACAAGCACTTTGCTCTTCTCCCCCCACCAATCTCCCACTCTCCCCTACCCAAGGTCAATATCTTCAACAATTAGCCCAAGGAGGAGGAGGGGAATTTTAAGCATGGCCGCCCACCGTCCTCGGCCCTTCTCAAGGGCTCAGGGGGGCAGCAACAGTATGTCAGGCTCAAATGAAAAGTGTACCCATTTTCTCTTTATGTCTCCATTTGCCACCCTCGTTAGGACCATTTGCAGACACTTAGAGGCACCCTGCATATCAGGACGGCATCCTGCCCTAGCCAGGATTGTCCCCCGTTCCACCTTCAGCTACTTAATGACAAGTACACCGTGTCAAACCTGAACTGTGCTGGCGTCAGGTGCAGCATGCAGTGCGGATATACAGTAGAGTTCGTTGAGTAAGGGTAAGATGATAAGTCGGCTACATCTAAAGCACAGAACTCATCTATAAGCTATAGATTTATTTTAAAGAGGGCGATTAAATGAATTCTAACTCATCCATTTTATATACACATAACCAAATACAACAACACATTTTTTTCAGCAAAAACTTTTTAATTTTGTGCCAAATTGTTTTGTTCCAGTGTTGCATGATACTGCAGTAGCGCTCATATATTCTGAACAACCACCTCAACTCTCTTTCCAACGCTTTTTTAGTTACGAGTTATCTGTTATTTTTTTTCTTGCAAATTCTGAGAATGCACAAACTAAGACCAAGTACAAGGAAGATAGAAAAAAAAATTACCCCTGTCCTAGTTTGGGTTAGGGTTAGGGTAGCTTTTGAGGTTGTAAGAACATGCATAAAACCATATGACAGCTCAAATAGCCAAGCTAAGTCTGACTGAGCCACAGATAATACACTCTGCCCATTCTGCCCTCTCAGACAATAATGCTAGGCAGACAGTAAAGTAAAAAATGAAACATATACCTAAACCCAATTCCGCAGACGTACATCCACACTCATAAATCTCTCCCTCATGCACCCTGACCCCCACCCCCACCCGCAGCCTTTTGCCACAAGCTTGTCAAACCAGCTGAGCTCTTCCTGTGGAAAAATAGTGTCCAGGAAAAAAAACAGAGAAAGAGCAAAAGGGAGAGAAAAAAGACACGGAGAGACAGCACGCAAAGGTGAAGTGTTGAGCCAAGAACAAGCAGTCCCCCTTGTGATCGTCAGCATGGAGCATTACAGGGGAAATAAAACGCACAGTCTTCACACTTTACCATCTGCCCTGATCGTCACACACGATAATTCTTCATGATCAAGTTACCAATTTGACAAAAAGCAAATAGTTTACAAAAAAAATAAAATAAATAAATCATTTGCTTGTAGTTAGACTGGGTCAGCAGTGGCATGACTGATGCTCTTCATCCTGTTCCTAACCCAATAACGGAAGCACTTATGCGTGAAAACAGAGCTGCCAGGCATTTCGAAAATCATCTCTCTTGTACTGTTGCTTGCAGTCGAAGCCAAAGACCCTAACCTCCACTGAACACACAATAAGGGCACTGTAATGCTGATGTCATGGATTCCTGGTGACTGAGGTAGACAGTAAGCCACCATCATTTGTAAAGCGGGACAGCTGTCCTCTTCTCTCCATCTCCCATGGCGAGCTTTAGTGGGCTTTAATTGGAAGGGGTTAGGAAGAAATCGACAAAGTTAAAACAGAGACTTAGTTTGACAAATGAGGTGGAGAAAAGCGGTACGAGCCTGCTGGCTGCAATTAGCTTTCTCAGAACTTAATGTGCCAGGGCACTCTCCACTCCGAGGGTTAAGACAGTCCAACAGTGGGGGGAAAAGCAGCCGACACTGTAATTACTCGAACCTGATTTTATGGAACATCTATATACAAGGTGTCAGCAGTTTTTCTCTATTTTAACCTTATGATTTTTCAGTGCCACTTCAAACATGGTTAAAGACATCGCTGCTTATGTAATTTGGCCAAAATAGCATGCACATAAGAACGACTAACTGAGAGATGAACAGTACATCTAAAAAATAAATGCACTCTAAAAGGGTAGGGTTAGTAACTGTACCCAATATCTGGGTTAAACATATTAGGGGTAATATTTTGGGTTATTTCCCTTAACTTTCATTAGGTTGTTCAAGTAACAAAGCAACCAGTTGGGTTAAATTTTTTAATTTCTTAAAATCGACTGGCACAACTGTCATAGAAGCTACACGGGTATGTTAATGTCATACAATCTATGCATATATGTACTATTGTTTAAAGTAAAGCCCCTACACATTAATACTCTTACATTTTCTTTACAAATATGTCTATTTTTTAACTTTACCTCAGTCCCCTGCTTTTTATATCTGTGACTAACGACACTGAGGCTTTTTTATAGCCACAACAAAATATTAAACATTTTTATCTATAAAGGTTGCATCAGGAAATAACAACAATAACAACAAATTAGTTATTAAGACCAGAAAGATCTGGGTTCGAGCCCCACCATTGCTAATCTGATCTGAAGACCAAAAACAACCACCAACCACCGGCAAGTAGCAAACAGAATAATAATATATAATTCTAAACATTCAGTATATGCGAATCGATATGCAAATTAGATCAAATATATTTTTTATTTTAAATGCTGGTGTGTGTTTCAGTGGGGGTAAAACATTTTTTTGTAATTTTCTGCTTTTTTCAGACACTAAACTTTTTTAACTTTACACCAAATTATAAAATTCTACCTGTCGACACACACGAGTACTGATGATAATGCAGGTAAAAATGATTTAACATGTTGGTTTAACTGTTATAATTAGAAAAATAAATTGGACATGCTTGCAGTAACAAGATAAACTTGAATATTTACCTAAAGACAAAAAGCTTTATAGCTAAAAAACAGATGCAACGCCATACAAAAAGTCTGCTTTTACAAAAACACAACTTTAGGACATGCTCAGACATGACCAATGGAGCAAACGAGCCAATAAAACTCATTTTCACGTTATGTGATTTGCTACACAAAGTTTGCCCCCCATAGACACCCTGAAGCTCTGATTCAACATGGCGGCTCTTTATCTTCCTCAGAAACAAAACAAAAACGGAAGAATAACCCTAAAAATCCAACTTCTCTGGAGGCGAAAAGAATGAGAGTGAGCGATTTGCATAGAAAAGTTCATTGGGACATAAGGATGCGGTCGTAAAAATAAAGTAATAAAACTTTAAGTATGACAGAATATTAAAGAAGGCAGTAAATTTAAAGCAGGCGGGTGGAAATGAGACTGCAGACGCGACAGGCCACGACTCGGCCTGCTTAAAGCAGCTGATGCTCTAAGCTAAGAGAAAGATCATGTTCTCTGACTGTACACACACTGGATAAACCTCGACTTTATTAAAATCATTGATAGACACGGCTGATCCTACACTTTGCAGGAGCAGGAGAGTTTTTAAACGATGCAGAATTTCGACACTGAGTAACCGGGTGGAAAAATACCATTTTACCGAAAACAGCTGTCACGCACCGACATTAGAGTTTTCACCTAATCACAAGAAACTAAGTTATAGCATACCCTTTGTCTCAACTCATTTACCTCAACCAAGGTCTACAGATATAAATAAACGGAAATGTTACTTGGACGTTTTAAGTCTGTGACCAACCTTGAAAGCCGTAATGTAACCACATATCACGAAAAGTGCTGAATCTTCTTTTATCTACGCTTGTGACATGCAATTCCTCCATAGCATATTCACATTATAGCTAAACCTGACAAATAAGATTACAAATAAAAGGAATTGGTTGTCATTCGCCCTGAAAAGACCACGTTCAGCACTTTAGCCTAAAATTGCGTCATAAAATCCAAAAAATTGAAAAAAGGACTTAAATAATTTATAGATTTTAAAGCTAAAATTTAATGCTAAAGCTTTAATAGAAATTAAAGCTTCCAAAATAATGTGAATCTGGTGCAGTTCAACAGGTGGTCCATAGATGGAGCTCTTCTCATTAGAATACATTATACTTCGAGATTTAATTTACCTGTCTCTAAACAAGTGGGTGAAGAAATACAATCCATATACACTTATCCCACCCCAAACAGTTGTCTTTGTTTTCTTTACTTAACACACCAGACTGTCTCACAAGTGCGAGAACCACAATTACCCATGATCCCCTGCAGCAGAATAAATGAATTTACTTATCCAGGAAAATCTAATTATGAAACACATAGACTGGATTGGATTATTCAATGATCTCTTATTTTCCTCTTTTTATTTCTATTTTTTTCCATTAAACAGATGTCTACCTCATACTAGGTGTCAGAAAGGGACTTCCAAAGGTAGCAGTGACCGTAAAGGCTTTAATTGGAGGGGTTTTAATCAGAATGCGCAGGCTTGTAAAGTTACAGAAACAGATGGGACAATATGGGCCCTCAGTTGTGGGAAACGTGTCGGGGATCAATACAATGCTGCAGTGTGTAGAAGTATTTAAGTTAGTGTTACTGTAGATATTTTACACTGAAAAGATCCACAGCATGGGACAGAAGCTCTTATCAAAAAGTTGTGTATTAAAAAACATACAACTCAACAATTCTTTTGTGTTTGTGTTTGGTTCTCAGTTAAATTTTGTTTTATGATTTCTAGTAACTCGCTGTTTGGACGTCCAAAAGAATCTTATTCCAACACAGGACCAGGACTGAGAGCCCTGCTAATCAGAATCTTTATATAAAATATATATGTTAAAATATGTGCAGACATAAAATTATTGTATTTTATGCATAATAAGATTATATAATTTGTCATTGTGATTTATAATAAACATGGTAAAGAAATTACTAAATATCTTTCCTTATGTTAATATATTTAAAGTTTTTCTTTTTCACCCTCATTTTGATTGACCTACCTACTTTTATCACACTGAGCAGTTGAAAGTTAAGGGCCTTGCTCAGGGGCCCAGCAGGGGCAATAAACCCAGGATCTTATGATTGGCAGTTCAGCACTATAACACAAATACATACATACATACATACAGGTAGATAGAGAGCCGACCCAAGGCATAAGCTAACTAAGCGGCTACTTAGGGCACTCTTGGCCACCAGGGGGCCCCCAAGAGTACAAGAAATAAAAGATTGGATTTTTTTTATCATGCAGGGTGTCCCTAAAGTCTGGACACATAGGCAAAAATAAATATTTAAAAAAATGACATTTTATTTAATTTGAATATTAAATAATGTCGATGTAATAAATCCAAATTGCCGTCAATTTTACCACATTCACTCTTCCTGTGTGTATAGCTGTAATTTTTATTGACTACACCTTCTCTTTTTTTAACATACCCCAGAAAAAAAAATTTAAGAGGGCTAAGAAAAAAAGAATTATAGTTAATTAAATTTCCTATGTGTGACTTTAGGGACACCCTGTATATTATGTCAATGGACAATAGTAATTATACAACAAAAAATTGTATTAAATAATAAAAAAAGATACAGTTTATCTTGTAGTTGACTGTATTGCATATTTTGTATGATGATAATTTTTTTAACCAAAAGCAATTAAAGTGATTGGTTTTGATAGTTTTTACTTAATTTTTAGTTTACAGTAAATACGTTATCTGCTGGTTTATTTGGCTTTATTTTGCTAATGATAAAATTAAAAATCGTAGAGGGGTAAAAACATTAATATCATGTAACCAACACAGCTACATCAAATAAAACTGATAAGGCGTGTGTTAGATTTATAGTCTGTAAATAATCAAGAATTGACCATAATTAGTTATATTGGTGGCACCAAGGGGCCCTTAACTAGAATTCTGCTTAGGGCCGCTTAAAGTCGTTTCTGCATAAATAGATTAACAGAATGCAACATAGATGGTGACACCCTGACATAAAACTGCTGTGACGTTAAAACCTTTTCATTCTCTTTGTTTGTTTAATTGATATTTTCTGGAATAATCTATGCTTCAACCATTCTCAATTAGCTGAAAAGTGACAATGCTAATTCCCCATAAAAGAGCCCCAAAATGCCTGCCGATATGTGAGCTTTAACTACACAAAGCCATTAGGCAGACACAGCAGCTGCAGGAGCCTGGTATTGATCAGTGCGAGGGACAGACAGAGGTATTCTCTGGATCTCAGTATTGTGCCGTGGCAGACTGACATTGTAAAAGACACTTTCGACTGCATTCTCCCTTTATAAAGTGCAAAGAGCCTTTAGATGTCAAGGAGAGTTTTACTGCGATTTCACAGTTGAGGATTGACCGACACGCTTACGTTCTGAATCGTGGTTGGGCTACAAAAGTGGAATAGTGTGGTAAACTTGTAGTGTAGTGTTGTTTTTTTACACATACAGACTTTATACATGTGCATGCATACATATACATGGATTCGCATCCATGCCTATATTTGCTGGAAAGTGTCCAATTATAAATGATGCATCCATGGGTGTATGTTTATGCACCTTTCCTCATGGCATCCATGTTGACTCTGGGAATGACCTCTCAGACTGACCTAGAACGCACTGCTCCGTGCTTTATAGACAGAGAATGAGATTTGCGTGTAGTGGATATGCGCACAGCATAGTGCAGTCTATTTATGAAAGTCTAGCGCTCGGAAACAAGGTCGTGGCGGACAGCGAGGAGACAGAAGCGGTGTGCCCAAGGCCATTTCTGTCCAGACAGCGATCATATTGAAATTAGCAAATGGACCGCACACTTCAGCTCTCTGGCCCATTTGTAGGCCCTTCTCTTTCCCAATGATATGCTGACATGAACTGTGACGGAACATCACCATTTGCAGGACATCATTTTGAGGAAGTGACGGTGGTGATAGTGGTGTTGGAGGTGTGGGGTTGGGTGGGGAAAAGCAGTGGGGTGTCTAACCTCCCCCTATGTCCTAAAATAAAATGGATTTGACTCTTATTTATTTACAGCATGTTTTGCACTCATCCCATAACACTGTAAATTACCCGCATGGTCAAGGTTCCGTTCTCAGGCAAGGCGAGCGAGAGATGAGGGGAAACGACATAAACCATGTGATCTATAAGACATTTAATCCAGGAATCACATATGATCTGTCAATTTCCATATATCAAGCGTTATAGGTCGTATTTTAAATACAAAAACACATTTATGAATATAAATGTGTGAATTATGGCTGGTCATATGCATTATACGGCATAACGTACGGCCATGAGCGCAAGACAAGTAAGCAGGCCAGTATTTACGTTTTACTAAAAGAGTGCACCTTAGTGTTTTTAGCTTTTCCTGGTGAATAAGGGCAGATTTACAATGTTCTGCGCACCTTTACCGTTCATTGGTTCAAGAAAGCAGCATGGAACAGATTGTGTATTTATTCAATGCATGCTCCAAAAGAAGATACACTGATTGGTGGAGTTACTAATTTGGCAACGTCATTTCTACATGCATATAGTTAATGTACCATTTATTTAGTAATTCAATTTTTAAAATAATGCACATTGCCTTTACCAGGATATCTTCAAGTGTGTCCAAAATAATGTAAATCAAATCTTGGCCTTCAAAGTCAGCAAATCGCAGCCCAACTGAAAACCTACAGGAGATTTTGGATCGAGATGATAAAATTGGAATAAATATGGTGTTCATGTCTCTACTACAGTGTTGAGAGCATGTAGTGTATGTAGTGTCTCATATCTCTGTAAAGAGCCTTTGGAAAAAGGTTTCTTTTTTATTTGTCAGCCATTTTCTATACATGTATGTGCTTTACATTTACATTTCTGCCATTTGGCAGATGACCTTTTGAGCAGTCGAGGTTCAGGGGTCTTGCTCAAGAAACCCTGCAATGGCAACTTAGTGGTGTCGGGACTTGAAAGTGCAGGACAAATACAGTAGAAAGCTTTGTATGCACACATAAATGCATTGCAGCATCTTAAGGGATCATTACTAGATTCTTGCTTGTTGCAGTTAGGAGAATCTCCAGCATAATGGCGAACGTGGGTTTTCCTTTATGGCCAGTGGAGATTTCTGACCTTTGGCTGACATGCAGAAAAGGTCAGGTCCATCCTAAGCATCGAGCCCTAAGCTGTTCTCACCATTTCTGTTCTAGCAGTGTGTTTGGGCATCTCTTTGCTCTCGCTGGCCTTCAATTGGAAACATTCATCTGTTTTAAAAAGAGCTTGCTTTTTAGCATCATTTTAAACCTCTGTGTGTCTGTGTGCACAATGAGAACTTTTGTGTGTTTGTGTATGCTTGATGTATCTGTGTGACTGATTTTAATTTATATATGGATTATATTTGTCACTGCAAATATAGACCATATATAAATTAATGCCTTGTATAGAAATCATAACATATAATATAAAATATTGTTGTTCTGGAATATGTTGTTCTTTCATATTGTTGTATAATAGATTTTCATATAAAGTATCATACATATGAATATAAGATTGCATTTGTCCTTTTTTTAAATATCGTCACAATTGTTGCATTAAAATATGTTTCACATTTTTCAATTTATTCTCCTTTTTTTTCTTTTTTTTTTTTACAGTTAAGCATTTCCTGGGAACACAGTGTATGAGGTGGGAATAAAAAAACAACACAACACAAATATATACTTAGAGGGCAGTTTATTGCATCTTATTTATCCGAATACATGTTTATTGGTGGTAGTAGGAATATATTCATACTGTCACACTTCAAGAACTGCTTTTATTCAGTTACATCATCAACTGCGGCACTGCTTGGATGTACAGCTTAATCTACCTGTGTTTGACAGAAAGACCTCTGCTGTGTCTGTCTTCCAACTGTCACAGCTACACAAAGAATTTAGCACAGAACTAAGCAGACAGCAGCTCATGTGCAGCGGTGTAAAAACATCATTTTACCCTTAAATAGAAAGGTTTTCCTGGTGAATAACTCTCTTTTCTGTACCAGACTAGACCGGCTATTCATTATACAGGAAAAAGACATACCTACATTACTATACTAAACACAGTCAAAGTATGTAGCAGCGAATGTATAAAAACATTAAGAAGAAAACAGAAATGTGACACAGGGATGTAGAGACGAGGAGGAGAAAAGCAGGAGACTGATGAGGGAGCGAGGCTTATATTTTATTTCTGTGCCACAAGCTCTCGAGGGACGTTCTCACGCTCCGTTTTCAATCCTAAGTGTAATTTGAGCCATTGCTTTATGCAAAGTGTATACTGCAGCTCAGTTCAAACCCAATCACTCACACTGACATGCAATTCTTTCTCCGGCCATCATCAACACTGAGAATAATGGAGCTCAGTTAGGAAGTATAAAGGCCTTGAACACATACTGATGAAGACTGCATCCTGATGAATGGTAATCCATGTGTTAAGCAGAGGGGAAGCCCGAACACTGCGAATAACACTCACACGCATATTTATGTCGAAATATGAAACATGTTGCATGTTTAATTCTAAATCCCAGAAAGTATTCTGATGGATAAGCACATGACTCTGTCATTAGAGTCTTAGGCATAACGCACTCTCCATAAACTGGGGGCTGTATATGACTGTAAAAGAGCAAAGCTTTCCAAATTTAGTTTTGAATTTTTCCTCCTTATGCCATTTCAGAAGGTTTTCATTCCCATTCCTACTTCTGGTTTGCTTAATAACCTTTTCCTTCTGTAAAGCTGATTTTCAGCCATGTCTAATGATGAAATTGTATCAGATTCTTATTTTTACACACGCTGGTAAAAGATGATGAAAATAACAAATAACATTAAACCGATTGGATATCATATAAGAGATAAATAGTTATATAAGTAATGATAAAGATACTTAAGTACAACAGACAGGTCAATTGGCGAACTGGCGAAATGCAATTTTATGTAAATTTTTTTATATAGTCTGAAATAAATACTTGGAAAATCACACATTTAGCAGATACCCTTACAGGGGTTGTTAAATGTTTCTTTCTATTATTCTAAAGTTGTGCCTGGAAAATGTAGTGTTAGTTCAGTGGTTCAGGCATTTTTTTTAAAAGTAGATTTTACAGAAAGTTTTTTAAAAAGTCTTTTTTTTTAGTTTTTTAATTATTTATTTATTGCTTTAAATTCATATTGAACTTGTCCAAGTATGAATGTTAAACACACATGCTACCTTACTATATATTACCTATATTATATATATATATATATATATATATATATATATTATATATATATATATATATATATATATATATATATATATATTGTGTATATGTGTGTGTGTGTGTGTGTGTGTGTGTGTAGTAATATGTATAATATGATATACCAGAATTCCCTACCCATCGGCACATCCTGCTGATGAATTGTACTTGTGGTGACAAATACATTCAAAGCTATGAGGTAAAATAGGTAGTAAAAAACAGTAATATAGCCGATTTATTTTCTAGTAGATTTCTTTTCAACTTCAGTATTATCTGGAGTAGGGTTTAAGTGGTACGTTATTTACAGTTCCTCTCTTCCTCTATATGTTGAACAGAGAGTCAGTATAGTGTAGTGTAGTGTGACCTGCTTATTGAGTATCTGTAAAATCTCAGGCTCTTTATCTTTCTCCATTTATAGATTATCAGCCCTGAACTTACGCTCATTCTTATAGCCTTTTTAACTGAATGGATGGACTAAAGGCTATAACAATCTTTACAATATTTACTGTTGATCTCTCAGTACATACAGAAAATGTGATTTTTTTTTTTTTATATACAGGAGGAAAAGTCAAAATCTTTGGACTATTCAGACAACTATTCATTTGGAGTGCTTACTAATTTATGAGGTCAGTCCCAGACTTTTCTGAATCACTGAGCTTGTACTGCGCAACAGTATATACCGATTTTGGAGTGTGTGTTCAAAATAACACAAGAGAAACAGCCACAGTACGTAGGGAGTATATCTTTTCATTGTTCCTTTTTCTTATTTTTTGACATCAAAACAAAACGAGAAAAAAAAAAAGAAATGTGTCACATGAATTTTTGAAATGAACAATCAGAGATATTATTGTACAGCATGACCGAAGTGATATAATACACACAATAAATATATTTTAGAAGAAAATAAAATCATTTTTGACTTTTTTAACACAGTGGACCAATTCTGACTGGAGCATGCTCAAAAGGGATTAGAAGATTGTGAGAACTTTTTATGACATTCGGACTGTTTCATATATAAAGAAATAGCTGAAGGTTAGAGTGTACATCAAACTTACGCTGGGCTTTCAATATGCATGTGCACGAAAACACGACTATATTCAAAGGGGCTGGAAGGTTGAGGTGGTTACATGTAATTCAAGTATGTTACGGGACAGACCGATAAACCACAAAACGTCTTAAGAGGAATAGTTGTCTTGGACGCATTAAACACAGGGTAAAGTCAAACTGCATGCTGGAGTCATAAATGCACAATTTATCGATTGCATTATGGAAAAAAAAAATTTCAACAAAACAAAACTACAGTACTAAATAATTTAGGAATAGTAACAGCATGGATGTAGTCAGAATTGGTCCTTTTTATCAGCATCATCCTCTGCACGATCAAATAAAAAAAAAAAAAATGCCCCGTGTTACATTGTCCTTATTTGCTTGTCTGAGCCTCTTTCATACACAAGATAGTGGCCACTTCAAGTTCAAACAGTTTTATTGAACAGACACATGCCTATTCATCCAGTACGTAGTGTGTACAGCAGAATTCTCCTTGGCCATTGATATAGTGAGTGAGCTGGCCACCGTCACCCTTCACTATGTCAGTTCCTTTGATCACAGTATCAGAATTGTGACAGTGCCACAATTTACAACATCACATAAAATGACATCAGTAGTATATCCATTTCTTTCTGTCTGGACTTTCTGAAATGGAGGAAAAAAAAGAGGGGTGACAGAAATCTACAGTACTGAACTACATTTCCAATCATGCACCACAAAGGTCAAACAGAACAACATGGCAGCTCATTTTCGAGCACAATTCATACGGTTGCTCCGATGTTGCTCTTAGACAGGAGTAGAGCGATGCCAGTGGTTTCTACACATCCATCATGACCCTACACACATAGTTGGAAACCTTCAGAGGGGGAGGTTTAGGAGGGTAATTAGCTGTTTATGCTTCAAAGCCCTTTTTAGTAATCAATGCATCAGTGCTATTGTGTCAACATGGGGTCAAGAGCCTGCAACACTATTCTTCAGGCTTCTGCCACCTTCACAGACCTAAAAATATCGCTGGTGAGAAAAAACCTGCACCTGCTGTTCACCTTCATTGGGATACATTGCTATAAAAGTGCTGCAACTATAAAAAGTACCGGTCACGTCTAAAATGGGCTGAGCAGACGCTGGGCACCTTTTTCCTCTGTGCGGGACGGCTTTACCCGCGGATTAACACATCCAGAATAGTTCCTTTGACGTATGGGTCTCTGATTGTTTGAACATGGAATCTCCTGGATTTATGCCACCTGGCATAAATCATTTAATACCTCCTCCTCTGAACCGCATTGCCCTCACCACAGCCTTTTCCCCCTACCAATCCCTCACTCATCTTGCACTCTGCCCAAATCAGGTATGTTTGTCAGCTTGCCAGCTAACATTTAGCACCAGCTTACACTGCTGACCAAATTTGGGTTACAGGAAACATCAGCAATGCTTACAACCATCAGCGAATGGGCACAGTGCAACAGGTAGGCGGTGCAATTTATTGCTGAAATGCGCTCACTTGTACACCTCATGTAGGTATGAAGCGAAATATGAAATAGATTCTAATGGCAGCAGTATTGTAAAGCAGTTTGCGAAATCTGTACCTTCAGCTCCCTTTATTGCTGAGTTACTACACAGTAAGACGACTCACTACCTGGTGTAACTAGTTTGCTTAAACATGTTTACCAGTTGTGTCATTTCCTGTACATTGTATGATTAAATCCTTGCTGCAGGTTTACTGTTCTGAAGAGGTATATTTAAGAACATTTAAAGTGAATAAAGCTCACATTTTACGATTTTACACATCTTCTCATTCCTTTGAGTAAAGCAAGACAACATGGCTGCCATTTACCCAGACACTTTTTTTTATCGCCCTGTGATGAATATTTACAAGTCCCAGACGAGTCCATGGGCCTGAACAATCACATGTGTTTGACATGCGACGTTCTATATGTTACACACTGGTTGTGATTGAATCATGACATGTGTAGAGTTTGATTTTCAAAAACTTTAAATAAAAAAAGCCTGTCCACCTCATTGAGAAGACTGACTTAGAGAGACATTTCTTTCTTCGTACATAATCACAGACCATAAACAACAAAAAATTTACTGTACAAGTACATAGGATTTGTTATATATTTTTCAACTCTTCATTATTTATATTTATACTGAGTGTTTTTTTTTTTTTTCATTTTTGCTACTTTTTTAAACGTTGTTCTTTAAAAACCATCTCATGTCCATGAGAGAGACAGAGGGAGACAGAGATTTAAAAAAAAAAATCAAGTAAAGGAGAGAGGCGAGTCTGTAACCTGTCAATCAACAGTATGTCTCCCCTCTTGTGTCTCCTCAGTTAGTGTGTCTTTTAAAGTCCTGACCGTCTTAGTCCAGCCTGTTTACACCTTGGCCTCCAGCATTTCCAGGAAGAGTTTGTGCATGGGCACTTTGCCCTGCACCTTGATGCTGTAGAAGTGTTGCACAGCCTTGGTGGCAGTCTGCCGCAGCAGGGGCAGGGTCATGAGCAGCTTGCCTGCCCGCCGCGGGTCTTCTGTATGCTGGCCGTTCTCATAGTCCTGCAGTGCTTCATGGAGAGCGTCCTGCAGCTTCTGAACCGCTTCCACGTCCTCTATATGCATGGAGTCTAATGACAGAAAAAATACACACACAAACCACATTTATTGTATTACACATTAATTAACACTTTGTTCGCTAAGAGATTTTTCACACAAACACAAAACGACAAATTTATCAAATAAAAATATTTCTGTTACACAACATACATAACAAAAAATTCTAGGTTTTAACTTAACCATTTTTATGGCATGTGTTTTATATAATAATTATAATAATAATTATAATAATAATAATAATAATTAATAATGTATGTTGACTTTTTTTATAATCACACACACTGTCCAGGAAAATTACAATTCACTCTTTACAATGTCAATATATATTTTCTGAAGTGTATTATATAAACATATAACTTCAAATATTTTATTAAAAAAAATTATTCAATACTTTATGCAGTTTTTTTCTTAAACTTTTTTTTGGGAAAAATGCAGGATTGTTTTTATACTGTATAAATCAACACACAACTATCCTGGCATGGGGCTAAACCTCTCTCTGTATTACAGACACAAACAGACACACAGGGAGACTCAGAGGGACATTGACACAGCAGATGTTGAGGGGTGTCTGACACCTCAGAGGAAGGATGTGACTGGCTGCCTGGCTGATCTCACTTTGGTGCATATTTTACCATGTGGGAGGATAAAAAGTAAAACAGATTTTGGAATTCAACAATTAATTGAGTGAATAACTGCATTTTTGAAAACTCGAGCTATTTCTCATGATGGCCGTTTGAGACGCTTGGTGGAAAACATTAGTTGGACAAAGTCGATAAAATAGTCGATAAAAACAGTTTTATGCAAAAAATAGAATCTATTCTGAGACAATGGTTTTCTGTTAATTTCACTAAACTTGTATATGACAGGGTTCTGCATTTAATTTAAAGTGCTTCGATTTCAAGTGCACCAAATTTTACCTTAAAATAAATATGTCACATTGCAATGAATTTATTCTCGCAGGCATAACCTGCTTTGAGTGTGTGTTGGAGGAGGACAGATAGAAATAAAGTATGACAAAAGCATTTGTATATTCGTGCCCAAGAGATATAGTGTGTATGGGGAGCATTAAAAAAAACAACTTTGAAGAAACAATTTCCTTGCAATCCATCAGAGAGGCCGCGTCGATCCGATTGATAAACTGCTAATTACAAAATCAATCGCTATGAATTTTCACAGCTGTCAGACAGAGGCACTCCCATGAGAGCCTTTGCACAGAGCCCTTGTTTGAGCTTTCGGCACGCGCTGCTCTTCCCCCACCCTGATCCTCCCAGCCCCACCTCTCTGCAAAAGGTCTGTCATCCGAAAGTAAAGCAAAGTCCACCCTCAGCATTTTTCCTTTTTCCCGGCAAACAAAAAGAGAGAGCGAGAATGAGAGGGAGAGAGAGATAGGGAGAAAGTAAGGGATACGGGAGATAGAAGGATAGAGAATGCTTGCTCGTGGGCTCTGTCCAGGCATTGATCAGAGAGGGACAGACTGTGCTTTCTGAAAAGCATGCTGTCGATACGGGTGCCTCGTCTTCTCCCCCGGAACAAATGAGGCCCATCACTCCCTGATACTCATTCCATTCGACTTAACACATTTTATTGACAGCCCATGTGCTCCTAATGAAATGCTAAATTTATCTCCTGTGGCTGCAGGGCCCTGTGGCTACTGTTATGGAGATAGAGAGAGAACGAGTGGAGGAAGCCACAACACGGAAGGCGTTCAATTAAAAGCTCGGCGCTCCCTCCTCCCTCCGCCTGCTTTCGCTTTCTGTGTGTCCTTCATGTTTATCTCAGCTGTATCAATTTAGAGGGCCACATCAAGATGAAACAGATTACAGAGCATTCAGGATGGAGTCTATTCTTTGTTTTCTGTTCTATTTGGTGGATCTATCTAAGGTGGTTTTAGAGATTATGAATAAATAAATTAACAACAAAATGATCTTATAACTAACACAGTGTCTCCGGTTATGTAACACTCTTGCTAGATTTCTTTGTCATATTACAACTTTCTTATATGTCTTTGGCTGTACCTGAGTTTGCGAGAGCGATAGCCTTGAGCGTGACAAACTCTTCCTTTTCCACCTTCAGCTTCTTGTACTTGCGGACAAGTTGCAGGATGGAGACAAAGAGGTCCAGCAGGCCCGTGAGCCGGGAGTGCTCTTCGTCCATCACGTAGTCCTCAGCGTAAACCAGCTCGTCCTCGTAGGGCAGCGAGCGGAAGACGATGCTCAGGATCAGAATCTCCATCCAGGCACTCTGCAGTAGACTCATCTGATCTCCTAAGGACAAGCTGGAAAAACCTGGGACCCAAAACATAGACGGCGTTTAATTCATCATGTCATCATGCTGCAGGGTTGCCAACAGTACTAACGAAAATATCTTAACACATCTTAGAAAAAAATAGCTTGAATGATTTCCATTTTTACTGTTTGATTAGATATGATAGTAAGGTGTCCGGGCTTTACTATCATTTAGCAGACACCCTTATCCAAAAACGACTTACATTTATCTCATTCATACAACTAAGCAATTGGGGGTTAAGGGCCTTGATCAGGGGCCCAAAAGTCATGGCCTGATGAAGCTGGAAATCGAATCCACAATCTTCAGTTTGGTACGCCAACGACACTTCGTATCACTTTTTTTAAGCAGTCAAAAAATGGTAAATGGTCCAGCTAAACATTACACGCTGCGGATCTTTGCTTAAATTGTTGAATTGTTATTTTTTTGTTAAATAACAAAATTCTTGTTTTCAGTAAACCCTGATATTATTTGTTGCCATGATCATTACTATTATTTCTTTTTAAAAAGGGATACCTGAAAAATGATCTAATGACAATTAAACAGTTCATACAACAATCTTAAAATGATTCTCCAATATAATTGATTAGATATTAATTATAACTTAAAAGTAAAAAAAAAGTAAAATTGCATATTTTTTAAATGAGGTGTAAATAGAATAAGCTAGCCGAATGATCCGCCTTTAACCTCGACACTTTTCAACCAGATTTATTGATCTCAGTTATCGAACTGATAAATCAGGTAGATCTTTAAGTTATTTTGTTAGCGTTTGTTTTTAAAGCGCAAGTGTCTGAAAACTAGAATGAATTAAAAAAAATTAAAACAATGCCTGAGTGAAGGAAATCACTAAACCGTGGCAAGCGAAGTGATTTTAAAGTGGCTAAAGACATAGTGTGTCATGGGGATGCACTGATAACCATCTCATCCCTTTTTCCTTTGCCCTCACCTGTCAATAAACTCCTTACAGCCCTCTGGCAGCATTGAAACCCCCTCCCCTTCCTTTCTTTCCCCCTTACTCAGTGCCTGCCAGGCGTCTCCATCTCGACAGTATATTAGAGCTGGTTGCAGCATCTGATGATTAAAATGATTGCTTTTACAAGTTCACTGTTGCAGTCCTGTCTGCCCCTACGTGATTAGGAAGGTGATAGATTACAGTATTGACTAGGTCACATGGCATACCTGCCTCCAATGTTTTTTTCTGCTTTCACATAAATGATTTAATTGAGGAAGAGTTGAAGAGGGTGATGTTTATCTGCTCTGTGTGTGACACTTTAGAGTGGTGCCAGCTTGAGACAGAGACAGTATAGAGGAGAGAAGAAAAAGAGGCAAAAAAAAGGGGTACCTGAGTGTTTAATTTCCCTTATCAGAGGGACGAACACTGGCTGCGTGTGCTGGGGGATACATTAATTAACAGATTGCGATCAGCGCTGCAGGGACCCTCACAATGAGAAAGGGAATCAATAGGGTCAAAGTGGAGGTGGTGACGAGAAAAAGACAGAGAGGAAGCCTGACAACAAACTTAACACACAAATCCGCCCAACTAACCAAAGACGAACGATTAAAAACGTAATGCGTCGCAGCGGTCGATAAGCATCATTTATCGTCTGCTCGGCTGTGATATCAAACATCTGTTTATGCGCAGTGTATATGCATATTAGGGGGTATAACCGAATGTAAATACATAATTTAAACCGACTAGATTACGATAGAAACACAGCTATAAACCGAAAGTGTGCTGTTAATAAAAAAATTCTCATATGTCTGTATCCAGACTGGTAGAAACAAAATAATATAAAGTAACACAGTAGTAAAAAAAAATGAAATAAACAAACAAAATAAGATTTAGTTTTCATGTTAGGGGTAAATCCAAAAACAAACAGAGATACGAATATTAGTGTTGCATTACATTTTTGAAGCTCATGCAACACACATTTATTAGTAAAAAAGGCGTAGCAATAAGACATGTTTCTCTCCTTTGACCTGACTGGTTAAGCAAGGGTGTGCAGTGTTTAACCTGCAAAAAAACCCACAACATAACATCCCCAGAGCACCACACATCCACCAGCTCAACACACACCCATCAGACTCAGCTGCCAGAAATTACACACACTGAAAGCCGTGGTGTTTTATCCTCTGTTGCGGTTTGTTGTGGGACGGTGAAATGCGGAACAGTGCGTGTTTCTCCCCGTCTCTCTCTCTCTCTCTCTCTCTCTCTCTATATATATATATCTATATCTATATCTATATATATCTGCCCTCTCTCTCCCACTATTTCCTTCCACAGTAAAGAATTATCACTCCAAATGGGATCTTGTGTTTTTCCTCTTGCCTTTTTCCACTCAATTTAATCAAGTAATGAAGTGACTTTCCGACTCTCTAGGTCAAATGCTGCTCGGGCCTTGGCACTTCCGCAGAGCCTCGCTGAAGCGCATGAGAAGCTGACGAGTCCTGCGCTAATAAAATATCAATATTTACTTCTTAATTTCCAACCAACTGCCCCTGCATGCTTTGACAAAACATGACACAATATTGACTAGTCTGGAGAACATGGTTGCTGGGCCCAAGTCTTTGACACATACATAAATAGCTGTAAAATATAACAGCTTTATTTACTTATAAGAGAATACAAAAAAACACCACCACCATTTTAATAAATTATTATTTTATCTAACCCAAATAATTATGATTATGTAAGCAATACATTCTATATGAATAGTGTTTTATTTTGTGGGACAGCTTGTGACTGGTCAGGATTAAACAAAGAAAAGCTTATAAATTTTTTGGCTTATTATTATTATTATTACTATAAGTATTATTATTATATTATTATTATTATTATAAGTATTATTATTTTTTATTATTATAAGTATTATTATTATTATCAGAAGTATTATTAGTATTATTATTAGCACATATGTATCACATAAGCAGTGCAGTGGTTAAGGTGCTGGACTGCTAATTGAAAAATCAGTGTTCGATTCTTAGCACCACCAAGTTGCCAATGCTGATCCTCTGAGCAAGGCCCCTAACACAAAATTTCTCAGATGTATAAAGGAGATAAATGTAAGTTACTCTGGATAAGGGCGTCTTTCAAATACCATAACTACATCATTCATTTATTACTATTATTATTATTATTATTCATTTATTCATCTTCTATACCCGCTTATTCTCTAATTCGGGGTCACGGGGATCTGCTGGAGTCTATCCCAGCCATCTCTGAAAGACAGGAGGGGTACACCCTGGACAGGTCATTTTTATTATTATTATTAACTGCTTGAAATAATTGAAAGTTTATACATTATTCTTGGAAAAAAACCCAAAACATTTTATTTATAAAATAAAGTTAATATTTTTTTTATTTGATACACATTTTTTAGTTGGCACTATTTCAAACATTTTTTTTTGTTGGGTCTCTGTGTTCAGAAGAGACGTGAAGATGCCCATACACTAACCAGCACATTTTCACATTCAGGCTGAAATGTTTTTGAAAACTCAATTTATCAAGTCTGAGAACAAATCCCCCTGTGTGGTCTGTCTTCAACACCAGTATAAAAAGTAATCAGTTTTTAGCTTGTTTTTATGCAGCTCAATAAAGCTCATCGCTCGAAACAGCCGCTGTAACAAAGACAGGCTTGGCCGACTCTCGGTGACATATTTCATGCCTGCTGACTCAAAGTCAACATTTCTGAAAAAGCGGTAAAAGCCGCCGCTCTGCAAAAAGAGGGAAGACATTTATAGCACCAGAAGCCTTTTATAAATAAAATAACAGCAAAACGGCACGTTTTAATCCTAACACGTTTACAAGCTTATATATGAAATTGTATTTCCTCCTTGACCTCATGCCCTTCTGTGTTTATTTGGAATCAGTATTGCTGATGTTTATACTTTTAGTGTGATAGACTTATTAACTACTGTTTAGTTCCGCAGCCCTTCAAAGCCATTAATGTAAAACCCATAGTACCATATAACCAGTTAGGTTACAAAGAAGAAATCCACATCTCATCATTCAAACCCCTTCTATCAGAAGTAAACGTTCCCGAAGATATAGAAGCCGTGATGTGGCATTTGCACACGTATCTCTCGTCCTGTGATCAATCAGCAGGATGCGTTTTGTCATTTTGTCCACCAGGAGAGCGGCTGAAATTAAGTACTGCACATTTGTGTTGAGCAGAACTTCATATTCATATTAATTTATTATTGTTTCCGTATCCCTGAGGGCCATTAGCAGTGCTCATAAAAGAGATGTAATTACGAAGCATAGTGGCCCCCACCAGCTGAACCCCCTCATATTTCACCCTCAATCTGATGAGAGAGTGAATGTGTAAGCAAGAAAGAGAGAAAGAGATAAACGAAAAAGAGAAAGGGAAGTGCATGAGACATTTTAAGAGCTTTACTGAAAAAAAAAAAAAAAAAGCAGAAAAGCAAGCGGATAAATTACACAGAGGAAGAGTGACAGAAAAGGTGCCATAAAAAAGAGAAAAGGCTTTACTTCCAGCACTTTACACACAGAACTGCTCTATCACGGCTCCTAATCAGAGAGACAAGCCATACACAGTCTTAGCCAACAGCTATCAAAAACATAACCAGCCTGAGGCTCTTCTCCACTGTTGTGTTTGCAAAAGTAGCTTGCCGTCCGCTGAGCTTCCCTGTTTCAACCCCTCGTCACTTTGGCGTCGAGTGACTCGTTTGGTCTTTTTTTTTCTTAAAAAAGCTTCTGTTCATTTCTACTGACCCCAAATTAAGGTCACATTAAGTATAAAAGAATATTATATAGGAGTACTGCATGTCTGTGTCACTGGGCCGAGTTGGAGTAACGTTTAAACAAGTGTAAATAAAGAGAGATAATTAATTACAGAAAGTTTAAAGCGTCTCTTAATACTCTTCACAATTATTTAGGACTTTTATTATACTCATAACATTAATGTTGTTTAAGATAATTAGTTAAATTCAGAAAGACAGCGCTACAGAACTAGCTACACACTAGATGATATGAGATTACTGTTTTAACCCATATTAAGTGCAACACTTTGAGCTTTAAGAATTAATATTTATCTTACTAAAATGTATAAGGTGTCAAGGAAAGCTGCTGTATTTATTTATAAAACTTTATTTATTTATATATAAAAAAATTATTTATCTCGTGGATCCAGATCTGTTGAAACCGATTTAATTCAAACGGAAATCTTCTTCAAGCTGAGATCTACCGTATCAGTGCTTTAAATGATAAGAAGCCCATTAGACATAAGCACATGCCGGTA
Organism: Bagarius yarrelli; assembly: GCA_005784505.1. NCBI lineage: Eukaryota > Metazoa > Chordata > Actinopteri > Siluriformes > Sisoridae > Bagarius > Bagarius yarrelli. Next base: position 2,039,637 of record VCAZ01000049.1, on the reverse strand, counting down.
TGATGGGTCATTTGGCCAGTGGAGTGTGAATGATATGAAGTTTGGTAATGTTAAATACAGTAATCCCCTTGTCTTAATCTGCTGTGTTTGACCTTCTGACCCGATTCCACTGCTACTTAGTCTTCCCCAGAGAGCCACTGCCCTCACTGGACATTATATATCTCTGTTTAGCTCAGTGACAGGGAAGAGACGAGCCTTAATCAGTCGAGTAATTACACTTCATTTATTTCTGCTGCCGAGCAGATTCACTGGTTAATGAGTAGCCATGTCCTATCGGCTACTGCGTAAAAGTCAAAATGAGATCTGATGTAAAGGGCTGATGTTTTGTTCTCACTAAAAAAGACAAAAAAAGTTATTGTATAAAAAATAAATTGGACCTAAGCTTATTTTAAAGAACCACAGGGTCCAGGGTTTGATTCCATCACTAAAATGTGGACTAGTGACTCGCATGACGGTGTAAATGACTGGTGTATTTGAGCAGGGTACCCTGTGATGGTCAGGTTTCCCAATCAAAGTCTATTCCAGGTTTCGCAATCAAAGTCTATTCTTATCTTGCACCCAGACGAGTTTGAGTAAATAAAATTACTGATCAGAAGGTTGTGATTTCAAATCTCAGCATTACCAAGCTGCCGCTATTGGACTTTTGAGAATGTCCCTTAAATTGTAGTTTGCCTTTATAAAGCATTAATCAAATGAGTAAATTCAAACATCTGCTGGATGAAAGAACAGTGTTTAAATTTGTGTGTGTTTTTACAGGAGAATTGTTTACATACACCCACAGACCACCCGCCATGCACATAAGCACACTCTGCTTTGACAGCGCTAACACAACAAAAATAGAGCTTGCCCTTTCTCTGAATGTAACCGCGCCTAGAGCAGCAGATGTTCCTTTGCATGGCACGGAAGCCCCCCTTCAAATCTCCATCCCTGCATGCTGCATCTCAAGCGTGGGGCGTCAGGCCCGGGCCTACACCTGATTGCTCCATCCATCTTGATCTGGGCTGTTAAAGCCTCCGTCAGTGGGTAAATTGAATATACTAAGGCCTGTCTGTTGGTGTCTATATTTAATAAAGGCTGCTGATGAGGTGCTGATTTATCGGCCGGCAGTATTCACACTCCATTACAAGGAGATTACACAGCTTGAGAGGGATCAGCCTCGGCAACACAGTAAGGAGATTTCACAATTTAATGGCAAAGAGAAAACAGCGAGCCTGGGGTGGATATGGAGAATGAGGGGGTAAGATAGGAGTAATCTCGTGCCATGAGGTGTGTGCTGAGATATGATAGCTGTAAGCTTTGAGAGGTTATCATTTTTAATACTTTCGTATATTAGGTCTTTGGATTTCTATACCTATAACAACTATGGGTAGCTGATTTTATTAGAAATCACCAACTATTTCTGAACAGCCTCAAATGTCTTTATTTTTTAAAACAATTTTAAAGTTAAATATATATATATATAAATGTGTGTTTTTATATAAAAATGTAGACGCGCATAATAAAAGGCACTACAGGTCAAGAATAGCTATTAAGTGGCTGTAGAAAGATTATATAGAAAACAGAATCCTGCTCTCCGAATCTGGGGCACAGAGGCAGGTGACTAACAGCTGTCTAATTTGATGAAGCAACTGGGTTGCACTAGATGCATAGTGTAAAGCCTTATTCCAATCCATGACATATGACATTAACATTCAGTGTCCCGCAAAAATCTGACTATTGATACTGTGACAGGCCCTGCCAATATTTTCCATGCCTACAATGTTATAAATGACAGAGCAATGACACTTTGAAGTGCTTTTTTAATTTTTTTTTTTACTCGCTGCCAAATTTCTTTGTACTTTCTCCAAATCGGTAACCAGATTGAATTTTACAGTGTGTCAGGCTGTAAGTAACTACAGTAACGCTTCTGTCGCTTTGGACACTGTGAAATTGGAGATGGAGAAGAACAAGCGACGGTGGTAAGTATGTCAAAGGTCTTTAGCACTTCGGGAGTAAAAAGGCCATCTGTCAACATTTCCCACACATCGACCTTAATAAGCACAGCCATGCCAAACGTCAATCAAACTATTTACAGAGTGAACTCTAGCATTGCCAGGTCAACCAGTGTTGCCGATCTGTTTAACTCAGGATTAATGATCAATTCAACTGATGCAGAATTCAGCTAGAATTGATGATACATAACCAGAACTGTTAGATGTTCCAATAGACAAAACTGTGTCCTGAAGTCTATTTATATGGTCAATACACATAAAAACATAGAACACGGTACTATTATCAAATGACCAATAACACAATACTAAAGTGCAGTCTATAAGGGACAAAAAACAGAGTAAGAGTATACAATTTAAAACAATTTAAGAAAATGAGGCAGCACGGTGGCTTAGTGGTTAGCATTGTTGACCCACAGCAAGAAGGCATGGGTTTGCTTCCCAGGCAGGGGCCTTTCTGTGTGGAGTTTGCATGTTCTTCCCATGTTTGCATGGGTTTACTCCGGGTTTAAGTCCAAAAACATGTATGTTAGGTTGATTAGTGATTCTAAATTGCCCATAGAAGTGAGAGTGAGTGTGTGTGGCCCTGTGATAGACTGGCGACCTGTCCAGGGTGTACCCCTTCTGCCTTACGCCCTTTCAGAGACGATTGGGATAGATCCCCGTGACCCCGTATTAGGGAATAAGCGAGTACAGAAGATAAATAAATAAATGAATAAATTTAAGAAAATATTTTAAAAACCTAAAGCCTACACACTTTCCACTGCTAAAGCCACCAAATGCCACCAAATGCCAGGTGTGTATAATTGCCTCATTATTTTAATAAGTTGGATGTGGGTAGTGTGACAGCAGTGTGTTTTGTTTTCTTTTTTACAGAACCTGGGCCATAACACCCACTGCAGGAATCAGAGAAATATATAAATAATTTTTCAGGTATCACTGATCTAGCGGCATTGCTAAGAATTTTAGAGCCGGGATAGTGAAATAAATAACAAAAACACAGCATAAAAAAATCTATAAATGCAGTGCATTATGGGAAAATTATTATTATTTTAAAGTTTGTATTTTTTCCTATCCGATTATTGTTCCTCGGAATAGTATTGCTAGTAATATTGCAGATCATATTCATTAACACCCAGAAGCGATACAGTATTTGTACCAACCAGGTGTATCCATCACACACTTTAAGGAAACACTCTAAAGAAATTTGTCACTGTTTTTACGAGATCCTTTCCCAAATGTTACCCTCACAAAACGGACAATGGTAAACCTATTGAGGAAGTTACGCACCAATTTTCTTGACATATAAATTGTTATCTTTGGATGTTGGTCATCGGCCATCTGTCAACGTCCTAATCAATGTTCCCCACTTTATAATGAACTGTTAATCTTTTTTAATTCCATTGCCAAAGGGCTAAAAATCTATCAGAATGTAATCAGTAGCCTCACAGTGGGGGGAGCCACCGCCTGCCTGCTCGCTGTTGGGGTTAAATCATAGCGGCACAACAGCGATGCGCAAACTTAATCAGCCTCCGTGTGCAGCACGATGTCACTTGGGAGAAGATTGAAAGCACAATGTAAATTTATCTCTAACCATCTTTATGTTCTGACCAATTGCTCGATCCGTATTACAACAATGTTAAGGTTATGAGAAAATGCCTGTGGTTCCCGTTTCTCTCCACTACAATAAATACTAAATTAATACATAATAAATAACTATCAGGGTTTAAAAATATATTTTTTTAAATTTCGTACATATTATTACAAGCCTGGTGTATCAGTGTGAGTTCAGATTTTAATCGTTTATAGGTGTTTAAAGCCACCAGGTTTTTACAGCCACATACAGAAAACTGGGGCTTTCACTCAGATGTTAAAGGCAGAAGGTAAAGATAGATAGATAGATAGATAGATAGATAGATAGATAGATAGATAGATAGATAGATAGATAGATAGATAGGATAGAGGAGGCAGGAAGGACAGGCAGACATACAGACAGACAGACAGACAGACAGACAGACAGATAGATAGATAGATAGATAGATAGATAGATAGATAGATAGATAGATAGATAGATAGACAGACAGACAGGCAGGCAGACAGACAGGACAGACAGACAGACAGACAGACAGATAGATAGATAGATAGATAGATAGATAGATAGATAGATAGACAGATAAACATAGATAGATACAGATAGATAGATAGACCGATATATAGATAGATAGATAGATAGATAGATAGATAGATAGATAGATAGATAGATAGATAGATAGATAGATAGATAGATAGATAGATAGATAGACAGATAAACAGTTACTGTACATAGATAGATAGATAGATAGATAGATAGATAGATAGATAGATAGATAGATAGATAGATAGATAGATAGATAGATAGATAGATAAGTAAGAGAATGTAGAAAAAGGGAGGTATGACAGAAGGAGGGGACTGTGTTATTAGGTCATTAGTGATTCAGCTGTGGATAAGCTTCTTGCTAAACTCTTTCTGCGCTGACACAGCACTGCACTGTGTGTGTGTGTGTGTGTGTGTGTGTGTGTGTGGGTGGGTGTGGGTGTGTGTGTAAGCATTAATGAATAGGGTTTAATGTCTTCTTAATCCTACTACTAGATAACGATTTACTGAGCTTTTCTGATTCTGATCGTTCCCCAAAAAATGTATTTCAGTAAATCAGTTACATTTTAAAAAATCACATACAATTTATGATGGGTCATGCTGTTGTTAATAATCATTCATATAAATATGAACTGTATACATAGCCAGAACATATAAGAAATATTTTCCTGGACAATGTGGGCTGGCACCCAAACATAAATGTGTTATTAAATATTGGAGCTTTTTATTTGTAATCCACTCAATCACCATAATGTGTTTCTTATAAGCTCTACAACTTTAGTTCTAATATAAATAAAATAATTGATTCAGTCTGAATGAGGTGCTTAAAGTTTATTCCATAAAATGTAGCTAGAGTAAGTGGGACACACTGAGACCTCTAATCATTCATACTTACAGTAGCTGCCAGCACTTGCAGCCAATTTGTTTACATAATGTTGAATTTGACGTATAGAAAGACACAATGATGTCAAGACATTTTATACTAGTTGCCAAGTTAATCCCCAATCAGAGGCAGTAAAAAATTAAAAAAGCAAGCATTTATAGCAATCTTAGAGAGATTTTTTCCTTGCCACAGTCGCCACCAGCTTGATTATTGGAGACAAACTTACACCTTTTCACTGTGTATCTGTGTGAAGCTGCTTTAGGAAAATATATTTTTATAAATAAAAATGAATTGAATTGCCAGCTGCAAGGAACCATTCAAAACACTTAATGCTATTAATGTAAGATATATACATATACAGAAAGACAGACCGGTAAATAGATAGATAGATAGATAGATAGATAGATAGATAGATAGATAGATAGATAGATAGATAGATAGACAGACAGGCAGACAGAGAGATAGGCAGTTACTGTAGACATAAAGATAGATAGATAGATAGATAGATAGATAGATAGATAGATAGACAGACAGACAGACAGACAGACAGACAGATAGACAGATAGATAGATAGATAGATAGATAGATAGATAGACAGACAGGCAGACAGAGAGATAGGCAGTTACTGTAGACATAAAGATAGATAGATAGATAGATAGATAGATAGATATAGATAGATAGACAGACAGACAGACAGACAGACAGACAGATAGACAGATAGATAGATAGATAGATAGATAGATAGATAGACAGACAGACAGACAGACAGACATACGATAGATAGATAGATAGATAGATAGATAGATAGATAGATACCATTCAAAACACTCAAGCTTTAAATGCTATCCATGTAACAGTTACATGGATAGCATTTAAAGCTTGAGTGTTTTGAATGGTTTCCTGCAGCTGCCAATTCAATTCATTTTTATTTATATATCGCTTTCAACAATGGACATTGTCCCAAAGCAGCTTTACACAGTGAGTACATATACATATATATACATGCAAAATAGTTTTTTTCATCCAGTCAGAAAATTCTATTTTCTTAGTTAGTGTTATTAGTTAAATACCACCTACAGCACCATTTCGCTCTGTATGGTATTTCTTGTCTTATGTCGCACAGTATTTATCGATTGTCTCACCGTTTGTAATTGTTCTTCAGTTTAATTTATTGGATAAAGTGTTATGTCTATTGTACCGTCGCATTGTCTTCCTCTGTGTTTGCACTGCACGCTGTCAATTGTGCACACTGCTGTCTGTGACCTCTGTTTGTCACACAGGGGCCGTGAAGACTATTTGGTTCTATTGTACGCTTGTACTGTATATGGCAGGAATGCTAATAAAAATTCTTTAAAACGAAACTCTTTAATCGTTGAAACAAACACAACAAGAAAAAGCTTTAACGGTTCATATGAATTAGTTTGACATTGTTTAAATAGTTCTGATGGGCACAGAAATATTTGTTGTACCATATACACGTCTAATTTCCCAGTAATTTAATAAAGTAAATCTGGAACATGAATGTTGGCTCATTACGGAATCAGATTGTTGCACCTGCCGTTTGGGTTCCATGTCATGAATAAAATAAATATGTTCTAGTACATTACAAATAGAAGGCTACACTGCAGAAGTTCTTTTATTTACCAGACTATTGAACAGCAGATCCAGTTATATATCTTTTTAATTTTTGAATAGAAATGTTTTACATTTAAAGTGTGTCTGCATGTAAAAAAACAGCAAACTCACCCGGGATATGCTTGGCCCAGCCGATGATTACAACCAGCTCACGATCTGCGAGATCGCACAGTGTAGTCAGTGCCTTGATATCACTCTCGGGCATGGTGGGATCTGGCATGGCATAGATCTTCTCCGGCTCTGCTACCAGCAGGTGGGACACGATCTTTGTCACTGGAAAGATGAGGTAGCAAAAGAGGGGACAGGTGTGTATTCTGATTAGCTATTGATTCAACTAATCCTTAAAGTGAGGACACATAATCACGTAATTTGTAAGAGCACTTTAACACATGAGCATGTAGCTGGTAATTACTGTTGTGATAACGTCCCTAATTGTGTGTTAGTTAGTAATTACGCTTGGAACTGATTTGCAAATATTAATGTCAGGTCAAAGGATGGTAATGAATTCAGTGATTTGTATTAAACATATATCTTTAAGGTTATATGTGAGCGATCATTGCTGTTTTGCTCTAAAGTAGTTTTGGTCATTAGTGTAAATCCAGTCCAGGCAGCACATAGTCGGGGGGGAAAAGAACAGCAACTACAACTGAGTATTGATTCTGGAGACTTGTAAATATGGAACAATGTTTTGGCCTGTAAGCATTCCCTGATGAAAAAAGAGGCAGTCAAACAGAAAAAAATCACTACCTCCAAATCTGTTTGTGCTATTGTGAAAAAAATGCTTTTGTCAGTATTACCAGGTCTGTGTGATAGAGTGTAAAAGTGTAAAATTTGTGTGTGTGTGTGTGTATATAAGACAATTACACATTTTTACTTTTATTCAAGTGAAAAACTGGTGTATTTGCACATGCTTAGCACTTTTTAGAAAAGTAAATGTCCAAATCAGGGCTGCATGCTTTGAAGGGGTGGTGGGGTGGTGGTTTGGGGTTGTTGTTTGGGGTTGTGTAGTAAAGTAAACTGATTTTTTTTGGAAATGTCTTTATTTGACACATAGACTCTGCAGCACAGTGAAATCTGTTCCTTCACATATCTCATCTTAGAAAGTTGAGGTCAGAGCTCAGGGGCAGCTATGACACAGCGCCCCTGAAGCAGGAAGGGTTAAGGGTCTTGATCAAGGACCCAACAGTGGTGGCAGTGGGGCCTGAACCCAGGTCTTCCTGGCCTTCCAATCAACAACTTAGCGCCTTAACCATTTGAACCGCCACTACCCCTAAGGGTGCACACACCTTAGTGTTTCCCATAATATCAGTTTTGGGGGTAGTGCCCAAAGGTTTAAGGTTTTGGACTGCTCACTGGAAGATCAGGGTTTGATTTCCAGCACCACAAATTTGCCACTGCTGGTAAGACCTTTAATCCCAACTGCTCAGAAGTATAAAGAAGATAAATTTAAGTCACCCTGGATAAGGGTGTCTCCCAAATGCTGACCTCATATTCTTTAATGGTGCCCAAAATTGCTAGTGGTGCCCCTTGTCCAAACAATATAAAGACAATGCCAGACAATTTTTAGTCTACATAAACTTTTTTCATAAACTTTAATTTAAAAACAGGTAAAGAAATCCTACATGTTACAGATATTAAAATATAAACTGTGCATGTGTTTGTGTGTGTGTGTGTGTGTGTATGATAGAGAAAGAGAGAAGGAAAAAGAGAGAGATAAAGAGGGAAGATCTTACATGGTTTCTTAGCTGGGGGTGGTAAGGTGAGGCCCAGGTAGGCACTGTTCTCTGTGTCAATCCTCCTCTTATACTTTTGTCTGCCTCCTCGTACACGATCCAGGCGAACACCTGCGTAAGTACAACACAGCAAGATATACACTGATCAGCTGACATATCGAAACATATTTCTCACCATATCTTACAAAATCCCTGGTATTTAATCCTAGTTTTTTTTTACATATTCTCCTGATTCTGTCTGTCGATTTACTTTTTACTCTTTTATTTTAATCATAGTGTTTTATTCTTGTAAACCCCTTTGGATTAACTTTGGTTGTGCTATAGAAATATTTACATTTACGACAATTGGCGACTTACATTCATCTTTTTTATTCAACCCAGCAATTAGGGGTTAAGAGCCTTGCTCAGTGGTAACTTGGTGGTGCTGGGATTTGAACCCCGTTCTTCCAAGTAGCAGTCCAACACCTTAATCACTGAGCTACCACTTCCCCGCTAAACAATAAACTGTAGTATTATCATAAAATCAGTGAGAGGTGAAGAGAATAACACTGATTATCTTAAAACAGTAGCAAATACACAGTAAAGTTCTTGAGGTGTGTTGGAAGCTAAAAAAATGGGCATGTGGAAAAATCAAAAGGACTTTGACTAGGTCCAAATTGTCACATTGGATTAAGCAACCCGGAAACAGCAGGTTTAGAAAGGTGTAGCTGCTGTGGTATAAATATAGTAGTATAAATATCCTTAAAAGTTAATCCTAATAGACAGGTGTCAGGACACACTCTGCATCACAGCTCGCTGCTTACGTAGCTACGTAGCAGCCGACTGAACAGATTAACAAGGTAAATAAATTCAACCAGAATTTCTACAGAGCTGAAAAATGGTACGCGAGATGACTGTAACAAAAAAGGTTTTACATCATCAGAATAAATCCATTAATTAATTTACGAAAGATTTATCATTTAATTTAATATACCTTCGGTTTTATTCCATTTGGAGGAAATTTTAAGACAATCTGTGTGATGCAACAGTTTGTACATCCAGACCTAAGTCTACACACACACACACACACACACACACGCAAAATCCTCTTAGGTAACACAATCAGAGTATAAATAAATGATTTCATCTCCTTAACAGTCACTTAAAACCAAAGAAATACAGAGAAAGCAGAAGTACAGCAAACACACGCAAACAAACCCTGACCCGTGTATGTGTGACAGGTAGAGAGAAAGAGAGAGAGAGAGAGAGAGAGAGAGAGAGGCAGTGTGCAGAGGCAGACTGGTGCTTTTTTTGGTGGAGTGTGTCACAGGAGTGGCAGTGCTCCATATGTGAGAGCAGTCTGCTGCTTCTGCTCCACTGTCCACTGCACAACAAACACATGAATATTTAAACGAAGGTCAATGATCTCACAGACCGGCCTTCTAATTATTTAGCTTTTCCGCAAAGCCGCTGAGCATTCTAACGAGCGAGCTGAGAAACTTGCTTATTTCATATACACACAGCACCTATACACCCGAGCACACATTACAATGCCAATGTGTATAAATCAGCCCGGTTTTATTTAACTAACACTAGCAGAACGAGTGTAGAAGCTTATCAGTTTATTTCCCCCCTGTGTTTCTCCACTCCCTCACTTCAGAGCTAATGTAGTGCAGTAAATGCCACAACGTTCATCACAACATCTGTTATTTATTAGTCAATTATTTGATAAGAAATGCTAATATGCTTTTATATTTCACACCATGCAAATTCATATCTATGTCATTTATGGAAATGCATGCTGTTACAAATATCAGTCCTATTTATTTTTTACATGAGTTATTAGGCTGAACGCTAACACTACAATTGAAAATAAAATCGGCATAATGTTTTCCTGAGTTTAAAGCCTGGTTTAAGGTTTGCTGGTTTTAATACACATCCAACGACTCAAACTATCGAATGCGGGCGAACTTGCTGAACGATATCATCTTAGTAAAATCACAAAGCTATGGGAAATGAGACTCGAGAGTTACAACTGAAAATGATGCTAATGTCATCCCACCAGACCTCAGATGAAGACAGGAGTCAAAACCAGAGAGACGGAAAGAGAGAAGGAGAAGAACAGAGAAGATCAAATGTTTGACTCTATAACACTATAAGGGGAAATCCACATTAAGGTCAATGATTTTCATTTATCCCCTTAAGATTTGTGTGGGTTTTTTTTTTTTATAGATGACAAGATCAGAAACCTCTATTTGTTTTACAGAATATTTACAGCCTCTGTAGAAATGCATCCTAGCCTTTTTTTACATGGTCTGATATTCAGCAATCATTTTACCTCACTTAAAATAATCCCGCAAACCCATACAACAAAAGGGTTAGCCGAAACAAACTGCATTATTGTTGAGGAACAAGCTGATTTCTGCTACTTATATAAATTATTTGATTCCCTAGAAACAGAAATCTGATTAGGATTGTCTTTCAATTTCCTGACACTGACAACCCACTAACCTAATTACCCACTGGTCCCTGTGGTACCTCCTTATCATAGCAAACACTGGAAAATCATTTGACGGTTGCTAAATCGCAGTAAAAAAAAAATTTCTCCTAAATGAAACTTTAATTTCACTATGATAATCTTAATGATGAGCATTGCAGTGGAGATAAAAGAGTAATTTGCAATGTACAAAAGAGATGATTTACACTGTTTACCACAGCAACTAACATGATTCGAATTTCAAGATTTTATACCTTTCCTGCTTAAAATGCCTTTCAGTAATGTAGAAAAGCACTAAAACGATCTCTTGAAGGTCTTGTTAAGCACGTGGCTGAGTGTGGGTCCAACAAACACATTCCATTTTCATCTCTCGGCCACATGTTAATGTCAGCTATGGCAAAGCCGGTGTGAAGATTCTGAGGTACATGGGTGCCTGTTTTAATTAGAACAGTGCCCGCCATAATTAACAGATGCTGACAGGAATTAAAGCTTGGCACTAGCCAGTCTCTTTTACACTCCGAGAGGGTCAGTGTGATCAAAAGCGAGAGAGAAAGCGAGAGAGTTCTCTAATGGATAATTAGTGGCTTATCATAGGACTATCGGGGTCTCACTGTTACTTCTTTGAAGTGACAGAAGCATTGGAACGTAAAGGCAACAGGACACGTGACTGTCAGAACTTGATTGTTGTTTGGTCAAATTAAAAACATAAAATATATTATAGATTTAAACATACCAAACTTGATTACGCATTATAGAGGACTATAATCATTTTGATTTAAACAAGTGATTCATAATAAATAGCAAGATTTAATTGCTTATTACCAAGAATTCATTTCTACAAAGTCAACTAAGACTTTGTGGAAAGAGAATTAAAAGAGTCTTCATTCAAGCGCATTGCAATAAAAAAGTAATTAAATAAACACGTTAGATGCCAAAGATTACAATGACAACGCCATGATGTAGCTTTGCTCATTTCCCAGTAGTTGTCACAACCTGAAAACAGACAGTCAGGTCATTGATTACATGCAAATATACGAATGAGCTCGTTAACCTCTTTTCTCGTTCTTCACCCAGATAAGACAATAGTCACAACAGTTAAAAGCTTAATCAACAAATACTTGTATGTATACATGTTTGAATGGGTGTCGTATAGCTCTGACCCTTTAAACTAGTGTGCAGAGCAGATAGCGTTTGCGTTAGCTGCGCTTGGTGTCAGTTCTTCAAAGCAAGCGGGGTGCCAGAAGAGAGAAGAAGGGCTCAGGGCCAAATCGTTTGGCATTTCCATGTGGATTATCCCCATGCTTGGGGCCAAACAAGGGCCAACTGACACCAGGCTCCTCTTTCTTTCAAAAACAATAATAATCCCTCTCCCCTGCAAAAAGGCCTGTCCCCACTCACTTTGTGTGGGCTGAACCGAGAAGGCCAGTGAGGGTTGGTAGGGAACCTTATTTTTGGTTCTATCACCTGTTCTGGGTGTCTGTCCCTTGGGAGAGGGGAAAGTATCAGCATGGCTGGGATGGTTGGCAGTGCCAAGAGGAGCTTAGGCAGACTTGTTTTTAGCTGGGAAAAGCACGGGGCCATGTCCCAGGGCCAAACATCCCCTGCCTTTCATGGTTGCCGCAACTAACCCCCTCGTCAGCACTATTTCACACAGCCCCTGACTGGCAGGTCCTGGTGCCTGCGAGCATGTCATGGTATTCGTTCTCATGAGTGATGATGAGAAGGAACTGGAGGTAACGGGTAGGCTGACAGGCTGAAAGAATAAACACAGAATCCTAAAACATGTAAGATGCAGCATATTTCACATACTAGGTCTTGTAACATTAGGGTGGCTTTTCACCAAACTGAAAGTATTGTATGTTCCTTTGCTAGTGCTAAGATGATTAATAAAAAGGCCATTCGAAAAGACTAATCATAAAAACAGGTCTGGTTAACAATGAACACACACTATAATCCTGCTCAGAATTTTTGCGGGCATCCAGTGAGTTGATGTCCAGCAACCTGCCAGTCTGAATAAAATCAACCAATGAATTTAAAAATCAACAAATGAATCATAATTTCAGCTATATGCTTTGGTAAAAGCATTAGGAATGCAAAAGGGTAAAACCTGCATCATTTAAGTTTATTTTAAAGCCGAAGACAAGATCAAAACTTTATTCACAGAAAATGTACAGACTCCCAGCTACATGCATGAGGTCATAGGCTGCTGGTGACCTGAAGTACTCAATAAGGATTTTTAATCACTCTTGAGCACCCATTTGAATTCCAAAATAAGAAAACTGACACTCTGTGGCTTAGCAGCCCTCAGAGGCATGGGCAAATAAGAACCACAAGACCACAAGTGCACCATTTGAGACAATGGCTGAATTCCTGCTCAAGTTTCTTGGTTATTCTTGAATTTATAAGTGCCTGTGTTTGTCTGTTCAATGCATGTAGGAGTTTATGTAAAACTATGTAAATCTGGTTAAAATTGTTTTCGGCCAGTCATTTGTATGTCTTTAGGTGGAGATGATACACTGTAAAACATTTAAGGTATAATAAAGAAGTTGCCCATTATGCCTGCTCCCTCTCTCTCTGGTGGAAAACATGTTATCGCCTGCTGTAATCCTCTCACCTGTTAGGCTGAGGAACATTTCAACTTTAGAGGAACTGGCAGTTGACAGACTCATGCTCCTTTTAACACTATAGGGGCAATATACTGCTGAGGGCACTGGAAATCTCTTGCAAATAGTTTAACTATTTTAATACATGCTACATTCTGGAACAATTTAGGTAACCTATATGGTATTTTTTCAATATTTGCTAAAATATATTTCAAAATATATATATCAAAGCTATATTCACATATTCACATATATCACATCATATTTACATAATAACATTAACAAGCATGCCGGCTTGATGTATGAGGACCAGTGTCTAATAATGTTATCGCAGCTTATGTAGCTTCTGTAAAAAAAGAAGGTACAAAATACAAAATTACATTCCTCTGGCACATCAAGTATGGTTAAGCTTCTGTTTATGTTCAGTTTGTGTTTAGATAAAAGCCTAGATTAAATCTATTTATCATATAAAGCAATTGAGTCCGTAGGGTTGGAAATGTATTTTCTTGACTCTGAAACATTATTTGAAATATATTTGGTTGAAATAAAAAAATGGTTGAAATTTTTTTAGCCTCTTAGATTGGGAATGAATGTGTGTATAAAGAGATATACCTTCTGTGCAACTTTCAGACAAGCATGTGATTGATACAATTCACTGTGCTATCCAGAACATCATATCCAACTCATCAGACAATTTCTGCTTTTTGTACAAGAGAATTGTCTTTATTTGAAGCCTTTTTTATTTACATTTTCTTGCCTACCCATGTTCTATTAAATATCGCCTATGTATATCATATAATAAAAATCTTTTTTAAGGCATGTTCACCCATTTTTCAGTCCAAATGTCCTACTCCATGTATAGATCAGGGAGACATGTATGGATCTTCTAGTCAAAGGACTGTAGCCATTGGATTACATCAGTGTAATCTCTCAATAGTATCTTTTCCTATCATCTCAGCTCTGATCCTCTTCCATTGATCAGAGGGGAAAAAAACATAGTCCTTGACATTCGAGTAGATCTATTGATCACTTCCTCTTTTATACAGACGGGAGGAAATGAAGCAATTTCACAGGAGTTTCGGGTTGACTTATTGCATATTTCTAGGAACGGTCACCACTTTTCATTGTCAGACCATGCAAGAAAACACAGTCAACTATTGTTACGTCATATAAATATTCTATATTTTGAACTTTTTAAGGTGAACAGAATATACCAGTAGACATAAACCTTCCTTCAGAGTTGTGCATTGGTCTGAGCCAATGGCAGCCCTTGAAATCTTAGAGGCTTATAGAAAGTGCAGGAACAATTGAGATCCATTGGAATTTTATGGTCTACTCAGCACTTTCTGTTAAGTAATTATTAGGCTTGATGTTCTCCATCCTCTTCATGACCTTTCCAGGAGCCCAGACTGAAGGCAGGTCCTTCTCAGCAGTTACCATGCAAGAAGAAGTTTTAGAGAGATGGACACGGGTCTCTGTTTTGCTCTCGTCTCCTTGAAATGCCTGATTGATTTCGCGCTCACGTAGCGTAGGCAGAAAGACAGACGCATGACCTTGCATTGAGGAGAGATACCAACTACACAGTAAGATGCCTTTCACGTCTTCATATTCATTTGCAAAATGTATTTACTTATTTTGATAGTGTTTGAAAATTATAGGTGAAGGTGAAAGTGTTGCTACACGTAGGCTGGCTTGGCACTGATATGGTTGGATCCTAAGAGCTTCGTGTTAAGTGCCACAAGTTTCTTGTTCATAAGTTATAAGGGGTATGCTAAGGACAATATTGGAGTCACATTGAGGAAGGATGTACAGTAGATATCCGCAAGCAGAATAAGTAAGACAGGGAATATGCCCTTGTCTAAATAATAAAGAACTAGAAGAAAATTATAAAAGGCGGGTTGTGTTCTCCATGTGACACGGTTCTCTGGCACAACACTTATCCTATGTAAATCACCCACCCAAAAAGCTTCTGTTAGCTCATGTTGTAACGTGTGACACATTTAGACATCTAGGTCCGGCGACCAATAAACTATTTTGGGAACTGTTTGGGGGATATTTATAGACTACTCTTATTGAGAAATATCCTAGGGGCAAAAATAGTAATACTAATACAACAGAGATGATAGAGATCATATAGGTTGATGTTATATGTTTTTGCTCTCATTTATTTATATGCACAGGGGAACTACTAAATTTAAAATTATATAATAACTATGTAATAACTATGTAATAATAATTAGCATGACACGAATAATATCTAATCAAAGGTAATAAAGAATGTCAGTACATTGCCCACTGCTAGAGCATCCACTGATAGAAAAGTCATCATATCACCTCTACCAGCTGCCCACTGTCATGTGGGGTACATGACTATAGCGGTAAAGTCGACCGACTGTTTAAGCTAAGCTTCATTTTTTGCACTGACACTGGTGATTCATTTATGACCATCTCTCCCTATTTTCTAGTCTCTTATTCCTCTAGATAATATATTTCCATTAATTTTTCATCAGCTAGTAATGCGATTACTCCCTCATTCTCTCTCTCTCGCTCTCTCTCCTGCTCTCCCTCCCTCTATCTCAACATGCAGTTGAGAGATTTCGTTACCTCACTTAGGTCCATATAGATTGCTCTCTGCTGCCTTGAGGAAGAGCCATTTACAGACACTAAATGGATGGATTGGGTGTATTACACCACTGCACCGGATATTCTCTTTACCTGTTCTCAGAGTACGCAATTTTGCCTTCATAGATATGACTTATTTAGCCAAACACGCCTTTTGCACTTTATTAAAGTTAAGACAAAATGTAAGCAAATGTGCAAAATATATTATTAAATCCTGCCTGATTTCTGCATTAATATTTAGTTTAATAATAATGCATTAATATTTAGTAATAATTAGAAATTCTACTTGATTAAAAAACAACAAAAAAGAATACACAAAGCTGGTCAGGCAGAGACAAACTAAAAAAACACCAGCCCTCCAGAGAGCTGAACTGGAAGAAGAGAGACCTGTCCAAGATGAAAAAAGAAAATCCATGACCAGCATGTTTAATTGTCACTGAATTCCCAAGTGGCATGACTTTAAAAAAGCATCCACAGGAAGGGAGCTGAGATGTTCGGAAAACATTTAGCGGATCAATATGCCGGGGAGAGCTGAGAGCGGCTGGAGTGTGTGCTCAGGGACCGCACCAAAGCCCTTTCAGTCGGAATACTGTTACACTTCTATTACTCAGATGCAGGGATCGACCTATACAGCATATTTCTGTCTCTCTGTCCAACAGGCACATTATTTACTGCTCTGTGGCTGGGACATTGGGCCCTTTAACTCCATTCTGACCTGGCAAATCAGGCAACTGCTTGTTTTTTACACCAGCATCAGAACTGTGTCTTGTTCTGTGTCTGCAACAAAAGATTTTTTTGAATGCCAGCATGTGGTATTATTAAGTGAAAATAAGATACCAAGGCTGTGCTAACAGGCGTTTTGGTAAAGATGTCAAAGAGATAATTTTATAATTTTTATAACGTCAGAACAGCAACAACAGGAGCCACCCAGGTAGTTATCTGACTTGGGTTTTTTTGCAGTGATATTATCAAAGTTAGTTTGGACACGGGCGCGACTAGCAATTTTGGGCTATTTAAAAGAGTATGAGGTTGGGCTCCCTACCACATCCACGCCACGCTATTACTACTAATAAAATAGATCTCAGATCTCTGTTTGAACTAACACCTTCCCCCTAGTGGTGCTCCCTGTTTGAAACCCTGTCTTGTGATACACTTATAGTAATGTTGTGCAGAAATAAAACATTTGGTTCACTGCATATGAATTATTCAGGAGGAGTAAAGAGGGTCAGTTGCACAGAAAAAACATGACAAAATGATGTAAAAATGCTTAAGAAGCTTATTACCTTCCTTTAGCATGCCGACTTTCAGACACTTCATAAATCGGCAGGCTTGACAGGACTTGCGTCTTCGCTTCGTTATCTCACACTCATTGGTGGCCGGACAGCTGTACTCTATGTTTCCTGAACAGATGAAGAAATGAAGAAATATCAGACCTGTCGTCATATTATTACACAAAAATATCTGGAAAAAATATACATTTCGTATGTCGGCGTGGAATCTGTCTGTTCAGAAGTTACATTAATATATTCATCAGGTCAGATATTGTTTATCATTTATAATTCATACATTAATCCATACAATGGTCTCTTATTATCTTGGGGAAATTGAGTCAGTTATAATAGATAGCAAAAAGAAAAAATAAGAACAGGAAGGTAAGCAAAAATGCCAAATAAACTGACACAATAAAACATACCCACCGATCTACCAAAAGCGAGTCGGATTGAATTTATTTGACACACTGCCTTTCGACTATGTTCGGGCAATCCTGGTCTATTTTGATCTCAAGTTTAATAGCTAGTATAATACCATAGGAATGGTTTGTTTTCAATCTTTGAAAAAAATTGAACAGAATCCAAGCACTGCTTTTCCACATCTGAATATTTAATGCTATTGAAAAATCAGAGAAGAAGAAAAAGAGAAGAAAAAGAAGAAGAGCGTAGGCTAGCAGGAAGAATTCCCAAAATTCTGACCAGTTGTTATTTTGAGATCATTTCAGAACATTCATTTGCACTCTTCAAAGCCCTCCACCCACCAGCAACCAGAACCAGACCACCACACACCACCCCAAGCATTTAAATAATGTTCCACCAAATCTGAACCAGCTCCCTCTGTGGCAAACACCCTTACTATTTACATAGGGCATGTCTACTGCCCTGATGCATTATTCAAGTCGAGCACTTCAGCGCTTAATACAAATGAATAAGGGTTTCATTGGTACACAATAAAAGAGCTGTTTCTGCTGTATTGTGCGACTAACAATAGCTGAAGTACTTGATATACGATCCTATTCTACTTGTGTCTATGTAGGTACATTTAACTAGAGGAAGGCATTTCAATTAGGGTGTGTATGGGTAATGGCAAGAGAAAGCTCTGAATACAAAATAACAGTCCGCTATAAATAGGAAAATGATATAAAAGCACTACAATAACATACTAAAATACAGATTTCGAGTGAGTGTTTGTTTAAAACCTATATAAGCACTTATGCGTGTGCCATTGCCTTTATTTATTTTGTCACTTATACTTTTTACAGCGAAGTGAAATTTGTTTCTTCACATATCCCATCTTAGTAATTTGGGGTCAAAGCACAGGGTCAGCTACGATACAGCACCCCTGGAGTAGGGAGGGTTAAGGGTCTTGCTCAAGGACCCAACAGTGGCTGGCTAGCGGTGTTGGAGCATGAACACAGGTCTTCCTGGTCTTCAGATCAACAACTCAGCGCCTTAACCTTTGTACTTCTTTTGTAACGTCATTGCACACTAAGTTCAAAATTTTGATCAGAAATTTTTACAGGTTAAAAAGTAAATAAGACCCTACGTTGTGTCAATCACTTACTTAGTCAACTTACTAAGATGGGATATGTGAAAAATGCATTTCATTGGCTCTGTACATGTACCTTGCACAATGACAATGAATTGAATATACTTATTAAACACCTTTCCGATTCCATGGTTTGGTGTATGTCTCTGTTTAGGATCAATTTGTTGACTTCAGTATCACTAGCAAAGTAGCAAGCAAAGCCACTGACATACTGAAGTAAAGTTTGAATCTCTGACTATTTTTTAGGACAACAAATATGAAAAAAAAGGCCTCAGTGTGCTTTAAGGCTAAATATTACATTGTTGTAGACAATAGTCTACCTGTTCCGACTGTTATCGTGCACCAAATGCATTTTCTATTTCAATTTTAGAAAACAACTACTTATTACTTTACTAATATTACTAATTTACATGAATACATCCAAATGTATTCTTTTAAGCTTTTTTTAATCTATTTTATCAAGTACTGTAGGCTAGAAACGTTACATGCATTCATGGTTTCGTCTGCTTCCCTCCATTTCCCGTTCCCAACTTGAGCAATTATGTTAACATTATTGTGCGGATCAAGTGGAAGGTCCCTAGATATATTAAATAATTAGAAATTCCACTTCTTAACTGGGTTATACAAATCAGTATGCAAATTCCACAGATCTCTTTGGAGTTGGGAGTAAATAAAGGTGTGAAAATTAGAGTGATGAAGTCAGACTTGCTCGTCTTCCTGTTTTCCCTTTCGTTGGTGTGAAAAACAAAACAGTCGTAATCAAATGCATTTCCGTTGTGCTTCTACGCCAGCTGAGGATTGGTGGAAGATTTAAACACATTTTTTTTAGTTCCAGTTTTCAGAGAACATCCTAAAACTCTTTGGGTTAATATGTTTTACGCACAAACATGTTACTAAATACTAAACATACTTTTCTTTCCTTTAAATACCTATACTAGCGTTTTATATTTAGTGTTATTTCATGAAGCATAAAAATAACTTGCATGGAAAAAATGATTTAAAGCCAACAGGGTTTTTTTTTCTTATTATTTATCTGTCTCAATTTCTTTTATGGCTTTTCAGGACCTGTGCCAGGGCATGGTGTGGGGAGGACACAGGGCGAGTAAGTAAATTATAGTAAAATGGCAGGTATTTCTCATCAAAATCTAAACTGACTTTTACAGGCTTACTGTCAAGCTCTATTACCGGGGAGAAAAAGGAAAGGGCCTGTTGCTAGGGTTTACTTTTTATCCTCTACTTGTGTTCAAAGTGAGTAGTAGAGTCAGAGGATGCATGGTGTTTGATTGGTGGTCTGCACAAGGTGTTTAGGGCAATGGGGGAGATCGAGATGGTGCTAGTCACGGATGGAGCGTTATCAGAGATGACGTTAATTTGGGGCTTGGCTTTGACTGATGTAACTATCTCAACGTGCAGGTTCAAAGGGGGCTTTTTTTTATACACTGGATGAATGGATGACAGAAGATGGATTTGCCATCCACCTTTGTGTTGAAAAGGTAGGGCCAGTGGAGTCTTTGTCTCTGGGGAGGTTGAGGGTTGGGATGAAGTGAACCGAAAACGTAAGCTCAATAAGGCCAGGAAAACGGAGAATGGAGAAAAAGAAAGTTCAACTTCATGACAAGGTGTTCTACTCTCAGTGCAATAACATGCTAGAGGATACATCAATAATTAGACAAAAAAAATACTGCCACTTATTGATAGATTAGATTTCTGTTGACTTTTTATTTAGCTTGGTATTAAACTACACTGGTTTAGAGAAAAGTGGTGGCTCGATTCAGGGAGGTGTAGAAGGAGATAAAAAGCGCATGAAATATGAAACAATACATTTACATTTACAGCATTTGGCAGGCGCCCTTATCCAGAGCGACGTACATTTATCACATTTATACAACTGAGCAACTGGGGGTTGACGGCCTGGCTCAGGGGCCCAGCAGTGTTGTTTTGGTGGAGCTGGGAATCCAATAAAATGTTTATTCTAGGTTTGAGTATATAACATGCATCATACTTGTAGGAAGAGTGATGTTTGCTGGGGAAAAGCACACCGCTTGCGGTACATATTGAATATGCTTGGGTATGACTTCGAGAGAGTTTAAATGCCTGCAGTTTACCTGCTATTCACTGTGAGGCTTTAGATCGTCTTGGGGTTCCTAAGGCAAAAGCGGCGTGTGCTATTTTGACAACTCATTTTTCAATAATACTTGTGAATGTGGAGAAGGTATTACATGTTTGGCAGTAAAAAAGCCATTTTGCAGCAGCATTAAGGCTGAATGGAATTGATTAAAATGACAAGGCAAATTAAATGCCACCTCTCCTGCTTTGTCCTCATTAAAGGGACGCCAGCTCACACTTACAACCCTCGTCAGCCTCATTATTTACTTAATTAATCACGTCTAATTCACATCACTTACCCTGTTTTTTTTTTCTTTAAGTGCTCTTTGTCTGCTGCCCATTCGCTTCCTCACTCATCCTCTCAGCCACCCTTTGTGCCTTTTTATTTTTTTTAGTTTATTTTACCTCCCAAATCCTCCTGTGTTCAGTCTGGGACCATGTCTGCTTATTATGCCATTAGCCCGCCTCTCTCCTGCTCTTTCAAAAGAGCATCAGTGTCCCTCTCCAATCTAAAGAAAGTCTGCAGGTTTTTTTTCTTCTTCCCCTTTTTTCTTCCCTTCTTCCTTCCCCTTCACTGAAATTACCCAGCGACGCGTGCCTGCGTTTCTAATTGTGGCGGTTGTCCCCGGAGACAGCCCCCTCCCTTTGGCCTAATGAAAAGCCTCGGCCTTAATTACTCCTTCTGAACGCTGATTGTTATTGACAAAACTCCTGTGGCTTGGACAAACGGCACAAGATTAGGTCCATTACAGGCAGCCCTCCAAGAGGAAGAAAAGAGCAAAAGAGAGGGAGAGATAGAGAAGAAAATTTCAACTTGACATAGAGAGGAGGAATAAGTAAAAAGATCTTTGACATTTTCTTTCATTTCTTATAAGGAACGCTCCTCTTCTTAATGGTTCAGGCCAACCCTTCATTTTAAACAGCTCATTCTTTCAAGAATCTGTTTTTGCCTCTTCAGGTTAATAGCCTTTTGTACGCCACTAAGAAGTCTGCTTCTAAATATGTGACTTGAGGGGGAAAATCTCATCTTTTGTCAATAGCGGAGGTTGCTCTGGGCTCCAAAACAAATAGAAGGATTTGGATGAGGGCAGTTATTTGTCTGCAAAAAAGGTACATAGACTGTTTAAAGCTGATAGAAGCACTGGGCCAAATTCAACATCGCAGTCAGGACAGAAATAAAACTGAATAAAAACGGTAACTTTTGCCATTAGTAATCTCAGTCTACTATCTAATAGTGATATTAAGAACATGAAAGCAGAGCCAGTATCATGTGTAATAAGGCCACTCGATCATTGGGATATGCATTAGCGGGTCCATGTTGTTAAAAGTTTACAATGGCAAGAGCAATAAGACCAGGATGTAATTATGGGTAGTCATGTTTTATTCTTTCTCTGTTTTTCTTTCTTTTTTCTACCTATGTGTCTTCATTGTGCCTGTACCAAAGCAGTGTGACTCGTCTGTTGGGCATTGGTACTGACAATGTGCATATCAGACAGCGCAAAAATCATATAACAGAGTGTGTGGAACTGATAGACAACACGCTCACAAAATAGATCGCAAAATTTTAAGACACGCCAACAGATGGCAGCACAAATCACAAGGAGCACAACCTTGCGTGCAGCCTTGTGCTGCCGTCTGTTGCTGTGTCTGGAAACTTTTTGATACAATACATTGCCGAAGTGTAAGATTCTAAAATGCCCTGGTATTTATAACAGAAATCGAATATTCCAAACTGTCAAGATCTACATATTAATAAAATGTATACTAAACCTGTCATGTGTCTTCTTAATTTTTAATTGATGGTCTAATTTATTAAAACAACCACTATAAGTAAATTCTGCATCTTTTTTAAAACTGTTTTTTTACTGTTGACTGCACTCTTCTACAAATATAGTATCATATTAATATTTAATATGATAATATATTATTAACTGGTTTTAATAAGACTTCAGTGGTGATATGCTATTTGAAGCATGGAAAAATAGAAGCCAGTGAAAAATGTCCTGTCTTTGATTTCTATTCATGTCCGGTCAGTGTGGTCATCTGATCTTGTGTCAGTGTAATAATACACGCCTTGCAGACAAGCAAATGAATTGATTATGGTGATGATGTCACCACTGTTGCCAAATGGGACACTGTCCACTGTGTGTGTGTGTGTGTGTGTGTGTGTGTGTGTGTGTGTGTGTGTGTGTGTGTTGTGCACATTACTGAATGGAGTTGAATGATTCAGAAATCCAAAATCAGCATATTATTATAAATACTAAACATTTAATTCTAAGTTTGATGTTGCAGTATTTAGCATGAGTCCTACAGCTTATGGCATTTTATTGGTGTCAGTACCTTGTATGGTCCTTTTGAAGAAGGCTTTGCATGCTTCGCAGGAGGCCACACCATAATGGTAGCCAGAAGCAATGTCTCCGCATACCAGACACAGTCGTTTGGGGATGGAGTTAAGCATGTACTCGCACTTGATAGGGCCCGAGTCATCAAGCAGCGTGCTGGAGCAATCATCATAGCGCTTGCGGCAGCCGCTACCCGCTGCGCCGAGGGGTCCCGCCGGCGTGAACATGGGTGGAGAGTCGAGGCCGTTGGAGTGGCTGTGGATAGCACTGCCGTAACCACCGCTGGCGTCCGAGTGTGCACCGGGACTTGGGTGGCTGGCGGTGTCCACCAGTGAGGATGGACTGGACGGCTCTGTCTTTATGTATGAGCCACAGCTGGAGGGCAGGTGCCGCTCCTCAGCGGCCATCCTGTTCAACAGCCTAAGCAAAGAAAAAAAAAAAACAGAGCAAATTCAATATCCAGAAATCGAATATTCCAAACTGTCAAGATCTACATATTAATAAAATGTACACAAGACTTTACTGTCACAGGCATTGCTAGAATGTGCTAAGGAAGTTTTATTTCATTTTATATTACACAAGCCTAAAAGGAGCCGCGTTATTCTGAGATTGCAACAGAAAGAGATGCTTTGAAATGGATGCATGTTATGAGTATTGTAAAAAAAAAAAAAAAAAAAAACTTGCTGTCACAGTAATCTAATCATTGAGCTCGGATTCTGGGACAAATGACAGCATGCTTATATTTAAAAAGAAGAAAAAAGGAAAGAAAAGAAAAAATACACCCACATTGTAAGCATGCCAGGGAAGTACATAAGAAGTGGAAAGGAAAATTTAAACCGAGGAGGAAGAAAAAGACACACAGGGTTGGGATATATTAGTGGAGTGTTGCCTAAAAACATGTAAAATCTGCATTTGTACAGATTAAACTGATAAAAAAAGGCGTAATCATCTATTACTTGTCCTGTACATATGTTCCATTTTATTCTTATCATGATATAAAAAGGGAGGAGCTGCATTGGATCAGTCATCCGTTACGCATGTGTTAGTATCGGGTGCAGACAGCGGGGTGAGAGGTCAGCATTTGCTCACATTATCGAAATTGAGCATCACTTAACTTTATGCAAATCAAGTTGCTGGGGTTAGTTTTTGAGTGGCAGGCCCACACCCCAAGCATTTTGTTTTAGTGTATTAGCATAATTAGCATACTGCTAACTAATGGCAAATATTGACACACTGAAGCTTACATGTCAGTGTCACGATTCCGCTTCATCAGCAAAACAAAGTGTTTCTCTCGGGCAATACAAAAACAAAGATAATCCATAGAAACCCAAGAGCTTTTTGAAAAAGAATGAAGAAGAAATAAATGTGAGATAGAATAGAAAAAATATCCGTTCTCTGTCCCTCTGCTGGTACTGTGTCCCTCCCTGGCCGATTTAATAGTAAGTGTGGGTGACTGTAGGGATCAGGGTCTGGGGTCAAAGATCACCCTTACTTTCTCATCCTGGCTTCTGGTGGCTGAGGATACAGGGTCAAGGTGTCAAATTAAATCATTGCTAGGCTTTTCTCTCTCTCGCCCCACTATGTATATTCATCGCAGCCACAGCTGCCACCACCTCTGGAAATTCACAAAAAAGGTTAACTGCTAAAATAAATAATAAAAAACCTCCCTGCCTCCTGTTAAAACCGTCGACCTTGCAGAAAAAGGCCTTTGTCTGGGCTTCTTTCGGGGTCTGTATAGTGAGATTCGATCTAAATCAAATGCAAAAAAAGTTTGGTACTAAAACCAGGAAGTGTCTACTACACGCAAAAATATAAAATTACATTACATATATTGACTTCCTAACACAAATTCAGAAAACTTCATCTGCCATTGATTTAGCAATTTCTCAATACAGACGTGTGTGTGTGTGTGAGCACCTTTTCACACTATTAAAAGCTGTATATTTAAAATGTCAGTAGATGTGACATTTTCATATAGCCTTAATTTCTTAAATTCGATGGGGCTCGGATCAAAGGCCAGGGGTTAGTATGGAGGTGACACTTAACATAATTGTATATTTTAACTTCCAGCACTGGGTTCTTGTTAAAAATATTGCTTCAGATGAATGCACCATTCTTACACCACTCACATCACACCTTTTTACATAATCAAAGTCATCTGCCATTGAGCACACCAAAAATATTATACTAAATACTAAAATGTTACAAAAACCTTATACTAACCCGAAAGAAATGAAAGTCTAAAGTTCACATTTCTCTGTGCTTTAACTCACTATGCTTTGAGCACCACAACAAATATCTTTTTTGCCTCTTTTTTTCTTCACCTCCCCCTTTTGATCCGCCGCACCCCCATCAAAATTCATGCTGAACGCTGGCCGCAAAAGCATAATGTTCAGTTTGAGGCTAATCTGATTCCTTGTGGAGGTCCTAACAGAATTTTAGCTGCTCTAATGTCATTGTGCCACAGCGGCGGCGCTGGAGATTAGCTGCTCTAATGATCCCGTGCCCTCTGTGCTCCTGTAGGCCACGGACAAATGCTGAGTCTCTCACCCTCAGTGGCATCTTGTTTTTCAACCTCACTCTGGCATGAAAAACCTTAGACATCTTATAGAAAAGCTAACTTCGCATAGCCACTGGAACCACCACAATAAAGTTATTGTATTTGATAAAAAAATTCAGAAATTCATTCTAAATGTATGGATAAGCGTCCTGTACACAATTCCTACACAGTTAAGTATGCCGAATTTATTTTACCAAGCTCTGCCTGACTCTTTGTGTCTCTCTCTCTCTTCCTAACACACACACACACACACACACACAGAGCGGGAAGTCCTTTGCAGACAGGGCGCTATCAGATGGCCCTCTGAGGAGGCAGGGGATCAGTCAGAGGACCCCAGGCGATGTGCCTGATAAGGGTCTGGCCTGGGAGCAGCCACTGGAGGAGGAACTCAATTAACTCCTGACAGGCACTCACACTCCTCTGGGCTTGCAGGCAACAGTCAAGCCTTGCGGGCAGCTGCCACGCTGCCACGTTGCCCTTTTCCTCTAGAGGCAGTGAGCGGCGCAGGGGGCTCTTGCTGAGACGAGGTAACATTTACAGCAGGGATAGATTCACTAAACAGTAAGAATAAAGCAACTACATTAGTTTTAACTGTAAAATGTATGACCAATAGAACAAAGTGCATTTTGCGATTAAGTCGCTGTGTCTTCATGTGCAGACAATATTTTGTTTGGAAACAGAAGCATGCAAATGAAATGGGGCTTTTTTAGATGAAGGTCATTCTCTAGAGAAAGGAAGGGGGGTGAGGTACAAGCCAGACTGGTCCAGTGAGGACGGCTATAAAATATGGAGAATGCCTCTGCCTAGCCACATAAATGCTTTGGGTTAACAGCTACCAGGGGAATATTGGGGCCTGAGACCCAGGGGCAATTTTTTAAAATAGTGTGTGTACGTTTTAGTGTGTTTGAAATACAGAGAGAGAAAAGTAAGTGCACACTGAAAGCGTTATTATAATATCAAGGCAATAAAGACACTAGGATCTGTTTATCTTTGAAAAAGCTCATTTTGAAGATTGTTATTCATATTTTCTTCTAAGAAATCAGGCACAGAAATTGGGCAAAAAAACCCAACTTTGTTATGGAGCACTGCCAGGCAAAGACAAAGATTGACGAAGCCAATAACAAAACGTTTAGTGAATGAGTAGTGAACACACCGAAAGAGAAACTGAAAAAGGAAGAGCAGACGTCGCACCGCAGAAATGGAGAATCATCTGGATGATGGAGCAGAGAAGCAGAGCAGGCCGGAATAGAGAATAAGGGAAATGCAAGAACGAGTGAAACAAGAAAGAGAGAAAGGGCAGTGGATCAATAGTCCGTGTGGGCTACTCGCTGTGGCGGCTGGTGCTGGGTTACCACAAGGGGGACAGGCCCGGCCCAGCAGCCCGGCAATTAAACTGGCACGTCTGCAACCCAGGATTAAATTTAGCCCCTTTCGTCTGGCTTCTTCACTGCAGTCTTTATAAAACTATGAGCTCACTCATGACAACAACATGAGCTCTAGCTGTGATCGCTACCCCTGCCTGGTCTGATAGCCCGGCCCAGACGCAGATCATATTTATTGATCTTTTCTTTCCTTCCTGTTTGGAGGAGAGGGGGTTGGAGCAGGAGGGGGAGTATCTTTAGACAGTTACACTCCATCCACTGACGTAAGCCATTTTGGAGAGAATTTTAGACAATAACTGAAGACACTGATCAGCTGGGAGTTTTGCATCATTTCACACAGCTGCTGGTAGGAAATTGTCATAATTTATTATATGTTTTTTTTCATCATTTATTACTATCATTTGGTAGACCAAACAGAAGCCACTTGGTGGTGCTGGGAATCAAACCATGATCTACCAGGTTGCAGCCCAACACCTTAACCACTGCACTACTACTTCTATATTTATGGTAAAAAAATTGAAACAGCGGTATCGGTATTAGTATTTTTTTCAACCCACTCTTTTTATTTCTTTCTTTTTATCTTATAGACTTATTTAGTAAAGTATGTAAGGATTATATATCATAATACTTCTAAGAATCCTGTTATTTACACCTGGTACTGATGCAACATCTTATAAACAGGATGAACCATTACTATGGCGTTTCCGCTGTAAACTAGTGCTTTGTACTGGACACAGACATTTCGATAAATGTCTTATTTTTTAGTTATATATTAAATAATGTCTAATAAATGACCTGATTTATTCCACTGTTTGTGCTGCAGTGCAATGCAGAAAAGCTGCTTCTTTTCAAGCGGGTGAAGTATGCACAGCTCTGTTCATTCTATGGCAGTGAATGGGTTAACCTTAAACTGTGCAAGCCCAGCGGTAAAGCTCCCTATTGAATTGAACAGCTCATCATATGGAAAAAGTAGTTCAGTCCTCGCTTGGCACACACTAGGGAGGGTTTTTTAAATCGCTCCCTTTTTCGTTTTTACATTATAAATTATGTATAATGGTACTTTTCCTGCTAAATAATTAGCTGACATCAAATACATTCAGGGCCTCTAAAATGGAGTGAAATGAGCATGTGGGTGTCCCTTTGTAGAAATAATTCAGGGTGTCTTTGGTTTACTAAGGGGAAAAAAAGTCTTTTCGACTTACATCATTGTGAACAGTTTCACTCACCATATGAGCGAAAACATTTGGAAAGTTTAAGACCCTTATATGAACTTGTCCTTCCTACATTGTTCTTTCACTCAGTATAATATAATGATATAATGTCTGACATTTCAGAAGACTGTCTCTCAAATCCTACACATTTTTACAGAAGCCTTCAGATTGATGAGGCAGAAGTGCAAAAGTATGCTTCACATTTAAAAAGACCCCAAAACTAATTTTGCCATATTAAACACAAACGAAACCTCATTCCCTAATCAAATTTAACATCCAGCAAAGTCGAGATAACTAAATACGCATTTAAATGAATACAAGGCTCTTTGAGAACTAATGCATATGTACATAGCGCTGCCGAAGCCCATTTATTTCCAATCCCAACAGATGAAATTATTATTATTATTATTATAAAGGCATACCATTATGTGTATATTACAGATCTGAGTGCATAAGCTGGAAATTGTAGACAAAGACAGAAGCAAGGAATGATGCATGAAATTAGTTCATTAATCTTCCTCTGATACACTGTCCTTGTTTAGAGGGGAACTCTGCCTGCTATGAACAGAGCCCATCACTCCATAGACATCAATTACTCTCTTCATCACAGGGAATGCCCAGTGGAAAATGCAACACACATACATATACAGCCGGGAGAGATGAACGCATCCACCTGACTCGCCCCTCGTGCAGCTGACAATTACCGCACAATCAACTGTAGGAATGTTTGCACCTTTACTCATGCTCAGTCATGAAGAAACTGAGTTAAAGGGAAACGCAGTAATGACTGCATTAGAAGAATCTGTTTATTATATGATGGCACATCAGGTCAACTAGATACACAGATTCTGCACAATTATAAAAATAAAATAATGGAACTTAAAATAAAGCAGCATTAATTTTTTGTAAATAGTTTTAATGGAAGATTTGTTATACTATACATTTTGTCTTGGATATTGTGTAAAATACTCATGCTTGTGTATTGTTATAATTCACTGTATTTATTTAATATAACAGTATATTTGTTTTATAAAACAATGCTACATAATTATTTATCCCTTAAATGAAAAATAAATTATTTAACAGATATTTAATTAGTTTTAATACATACATTCTATTTATGTTGCCCAACTAAATCAAAATAATAATTTAATAATATAATAATAATAATTGCCAGCCAAATATTTGTACAGTTAAACCAATCTTTTTTTTTTGGTTCAAACAAAATTCTCACACATACACACACACACACACACACACACACACACACACACACACACACACACACACACACACACACCAAATTGAAGCTTGGAACAATGTGAACAATATGGCACAAAATATCATATTGCAACAACTGAATAAACCTTTATAATATGTTTTAACCTATTTAGAGTAATTTATTCTTAATTTATTTAACTCGATTCTATATTCTATTTCCATAAAAAAATTAATCCTCAACTATATCTTAATATCTATAACATACTTTCATTTCTTTCTTTTGGACTACAAAAAATTATCCAGCCATAAACAACTTTAAAAATTAACATAAGCTTCAAATTGCCATCGGAAAAATACCAACAATTACATGCCATCCGACATGCTGATGTTCAAACCTTACTAACAAATATGCTCAAAGCACCGCTACGAAATTGCACGTAGATCAGAGCTTCAAATAAAGAGCACATGACAGCTACAGCTGGGGCGACTGTAAACCAGAGCTCTCGTCCAAAGCACTCAGTGACTCGCTTGAGCCGGCTGGCAGTTTCACCCAAACGCATTTGCCAAAAAGTTTCCAGTGCAGTTCTCAGCATGACTCCACTCTGTGACATGCGTCAGATACAGCAGCAGTACAGCTCTCACCATATCAGTGTAGGATAAGATTTACATTACAATACACTTTGCTTCACTGCCTGCCATTTGCCTGTCAGCACTGAAGGAATAATAGGACTATATAATGAATAAAGATTATTAATCTGGTTAAGAGAACACGCGGATATTAAATAAGAACAAACAGACAGGTTAACTTTTTACAGTTAGAAGAGGCAGATGTCTCTTAGTGCTCTTAGGTTTGTATATACAATTGTTTAGCTGTCATGTGTAGTTATTACATTTACGGAATTTGGCAGTGGGTTTAAGGGCTTTGTTTAGGGGCCTAGCAGTGTCAACTTGGTGGTACTGGGAATCGAATCCACAATCTTCCAATTACAAGTCCAAAGCCTTAACCACTGTGCTACCACTTTCCCGCTAACACTTATTATGTACTTAGTACTAGCAGTGTTGGAAAGGGTTATTTTGGAAATTGTATAGACTACAGATTATAAATTACCCTATTTTAAATGTAATGTAGTAATGTACCTTTTCAATTACTTCATAAAAGTAAAATAACTGATTAAATATTTGATTACTTTTTAATTACTTTTAAGTTTCGAAAGGATATTTTTAAGTAAATCATTTCCAAACATGTAGACTAGGCTGGGTTAATCTTACTCTCAGAAAGGTTGTAGTAACCTAAAGCTTTCAGTGGAAATGAGCAATAATGTGATTGGTAGACGGGGTGCAAAGTGAATTTAAACCAGAGAACCAATCAAAAGCATCAGAATAGAAATGCTTTAAGAAACAGCTTCAGCAGAAAGGCATCTTGCAAATCAATAACAGGCTAAGCAACAACAAATTATCAATTAATCAACATATCCTAGGGTTTTTTTTAAGACAATATATTCAGATATTATCCTATTTGTAACCTTTAACATTTTCACAAGTAACCGTAGTTTGATTTCACATTTTTAAGTTACTTTTACATTTAGTTTATAATTCACTGTAACTAGTTACTCCTTAACACTGGTACTTATAAGGGCGGTGTAAAAATATCGATACAGCTAACTATCACAATTTTTTTTCATGATAGTGTATCGATATTATGGCCTTTAATATCGACACATATTTAAATTACGTTTTAAACTGATTTACGTTTGTGTTAATATTAAATTAAAACCCTTATTGTATGTCCAACCACTTCCTCCTTCACTCCTGTAATTGTCACTGACACATACAGTCGGTGTCTCAGAAGCAAACATTGCAGAAAAAATAATTGATTTGTTAATTTTTTTAATTATTGCATTGTATTACAATATGCACTGTACTGCGATATATCGTGATGTATTGTATCGTGACTCATGTATCGTGATATGTGTCATAAGTGAGGCCTTTGTCAATACACAGCTTTAGTATGTATGTACCAATACAACAGTTCTTTTATTGAAATGTAATCGATGTACTTGCAACATGCCCTCGTTTTTATAGCACCACAGTCCTAAAAAATTACACAATATATATATAGGAATAATATGTGCCTAAGTGACAGTATATGCCTAATTTACTTGACTTGTAGCTGGTTTAATAGCTTTAAAGCACTGTTCTTTATTAATGTTTAAAATAGTTAAAACAATTGAATAAAGGCAAAAAAAAAACTTTCAACACATCCTGACTCAGTAAATCATCTTAAATAATGTACATTAATCAATAATACAACAATACAGCAATAATTACATGGATGGAGTTTGATTTAAATTAGTAATACATGCTACAATTATAAAAAGTCTACTCATTCTCAGTCTTCGCTTTCACAACTATTCCACCGAAACTACCAAGCTTATGTTAGAAGCACGGGTAACTTTTCCTGTTGTTGTTGTCTAAATGTGTGTGTATGTTTGTGTGTAAAGAGACAGGATAGGTGTGGGCTTCACCGGTGATGTTGCTGGGGGTGAACGTCCTGCATTAGCCGGTTGCAGCGTGCACTCAGTTCGACTGTCAGTTAGAATCAGAGCCTGTATTGTGACGGACCATTTCAATATTGATTTCATAAATAAACAGAGCTAACCATCGATCCTAATGTTATTTTGCATTTCAATTACTGCTCAGAAACATAACCTTCAAGCGGCTGAGCGTTCAATACCAATAACATTCTCTGATAAATGCTCGCATAGCCACCCAACGCACGTTGTGGTCCGTCCCTCCCATCCACACAAAGTGTAAATTAGCGGACTTAGCGTTTTCCCCTCCATAAACATTTAATTAGGGAGCGAATCAGAAAGCAGGACAAGGATCGTTTTTGTGATGTCAGTGGGATTGACAGTGTCACTTTTGCAAACAGAGACAGAGGGCTTTGCACAGAGCCACGCTGTCACACTATCACTGTAAAACCCAGTAACATTAAATGCAGCCCCGGCTGTTACGCTGTTGTCAGTTTTTATTAGATTTAATCTCAAAGGCAGTGGAATTTATTTTCCCCGTACATTCATTCCACAAAAGCAAGCATTTATTAATCTCTTTTAAAGTAAATCCTTTAAACTCATTTTTTTCCTGTAGAAGAACACGAGTTTGTGAATCGTGACTGCGCTCTTGGTGTTGGCGCAACAGGAAGATGTGCTGACGCACGGTGTCAGTGTAAGCAGTTGCTTGTGGGTGGGTGGAAGCAGGAGGATGCAAGGCCCCCAGACTGCGCCGTGATCTGGCCCCAGCTCAGGCAGACATTATCCTCAGCGCGCTAATGGACCCCGCTTTATTTTTAAACACACTGTCACAGTGAGGCTCGGATGCCAAGGTTACCTTCGAGAGAATGAGAGGGGACGGTGACGAGGGCTTCTTTGGTTGCTGCCGCAAGGTGTGAGAGTGCTGAATGCGGGCGTGAGACTGCAAAGCTCTAAAGTTCAACAAGGTCACGGTATAACCGACTAACCCTTAGACATACACAGGCGTGTGAATCAGACGTTTGTGAATAAATACAAAATATAAATACTTTTTGTATTAAACTATGGAAAAATTGGATTAGGCATTAAAGTGTTTGTATGTGTACATGAAAGACAGAGAAAGAGAAAAACTGGCAGTGAAACATGTGTGACACAAAATGCAGGTTTGCAACTGTCAATACAGGGCGCATCCCAAATCACCTCGGGGGAAGGCAGCATTCCCATGTGGGCCACACGAATGCACAACCACTAAGTCAATTCATTTACAGTGCAAGGAATGAGCGTGCTGTGCACGGCTTACCAGAAGCGAGAGGGCTCCTTCTGAGTGGCCAGAGAATGGGACAAGGAGGCCCTGTTGGTAAAGGAGACGTGTTTAGAAACAGAGACACAGCAATACAATAAGAAGAAAAAAAAAAAAAAAAACAATTGTCATTTTGTCTGCTAGCACATGTCTGCTGTTATAGCATCACAGCTCTACAGAGTGTATACAGTGTACAGTGTGTGAGCAATGACACGTGCCATAAGACTGTGGGTTCGTACGCTTGCGGCCTGGACTCATCAAGCCTCTCGGTTTAGGAGAAAGGTACTGTAGGTCGAGCGCTGCCACTGGCCCGTGTAGATAATGTATTCTGTAACCAAATTACCGTAAGCCGATCCCATCTGGATAGTGTCGGAGTGGGGGCTGCTGTTTAGCCACGATAGCATCTCCACGCAGACAGCAAAAATCTGATTAACCCAATAGCACTGAAACACTTGGTCAAAGAGCAAGAAGCTTTTAACTTAAGATACACTAATACAATTCCGCTGCCTTGTTTTCTCTACAGCTAATATGATAAAAAAAAAAAAAAAAGCAGCCGAAGGGTGGGAAAAAAAGAGCAGAATCAGTAGGAGGGATGTGCATTTTTAAGCATTCAACAAGCCAACTTGGGAATGAAGTCAAACAAATTTAAGTGTAATTCATCATTGAGTGCTTATAGAGGTTCGCCACAGAAATACATAATCGGACTGTCATTCGGCTGTGCGCTAACACGGGAGGGGGGGACCGGTGTGAGTGAGAAAACACGATAGGCTTGTCAGTAAGTAAGAAACACACAGAAAAGTCTTGTCTCTTTTCATTTTTGCTCATCATGAAATGCTATAAGCAAAGAAAAACTCGAAGTGACACGGCACAATATTGCCAGATTTTGGAGTGGAAAAGAAGCACCACACCAGCTCGAGAGGGGCAATAAACAGAGACATAACCCTTCTCTATCCCTTCAGCTGCTGCCTGCACTCCCGCATGCAAACTTAACAAAGAAGAGGCTAGAAAAATAAGCGGAACCGACAAACACGATTCCCACATGAGCCAAACACAACTGTTACATTTAGCAGAAAACCGGATCCAAAAACATTTCACGCTCAGTGGGGTCGTCTGGGTGAAAAATGTCCTGGGTAATCATCAATAAGACGTTTGCGTCTGGTACTAATAAACAAGCTACTAATGTGTCTGTTAACAGTGGAAAATAAAGTGATGGGTCACTGTATAAGATGTTTTTAATGAAATAAGCAGTAGCACACAAATAGACAGCAGTGTTTCAGTGTAGATTAAGATAAGTATAGATTTTAAACTCTATTACAATATAATTCAATTACTTTTATTCAACTCAATTGAATTACTAATCTAAATTCTCTACAAAATATATTTTTAATAATTAGCCTATTTGTTCACTTTTAAAATTAGCTAGTACTTTTCTGGGTTTTTTTTATTACTTTTAATTTACAGACGACTAAAATGCAAACAAAACCAACAATAACACTGAAAGCAGAAATAAATTGCATTAAGGCGTAAATTCGAACGGATTCTCGAGACAAGCGCCTAAAAATCTCGTCCACACACACTACATACAAAAAACTATTTTTTTTTTTTTCAAATACTTACTAATTAATTTTACTACTTAAGAACTTACAGGCTTCACACACACACACACACACACACAGCAAACAGAAATTGAGCGCTGATGTTAAGCTACACCCAAACCAGAAACCTGAATGTAAAACTGACATTCACTGTGAATTTAATTTTCTTTTCTTTTTTTTATGTAAGAAAATGATGCTTTATGATTTTACTGTTGCTTGTTATTATGGTATGTTTAAATAATGTTTATGCCAGCCAGACATTAACACACTATCTTCCACTGATCTTGCATTACTAAACACTGTAATATAGTGTGTTTAAGTCAAGATTACACGTATCAATTTGTATAAAACAGGATATAAAATGATGGCTTTGATATCGAACTGCTTTTTTTTCTTTAACGCTGTACACACCTGCGATCAGTCTTTGTTCATATTTTACAAGCTTCTACCAATCACTGCTTTTTAGCAAATTACACCGAAATATTTTATTTTATTCTTTTTCCGCTGTATTTGTCAGCATGTCAGAAAATTGACATACATTATTAACATCATTAGATAAAAATACATAAACAAATTAACGTTGATAATAAAATATTATTAGCTAGGCTAATAACATAAGATATAAATGTAAAATAATATAAAGTGTATATCGGTTCTATATGAATTATAGTAGAAATAGAAAAGGTAAGAGGATATACATTTTTTTTAGTTATATGAATAAATATTTAGACAACTGAATGAATATTTTTTTCTTTAATAATTTTTTCACACATTACTTAAGTTCTCTAAAAATATTTTAAATAAAAATAAATTATTTGAACATAAACAAAGCAAATCCAATTAAAATTGTAATTTATATTTATATATACATATTAATTTAAATACTGGATAGAAAAAATCTTCCGGCAAACAGGAAAAACACACACAACACTAAAGAATATCCAGAAGCACATTCAGAAATACTTTTTAGTATTTGAACATGCAAAATATTTTCAGTTTTAGGAGTTTTTTAAGGAAGTGTATATTTGAGGCAAGGCAGTCCTGTGTCTGTGTGTGTGTCTGTGTGTGTATATAAAGAAAAGCACTAATCCTGTTTAGTGCTAAAGTACAAAGCAGATTAAAATATGCGTGGCTAAGGAGTTAACGAGCTCGGCCGGGGCACAGAGTGGTCAGCGTCCGAGCAGACACACTTCCCCAAACACACACACATGCTCACACACACTCACACACTTCATCCTGCCGCACTGTCAATTCAGCCCTGTTTCATTCCATTCCTTCGTTGTCTGTGTAATCCTATACCTCGCAGCAAAAATAAAAAAAATCCATACAGCTGAGTTACTTGCCATTATTCTTTTTAATCATATCAATCTTTCAAAGCTGCCACGGTGTGTATCATTTTATGATAATCCAGCCACAACAACACACACATTTGGCTGATTGGATTTTTAGCATGAAAAGAGTTATTGTCTTAAATTATGAGTGCTTTCAGTACGGCTTGTGATTTGTCCTTTCAACATGATGTATATCTACACGTCCCGAGATTAGTCGGTGAGCACAAAAATAAAGAAATGAATTAACCTCTGACGGCTATAAATTGTCGGGAGGAGGGCGGAAAGAACATGCTTTTCAAAAAGTATATGTAGGTGTTTAGGTAGGTCTGATTAAACTGATGAGGTGTTAAGCATTTAAAAAGAAAAGGTAGAGTGAATAATTAAAAAAACAGACCGTTCAGAAATTTGTGCAGAAAAAATGACTAGAAAGCAAATTGTGTTAAATAACACTAAAAGTGTACAGAGATAAAATTGCACTAGGGGTTTAAAAGCAGAAGTTTTAGAAGTAGCGGCGGAGCGGGACAGGCGTGAGAGTGTAACAGTGTGAGTTCTGAGCAGCACCGCAATAAGCCCGTTCTCCCGCTATCATCCTTTCTTTTTTTTCCTTTACGCCAACTAATAATCTCATCCCCTTAAGATTAGTTTAAACCCATTTCTTTCCTTTTATTCTTATGTCTTGAACAGCATGTAGGACTTTGAGTGCTGCTTCAGGGATTCTTTACTCCCTCTTTTTGTCCTGCATGAACAAGTACCTTTAGAACTGTTTTTTTACTTTCTATTGCAGATAGACAGACTTACACACATACAAACAAATAAAAGGAAGTTAAATCAAGGCAGCTTCTAATTGATTGGCTACGCATTTAATGCAATGTTTAAAAAGGGCCACACATAGCAAACAGCCGGCTTTCGGGACACAGAACAAGCTGAGAGCACCTGCTATTCTGTAGTTAATAATGTCTTCAAGCCTCATTTACCCCTAAAAAAGACTAAGATTACGTGAATGTGTGTGTTTGCTCGCACTTGTGTGTGAGTGTGTGTTAAAAGTCTCAAAGCCTCTACAATAACAGTGAAAAAGTTGCCCCCGAACAAATACTTTGACAAAGTAGAGGGAAAAACTGAGAAGTGAAAGAGAGAAGAACAGGCAGTGAACATGGAGGATTAAAACAAAGCAGAAGTGAAAGAGAGGAAAGATGCACCTACTGGTTATGATAGCTGAGAGGATCAGGGATGCAAAGTTCTGAAACGTCCATCAGTCCAGTTTTAGCATTCCAGGAAGCAGAAAAAGAGGAAAGAGGAAACAAGTGACACCTACTTCTCCCCCCAGAAAAGGAGAGGCTGGCAGACACCTTCAGAAGCAAAAAGCAAAAAAGAAGCGGCCGGCAGTACAGCACCCCCTGGTCTGCACAGGTACAAGAGTGTGTGCCGGTGGGTTAATGCACATGTGTGTGTGTGTAAGAGAGTTAGTAGTGTGTGTGCACGTGTGTATGTGTCTGTGCGTGGATGAGGATGTGCGAGAGTGGAGGGGGGAGAACTAAAGGGGGGGTGAAAGAGAGAGAGAGAGAGAGTGTGAGGGAGAGGGAGTGGAGAGGCAGCAGCAGAGGTGGGAGAGAGCAGTAAGATGGAGTGGCTGTGAGAGTGCGAGAGAGAGAAATGACTCTTTCCATGCTCGGGATAGGGCTCTTTAAGACTGAAGGGCTTGATGAATATGGAACAGCTGCTGTTGGCTGGCTCCGGGGGGCAGGACTTAAAGCGACAGAGAGCGCTGGTGGAACACATGGGAGGGGGGTGGGGAGATGGGCCGGTGAGAGGCTGAAGGGGGGGTGGACGGGGGTGTGCTTAAATGCCCCCACAGACAATCACACAGCCTACTATATACACACACTTACACTATTACACACAAGTCATTAGATAAATAATTACGAGTTATTGCTAAACTCAAGCCTAAAGACTTAAAAAATCATTTTAATGGGTCCTTTTGGGCAAAAGAACTTTTGAAACCCAAAGCAAGTCATTTTTACAGTTTAGTTTATATTTTGTATGACATTATATAGTGTATTTTGGTTCAGATTTAATTCGGCCCAAAAAAAGCTTAAAAGAGCGAAAAATTTTGTTTTTTTTCTGTGACACAGAAAATCTATAGTTTATAATGTAAGAGCAATTTAGTTTATTTTGTTTATATTGTTTCTTTTTAAATTGTTTTATATTTTATGACTAGTATTTAATTGTGTTTTTACTTATATTCAATTTAGCATTTGCCCATATTTAATTATATTCATCATTATTTCTATCAATTCAAATATTCATTTCTAAATGAACAAGATAGAAAACAGATTCTTCTTTTTAAATACACACATTGGACATTACAAAAAAAAGAACAGAAAACTACTAAATCAATACAGTATTGTATTTCAGCTCTGGCTATAAATCAGAGCGTGTGTGTAGTTTTTTTTAATGCACACCATGATACTGTGACCGTCTTGTGGAAGTTTCAGAGCAAGTGTGAGAAATGTTTCGAGTAATAACTCAGACTGGACACCCATCAGCTTCTAAGGCGGCAGAAAATCCTTGCCTGTCTTCAGTGTCCCGCGGCTTCAAAAACACCAGTGTCTCAGTGTTGATCAAGCCTTGGAACTATGCTGGGAATGCAGATTCCATTTCACAGTTGATGAGCGTCTCCATGTTACTGTACCCTATTTTATAAAAGCGATGGGACATTGTATCATCCAAAAAGGGGCTTTGGCAAAGCCAGTGGGTAATAGGAACAGATGTAACTGTCTGCGTCCTACAAAACCAAAGCGAACAAATCCTCGGAAACCACGTCCAAGTCATGTCCAGCGAAATGAAGAAAATGTTCATCTATTTATTTACTTACTCACTAAGTGACTAAAGAGCTGCATGTGTTCTGTTATCTTTGTGTTTCTTTTCGACTGGAATATACCAGAAGGCACTGGGATGGGGATGGAGGGGGGGCTTAGGTGCTGTCCTGTTATTAAACAAATCAGCATAACCTTAAAAGGTTCTATTCATCTGCTCACGTTTCCATAATCAATACTGAAGCATCATGCAATCCCTATTGATCATCACAGGCCCTACTGGAGCTCTACTGCAGGCCTATAAATTTACTTTGCATATAAAACACCACTTATTCAGGTGGACATCACAGCACATGATAGTTTGGTAGAACATGACAGGCCAAAGATCAAATATATTATCGAAGTGTAAATAAAAATCTTTACATCTCAACTGAGACTTTAAAACAGCACCTAAATTATTACATTATACATTATAATAAAATGATTACATATATCCAGATCCAGACCTTTTTTTTTCTTACGGTCCAGTACCTCTTATTTCATGTTTCTGGACCAAACTTTAGAACACTGTACACTCTTTTTCTCCAACGTGCATGTGAAATTGCTCATACCCTTCCTGAAAATAGTGCTAAGCTATTTGATATACATTAACATTGTGGTTCAAGTGGAGTAAGTGATGTTTGCGAAATTTGAGAACATACCGTAATTTAATTGCGAAACATGGGATTAAAGGTCATTCATCCGAGATTTTAATCCACCTGATTTGCTTTAAAGGGAGGGTAGATTCCCTCTGGAATGCTTATTAAGTGGCAAGTATTTGGAATCTGCACAAAAAAGTGCTGTCTGTTGTATTTTTATACTCGGCCTTACACATGTACTCGACACTATTCAATTATATAGTAATCGAATTGCATCGAGGCAGCCGAGATTCTAGCTGTATTCGTAGAGGGAGAAATGGTTATTAATGTTAGATCTGATTCATTAAAAATAGAAATCAAAATGCAGGAACATTTTGTAGACAAGCCTAATATATGTGGCGAATTTCAAAAATGTAGTGAAACAATACAGGTTTCTGGACATGAAAATTAAACAGATCACAGATTTGTGCATCTATTCTGCTGTTTGCTTTGCTGTGGTGTTACTGATGTATTTATTTACGGTTGGTATAAATTTAGACTGAATGCCATAATGACTGTTAAAAAACAGAAAATAAAAAATATATAATGTACAAGTAGAAAATGGATAATGAGCAGAGGTCAGTGGAAAATGTTTACTGTATTGCCCTACGTGATATAATATCTGATTATTTGTATGAAGCCAAACAGGCCAGTCCACTAGCCAGAGACACTTAGCCATCCAATGTCCTGAAAAGGACATGAACACACCGAAAGTGGAAAGAGAGAGAGAAGACGGGGGTCAGTGTACAGTCACATTCTGACTAAAATCGATTTTTCTTCCCTTGTGCTCTTAGTATTGTCGATGCTACATCACAACTATCCAGCTCTCAGCTCCTAAGTTCTGTAGACTGCTACAAGTGTGTATGTGTGTGTGTGTATGAGTGAGAGAGAGAGAAAGAGAGAGAGAGAGAGAGAGAGAGAGAGAGCTCTGCTTGATTTGATATGACATGACACTGATTATAAATACATTTTTTTATTTCTAAAAAGATATTTAAATCTGAATCTCATTTCTTTTCTTTTTTTCTGTCGTATTGCCTTTTTTTAAAGTCTTAATTAAAAAAAATTAAACAAAAAGAATTATGCAACTTTCGATGAATAAATTAAACAATTAATTACAAGTTTTGTGTCGGAAATTTAACCCTACTCCATATTCCCTTAGGAAAGTCCCTTTGATTGCATTAAGTGCATTATAAATGCTCAGCATCTCCTAGCTTTATCGTTTGGACATCATAGACATTACAATTTAATAAGACATATAATAAGTGCTCTGGATACGCTACATTATTGATTCAGACATTTAAGATGCCTTATAGTGCGCTATAAAGCGAGCAAGATATCCGCTAAACTAAAAAAAAAACTTTCCGCTGCGCGCA
Organism: Bagarius yarrelli; assembly: GCA_005784505.1. NCBI lineage: Eukaryota > Metazoa > Chordata > Actinopteri > Siluriformes > Sisoridae > Bagarius > Bagarius yarrelli. Next base: position 1,998,304 of record VCAZ01000049.1, on the reverse strand, counting down.
ACCGCGGGTCTGAGAGCGCGCACGAACTGCCCAGTTTATTAAGCTAATTCACTTTAAACAACACGTATTGTAAATCAACATGAGCGGGTCGGTAACTGACTTATTAAAGCACACAACTAAAGGATAAAAGAATGGTGGAGAGAAATAACTCTACCTTCTCCCACATACAGGCCATTTTCGAGCTCCTCATGCAGGTGTGAATGCGTAAAGAGAGATGTCTTCCTCCTGTCCAGGTTGCGCTTTACCTTTTCAAAACAGATCCTACTTGCTGTACAAGTGTTTGTGTGTGTGTGTGTGTGTGTGTGTGTGTGTGTGTGTAAGAGGAGAGAGAGAGAGAGAGAACCCCTCCTTCAGCCCCGACTCTCTGTAGATCACCACACACTTACCCTCAGCGCACTTTTTCCTACACCTTAACTGCCCGATTGGTCTTAATCTGAACACTAACCTTTGGTACGATGTCCAACTTGGAGCGGAGACTTTCTTTCAAGAAAATCTTTCCTCCGTCTTTACGTCTCTAATATTTATTTCTATGTTTGTAGTTTTTACTAAATAGGAAAGAAATTTATTGGGCAGGTTGCTGGATGTGCCAATCTTGAGTCATGTTGTAGTTCTGGGAGGAAAAAAGAGCGGCTTTGACGCCGCTGCCGATGAATAAATTACGAGATAACAGTTCGCGTCGCGCCTGAAACCAGGTGAGCTAAGAGATGGACAGAGGTGTCGTGTATCAGTTCGTCCAAACTTCGGGACTTTACTAAAAAATAATAATAATCAAAAAATAAATTAAAATGTTTAATGTCGTGAGGTTGGATTTTCCATGTAGGAAGTTAACATTTGGTTTCAGAAAACACTCCAGTACGACGAGGGTCCGATTCCACAGGGTGCGAAATTCAGTAATTAATTAACAAATAAACGAACAGTAAAAAATTGCTTTTTCTTAAACTTTATTTCCACAATTAAGCTTAACTAACTGTTTTTGCTTATTATTGTTTACTGTTTTTTTATGTATTGTTTTATTCAACAGGTGCAATTACACGTACGCGCACTATTATTAATACAGGTAATTTTATTAAAAGCCACCATGTGGATAAAAAAAAGCTTATAAACCGATTAAAGCATCAACGACTCAAAGTGACTCATTTGATAAGTTCCACTAGAGGGAGCACTATTTCACAAGACTCAAAAGGAGTTAAAAAAAGGGTTTTGTTTATGATTAAACGTGAATCTTTTTTTATTTGGAGCTGTTTATTTAAACCCCAAGAGGAAAGTGTATAGACACAGTGTATGGATTTAGAAAAGCTAAAAAAAAAAATGTAATGCACCAAAAAGTAACATGTTGATATCACAGGTAATTTTATTTAATTTTTAGTGGCAAATGTGCATTACAAACAACAGAAAACATATTTATAACAACAACAGCAATGATAATAATATTAATAATAATAATAATGTCCCGGGTTCGATTTCTAAGCAGAGGCCTATCTGAGTGGAGTTTGCATGTTCTCTCTGTGTTTTCGTGGGTTTACTCCAGGTACTCTGGTTTCCTCCCATAGTCCAAAAAGATGTATGTTGGGTTGATTAATGATTCTAAATTGCCCATAGGAGTAAGTGTAAGTGTGTGTGGCCCTGTGATTAACTGGCGACTTGTTCAGGGTGTACCTCTCCTGCCTTTCACCCTTTCGACCTATAGGTCCACAGGCTCCGTGACCCGAAATTAGGGGATAAGCGGTCCTAGAGAATGAATGAACAATAGTTGTTGTATTAGTACACACCTTCATATAGAAAGGAATGAAATTGTGTTTTTTTACTAGTATTGCCAGGAAAAAAAGATAAATACTAAGGATACAAAAGATCACATAAAACCCTGGAGACAAGAAAAGGAACAGCTTGGTTTACAGTGCACATTATCAACACCAGTACTGGCTTTTACTGTTAATTATAGCAGCTTATTAGATAACATTACCTTTACTGACTCACATTTTATGGAAGACTACACACACATTTTAAAGGTCTAGTCTGGGTTTTATGAAAAGTTGCCTTCCATATTTTTTTTTCTGTGGTTGAACAGTTGCTCCCTAAATGAATTACAGCATCATGGCAAACTGAGTTAAAATCACTTACATTTGGAGTGGATAGACAGATAAAATATGTTTTTAGATCAAAAGGATTCAATCATTCTTCTAAACTTGCCCCTTGAAACATTGCATAATTCAAAACCCAAGCATTTCTCTTTGCAGTGCTCCAACTGAATCAGACACCAGCCTTTCCTTTAAAATCATTTCTCTATTCACTCTTCTCAATCCTCCACATCTCCAAATTTCATTTGGAAGATGTTCTGTGGTGGTATCTTGCATCACTCTAGCTCATTCTCTAGCGTTACTTGGTTACCAAAAATGGACAGGAGTCTCTGAGTGGTTTTTAAAACCTTTAAAAGGATTACCATGTACATGTACAGTGTAGTTATGACACATAACCTTCTCCCATTTTACACATCCTCGATCCCCTTTCTTTCTTTTTATTTCCCTGATTCTTTGTCTTTTTTCTCTCTTTGCATTCTAAATCAAAAAGGTTTCACACGAGAGGTGGGGTTCCAGGGAGAAATAAGGATGTCTACTTCATGGGATCTGACAGGAAATCCATACACTGCAATGTTTATCATTGAGCCATTACCACACAGCCAAATAAAAGGGCAATAATCCAATTATTTAGAGCAGATTTACCCGAGGAACATTCACAGCTTTTTTTAAACAGCAAAGCATGAAATGCATTAAAAAATAAAGCGTGTTAGTTCATTACAGAAGTTTGTCCTGACAATGAGTGTTAGTACACCACAGAAGATCCACAGGCTGTTTAGAAATACTTTAACAGTGATTGAATTAGCAATGTAGGCAACGACATGCTGTCATACACGGTATATGTGGAAGATTACAATGATGCTAAGATGACACTGATGTTCATCAGAGGTTGGATAATGCAGACAGTTTATAAGCGTGTTTTTTTAAATACCCTCAACTAGTTTGACTCTTAAGTTGCAGTATGTTTGTTGTGGCACGTGACCTCCCTCAGTATATGTCAGTATGTCTTGTGTCAGGCACAATTAATGTTAGCTTGCGTGGATAATCACAGTGCACATGTTCTAATCACTTTAGAATATAAAGAAGAGTAAATAGTTTTGCTAATGTGTAGGACGTGACCCACATTGCTTAGTTAGAATATAGAATATAAGTATTTATACCCCTTGAACTTTTTCATATTTAGTCACCTTACAATCACAAACTTACATGTATTTTATTGAAATTTTATGTAAAAGACAAACACAAAGAAGCACATAATTGAAAAGTGGAACGAAAATGATGACTTGGTTTTCAAAATTTTAAGCAAATAAAAATCTGGAAAATGTGGTGTGCATTTGTATTCAGCCCCTCTGTGTTAATACTTTGTAGAGCCACCTTTCACTGCAATAACATCTGGAAGTCTTTTAAGGTTAAGGTGTTGGAAAATCAGGGTTTGATTCCCAGCACCACCAAGTTGCCTCTGTTGGGCCCCTAAGCAAGGCTCTCAATCCCCAATTGCTCAGTTGTATTAAAGAGATAAACGTATATTTCTTGTTGTTTTTTGCATTGTTTTCCTAGAAATAAACCCAGTTTTTTCCAACTCCAAAAAACAACTTTCAGGTTTGTAAATTAGTGACTTAAAAAGTATGAATGTCTATGTACATATGTTGTTCTGTGATGTGCTGGCAGCCCAAGTGGATCATTTATCATTTTGCCAAAAAGCTGGACTGGGTGATTGGCAAATGTTTGTTTATGATGCTTTTAATACTGTATCCGTGACGCGTTTGATCTGTAAGTAACACCAGGTGTTAAAACAATATATTCAGCACTAACAAGCTACATGCTTTCATGGACAGTAAGCATGGTGGCCTCTGAGCATGGAAGAGAGGCTTTATCTTATTTGGGAAAGTGAAGGGGGCCTGGCCTTATCTGTCAATAAACAGTAATTAGATTTTGTGGCCGATAGTGTCGATTGGTTTCTAATCTAGCTGTCGGCTGGGATGTGTATAATTAAAATCCTGATTGATAAAGAGGCTCGGGACAGCGTACACCACCACACAGTTACCCCCTTCCCGTCCACTTGTCAGTGCCCTAACAGACGCACATACCCCAAGCTGACCTCTTATGGACGGAAGAAAGCATGAAGATATAAAAGAGGGCCAGAGAGAAAAGTGGGAAAGTGCAACCTCTTATTGATCAGAACTATCTGCTTTCCAATCAGTGGCTGTTTTTTTTTTTGAGTAGAGAGTCCGGAACAAAGGGTTCATTTGCAGTTCTAGCTCGAGGGGACCTTTATCTACTCCCAATGTGCCAAAGAAATGCAGGTAATTCAGTTCAGCATAATGGGCAATTAAATTTTTCCAGCTTCTTTTGACTGCAATTTTGCAATTATTGCCTACTATTGGTAGTTAATCGTTTTCTTTTTACCGGAACGATTGTAGAAGTTAAAACCATGCGTTTATAACACTTATTTATAGTATTGATGAATTTGTAAATTTCACTTTGAATGTGTCTGTGTGTAGGGATATGGAGAAAAAAGGGGGAAACAGAGAGAGAAATCCTCAGATCAACTCTCAAACACAGGGATGAAACACTAGGCAAACTAATTAGGGGACGTTTCAGTAAGTTTCACGCAGGCAGAGAGAAGACAGCCCTGAGGGCATAGAGAGAAAGAGAGAGGATTAAAAACAGAGCAGCACACCTTTATCCAGCTCGGTGTCAACTTGGTGGCCTGAAAATGCACCTGCTGAATAAACTCACAATAATTTATGTAACAAGATTTCCGAGAAGTGTGTAAACCATTCCTTAAAAAAAGAAGTTTATATAAAACACAAATCTAACTTCACAGATGTTACTGTTTAATGATTGGGTTAAAATTTTTTTAACAACTTCAATAACAGCAGCTCTGACCGTCAGGTTTATATAATTATATTATTCTGTGTGGAGATCGAATGATAATCAGTTTTACTGATATTTTTCCCAATGTTTCCCAATATGCATTATCGGCTATCGGTTCTGTAATATGTATTACATCAATGTACAGCATCAATTTGTGAATGTTTTATAAATTGCCTGCAGAACTGCTATCATGACACTTTATCTTAAGGATACACAAGTCAACAATTGTGCTTACAGTTAAAGTCCCCTGATTCTCTTTACTTGATATACTTTATTTTTAGCCTTTTAGAAAATAATGCACTATGCTATACTCCAACCTTGCTTTGCTAAATTAGTAGTACTAAGCCACATTAAATTAGCAAAGCTTTTTAATACATTTACAGCATTTAGCAGACCCTCTTGTTCAGAGCAACGTACAAAAGTGCTTCAAGTGACATCATTAAACAACATGATGCTTATATAAAGGCAGCATCTTAGGATCACATTTTACATTTACAGAATTTGGCAGATGCCCATATACATTTATCACTTTTATACAACTGAGCAATTGAAGGTTAACCTTACTAAGGGGCCCAGCAGTCATATCTTAAAAGTGTAATTCTCTTAATGTGTTGCCTGTTTGTTTACTGTTTATTCAACAAAGATATTCTCAAGCTGTGCACAATAGTTTTTTAACTGATTTTATTTTATTATTTAAATTATCCATCTGAATTATCTACACTTCCAGTTAATATATTTAACAGTTATTCATCTAACTGCACATATAGTTATTGTCTGAAGAGTTGAGCAGAGAATTATGACAGAAAGGACAGAGGAACTGCTGGATTATGACCTTTGCTGTCTGCTTTTGGTCATCGAATGTCCCATGCAGTGCTGAGCCATCAACATGAATGATAACTCTGCACTTTTTCTTATTGTTATTCTCATGTTCTGCACTTGTCTGCATACAGACATTAGGCTTACTATCTTTATGGGTTATCTTTATCAGCTTGTATATTATAACACATGATAAAACAATACAAAAACAAAACAGGTATATGTGTATGTAGTCTTTGAAGGAATACATATAAGGAACCACTAAAATAAGCGGATAATGTTAACTATTGTATCGTTTGGACATTCGGTTTCCACAAAGGAACTGAGCTTTCTCTCTCTCTCTCTCTCTCTCTCTCTCTCTCTCTCTTTTCTCCATCATGCCAATCCTGTTGTTACTGGAACTTAATAAATCACAAATTAATCATGTGTGTATGTGTGTGTGAAAGAGAATGAGAGGAGGTTCTGGAAGGGGGGTTAATAGAAGTTGAAGCAGTGGCCCAGTACTTAATTTGCTTCTTAATGGAATGCAAAGTTTCCAAAGGAAAACTTTCATTGGGCACAAAATGCCTTTCTTAGTTTTTAATTTGTGCGTCTTTGAGATGGATTGAGATTGATATGTGCTTACAGAATCTTTTCAAGCATCCCTTCCTTAAGAATTTACCTAATTTAACTGATTTGCATCATTTCACCTCCAAACAATGTGATACTTAGAATTAATCTGACATGAAAGCTGAATTTGCACTAAATCCACATTGTCCTTCGACAGGCTCACTGTAAATTTAAACAAAAAAGGAAGCTGATTCATTTAATTGACCCATTTGGATATTTATTTAGCAGTGGCATTTGCTAGGAAGGAAATTCTACCATTTTTAACCGCTACTGTTTCTAGTATGTCAAACATTGTTCAATTTATTTACTTATTTTCAGTAACCACTTTATTTTGGCCAGGGTTACAGTGGATCGGTTGTCTATCCTGGATCACTGAGTGTACAAATGGAACACACCCTGCATGGGAAGTCAGTCTATCACAGGACACTATCCATAAACACAGTATGAAACTGGATTAGCCAATTCATGTTTAAAGATGCAGGAAAACCAGAAAACCTGGAGGAAACCCCCACTGGTACAGAAAGTACATTCAACTGTGTATATTGTGGAATAAAATAAAGTAAAACTGCAAATCCATGAATTTTTCTAACATATAAAATCTGACTGTGATGTTTTCTATGACACTGAATGCTAAACTGGGAAAGTGGTAGTGCAGTGGTTAAGGTGGTGGACTGTTAATTGGAAGATAAGGGTTCGATTCCCAGCATCACCAAGTTACCACTGCTGGCCCCCTGAGCAAGGCTCTTAGCCAATTGCTTAGTTGTATAAAAGAGATAAATGTAGGTTGCTCTGGATAAGGGCGTCTGCCAAATGTCGTAAATGTAAACTCTATGGGGCGGTGACCTTTTAACATAGTTAATTTCTATGTTTCTATCACCCTGTGTTAATGTGCATTTTTTTGCATTAAAGTTTTGCATTAAAAACGAGTTATAGAAATTAATCTTCTTTCAAACTTTCGAAAAAAAATCCCTTCATTTCGTAAAAAAAGGTTTTACGCTCACTTGAGGTGGTTTTTCACTTGTGTGAAAAAGGGTTAATGTAAATAAAGGTAGCTGGAAACACATATATAATTTCGGATAATTTCGGATGTAGCGGATATTAATCTTATATGACTTGAGCTGTTTTTTTTACTTAAAAATAAAAATTGTTTAATACTAGGTTACCAAAACCACCATCAGTCACTCAAAAATCTTGATAAAAACAAACCTTATTGTTTTTTTGGTTTTTTTTCCAGGAACTTTAAAAATATTCGCTTCACGTTAGGATAAAAACCCTGCTAAACATGTCTGCCCTAGACAACAGCACAGTTTCAACCTCTGACTAACTGCTTCATGTGAGACAGGTTGTGCTCGAGCAGATCTTCCACTGCTCAAATTCTTCAAGAGAATGCACACACAGCTAACACAATCAACGTACTAGTCTTTGAGGTATTCCGAAGCATCAGCGGTGGACTCAAAGGAGTGTTAAACACACGAAATTAAATCTCCCCGCTGATTAAAAATGGATGTTACCATGCAGAGCCTCTGGTGTGGGACTTGGCAGTAAAGGAACTCGTTAATATTCCCCCCCATGTCTTGCTAATGTCTTAAAGTGATAAATTGTGGGGGGTAGGGGGCTGTTTGATTGTTCTTCACAGGCAGCCTGTGTGTCATAGAGCATGGAGCGACTGGAATCGCAGGGATATTCTCTGAGCGCTTAAGCATTGTGGGTAAAACATTAATAGGGTCATTGTATATGGACATGTAAATTGTGAATGTGGCAGAATGTCAGTCATGTTACAAGAGTTCTTGCTGTTTCTTTTCACTAGAATTCCTATGAGCACTATGGTATGTATCTTGATGCCCAGTATGTCAGAATATCACCTAGCTGTAGGTCGTGCAAACAAGCTGTTCATGCATAAGCAAATCAGGACCTGTATTCATAAATAATATGTAAATCCTGACAGTGTGGGATGGAAAATGAGCTTTGAAAGCATTGAGTGAGCTGAATAATGTGTCTCATTAATCATTTCAAATAATAGAACTTTAAAAATCAGTATGTGTCTTATATTAAAAAAGAAAATTGTGTGATACACAAGAGATAAAACACAGTTGGTGTGTGTTTTTAGTAAGATAATCAAAGATCAGTGGCATAATCTGGCATAGAATAATGTAGATTTATCCTTAACAATTAATTAATCCTTAACAATAATGGGTTATTTATTTTATTTTATAGTAATTATTTAAAAAAACTAAAAATCTGTTTCTAGTTACTGTTTCTTCATTGTATTGGGATTGTTTTGTAGTTATTACTTATTTTATAGGAACTATAAATAGAGGATTTTCTTACAGCGTCTTTTTTTGCTATATATTTAAGATTATCCTTTCTTAAAATACCATGAAAAAATGCAGTTATGTCATGATACATACAATCTGCTCTGCCTGTCTTATTTAGTTTTATTATTCTAATCACACATTGATATAAATATGGATGCACTATGGCTCTCTGACCAAGATAAAGCTATTGTGATTAATATTTATTACTGCAAATACAACAGCACATTCTGGTATATTTACTGTATATTCCAGGTTAGATCTCTGATGCATCGAAGCAACGCTTCATGATTTCCTGCTTCCCTTTAACTTTAACATAGAAAAAGGTGACCACAACTTTTAAAACTTCTGCTTGTGTTGATGTTAGAGGATGAGAACTCAAAAAAGTGTTAAATGTGTGACAGGTTTGAAATTTGTAACCATTAATAGGTGTACATATGACATACGGTGTGCGGCATAGCTCTTTTATCAGTGTTGCTACTGGCCTACTTCGCTTGTCCAAGACCAATACTCCTCTCACCTTCAAGAGATAGGAAGACAAACCGTTCGGTACGGAGGCTTTCACTCAGGCACAGACAGCAAGCCGAGCTTTAACACAGCCTTATATGACAGCATAGAAGTTAGTTAAGATGAAACTATATTGTAGGATTTTGAGAATGATAGCTGTAGGCTGATCACACACAAACATGTATGTATTTTTGCAGCCATTCATGCCAAGCCTGGGTGTCCTTTTAGGGTTCTGGTTTATGTCTCTAACATGATTTAATTTTTTTTCTGATATATATCTCTTTTTTAATTTTATTAATCTATAAAGTTGCAGTATATCAGTCTTTCATCAAAGTGTAAGCGCAATGCATTCCTGAATTCATCAATGAAAATAATCTTTAAACCATGGATGGTGTTTACGGACTACCCCTAGTTTCAGCTCATCTTGAGACAAGATTCTACTGGACATGGAATGGGTTCCTCATTGAGAACAAGGGAAGCACTTCATAAGGGTCTCCAGAGACAATGTTCTCCCTCTGCTTTATGCAATAACTCCCCCTTTCTCTTGTCCTGCGGTTGTATCTTACACTCCTCTGCTTTTTCTCAATGCTTCTGTTTCACTGTTCCGTTGTGGGCCTGTGTTATGGCTGAAGTAAAGGGCTGCCCGCAGTGGGAGAGATCCTAATTAACAGCCTTTTTCATTGGAGTGTGGTTTTCTACTGCTGGTCTGTGCAAGTGCTTGTTTTATGACTGTGCCGGGGAGCCCCGTCCGGGGATTTGAAGAGGGATAATTGCCTTTGCCGCAGGCTGCAGTAATCTGCTGGGCTAATTCATTATTTTAATAAGTTAGCTTCTCCTAGGGGGCGAGCGGCTCAGCGACGCGCCTCACGGCCCTGACAGCGGGCCCTCGTTACCGTGGTACTTTCTCTCCGTGGCGACGCCCGCGCGGGGTTAATAACAGTTATTAGCCCCTCTCCGCGGCCCGTAATTTCTCCTTTAACTGGGAGCATTCAGACCGCAGCCTCCGTCAGTGGCTCATCATCAGCACTGTCGACACAAACTGGAGTAATCCTCCTTCTGCAGCTCTGAGAGGGGAACTGATGCACCTCCACCTCCCTGTCTGCATCCACCATCCTTGTTCTAATACAAACCCCCAACAACCACATTATCCCAGCTTGTCCTTACTGTTGTTTGTTTTGCTGGGGTTTTTTTTCTCTTCATGCGTTTAAATTTCATTTTGGCTAAAATATTCATGCAGCACGAGAGGCAGATCAATCCGATTTATCCAAACAAGCGTTTGGTCATGAGCTTTGCGTAACTAATGACTTCATTTTAGAGACAATCTTCTGTCTGGCCTGCTAATGGACTGCTCAGCATGTGTGTCCAGGTTTGATGAGTGCAATTCATATGGACATTTTACACAGCCCCTGATTAAAAAGCATGTCATTTGAACAGCGAGAGGAATACAGACGAGGACCTCATGCATAAAAGTATCGGAAGAAGAATCCAGTAGTGGGGATCATGGACACTGTGGGCATTTGATAGGTTCTGCAGTTAAAATCCAATTACAGAGCTAGCTCTAAAGTGGTTAAATGGCTTTCAGTGCAGCTACAGATACATTATTTCTAGCGTTAGGAGTGTAAATACTCAAATGACACATTTAATGGAAACTGTGCGGTGAATCTGTTAAACATAGTGTAAGAACATAGAGCTGAAACCAAGAACCACACTGAAGTATTTCTGTTTTACTTATTGCAAAAGCTACAAAATATTTAATTTAAAGATGACAGCCTGACTGTAGTAAAACATTTGGCACAACTATATATAACAAATACATATTTACTATACAAGTAATAGATGTTGCAGAGCTCTGGATTTCATAACTGACACTGAATGCCAATAGTCTTCACTGCACCTTTCTACAATGCTTAATTTTTAATGAAGAAGTTATGAGTAAGCTGTTTATGTTAGCATGGTGAATGGAGTGAGGCAGGAGAACAGCGCAGTGCCCAGGGCTCGGGGTCATGTTCTCAGTAGACTCGACGGTCTTTCTGTCATCATCAAGCATTCTGCCAGCTTACATATAAAAGACAGAGCTGCTGGATATTAAAGATGCTCTATCGCTCTATCAGAGTTCCATCCTAACTGGTATGGCCAGTGCTGGGCCATCAATCCGGGATTAAAAAGCCTCAAATAAATTAATTGAAAGATTAGAGCATCTGGTTAACTCAGCATACATACACTGTTTACTATTGTTATTACTACTGCACAGTAGTATAGTATCCTATAATTCTTCTCTATTTTTTTCAAAACACTGAAAAAATTACAACACTTACAAATCTTATTCTTCTGTCACTGCAAACTGTATCTGCTTTACACAACATAGGCAAAAGTATTGGGACACCTGACCATCACAAGTTTTGGAAGCCTAATCCAGATTTAGCCCCTTTTTCGCTTATTGTATTCCACACTTTTTTGAGTTTGAAGTATGGCTGTGTGGATTTGTTTTTCATTATATTGCCACAATAGTAAATGTTGGGTGAGGAGGTCTGCGGCGCAGTTAAAACACCAGTTTATCCTAAAGGTGTTTAAAGGGAATAAGGTCAGTGCTTTGTATAGGACAATGGAGTTAATCATACACTATAAGACACTATGAAGATCAGAGGCTTTTGCACAGGGGCACTGTCTCGCTGGAACAATGTTTGAGCCTCTTAGTTTCAGTAAAGGGAAATTTCCATTTCCCCATAGCATATAGAGACATTCTATACAAAACGTGTGCTTCCAAATTTGTGGAACTTTTGGGGAAGACCTGTATGGATGAAAATGTAAATGCCTTCACGGCACAGTCAAATTTGTTTCTTCACATATCCTATTTTTAGAAAGTTGGGATCAGAGTTATGATACAGCGCCACTGGAGCAGAAAGGGTCTTACTCAGGGACCCAACAGTGGCAGACAGGTGGTGGTGGGGCTTGAACCCAGGTCTTCCTGTTTTTTCAATTAACAACACAGCACTTTAACCATTTGAGCCACCACATGTCCACAAATGGTTGGCTATTTAATTAATTATAAATCTAAAGCATTTGCTAATATTTATTAAATGCCCAGTCAGTATTTTTTGTTCTTTTTTTCTTAACTTTACAGTTCATCTACAGTAAGTTAGCTATTAATCCAAAAGACGGCCAAATAAAAAAAAGGAATAAGGAGTTTTTTACAAAAGTGCAATAGCTTACGCGTAAAAGGCATTAAGGTTTTATGAAAGTAATAAAAAATGTATAACTATTATAATTTAACATAAAATATGTTTAAGGAAGTAATGTAAGTACCCCTCCTCTGTTCGCGAACAGAATATTTGATGAAGGCCCAAGGGTTGAAATAATGTATAAAGTTAAATAAATAACCCGGGAACACATGATATTTGACAGAATAAGAAATGCCACACTCGTGTTAATGTGGAAAGTTTTTCCTAATGAGCTCATACAGGCCTCGGTTATTCTCATGACTCATTACTCAATGTTTGGTCAAGCCTTAAAAAGTGTAGGAATATGTTTTTACTAGCTGAAATGTGAATGTGGAAGTTCAGCCATTCACTTGAAAGAAGTGGATGTGCTCCATAAACCTCCACGTGTGATATCAATAAGCTAGTACACCATTAACTAGATAATGTCTGCAGTGGGCAGCCACATGTGGAGGAGGAAAAAGGGTGGGGGTTAGTGCACAGACCTCTGGGATAGCCTGGGGCACGTTGGAGGCCATCGTATTTCAAATCCACATGATGCCATCTGCTATTACTACTGCTTATTGACATGAGTGCTATTGGCTATCATGTACATCCTTACTGGTAAAATGCACAAAATGTTTATAGTCATTTTGCAAGATGTAATGCAATAGTTTTATTCTTTACTGGCCAATGCAGGTGTATCATACAACCATTTTATAAATCAATAAATCTTTTTTTTGTCTGGATGGTGCACTGGTCCATGCATGTCTTTTTAAAGAGGTGTAAAACTTATCAAGCCCAAAACCCGCAATTCCACACACATTAACCACACCCTCTCTTCTTAATCCATTTTCATTAAGGAAAATCATTACATGGTGCACAAACATTTAGCTAAATATTCATCATTGTCAACCAGCAGGCACAGTGTAAGAACAAATATATTGAGATTTGTAGTTTAAGGCTTATACATTTTTTTTTTTATTTTGAGTTTGTAATTAGTTATTAATAAAAGTATGCCTTTTACAATAGTTTAGGTTGTAATTCCAATAATATGTTCATATTAATATGATTTTTCTAATAGTAGCAGCTCATAGACAGAGACTGCCGACGTACTAAATAAAAGTAATTCTAAAGAATGTTAAAAAAGAAATTTGTAAATTAAAAAACATGGAATTATTATTATCAGGCACTTTTCCTTTTAGTAGATATATAAGGCAGTTCATTAGGCATTTTCTGGTGCCACAGTAACATGACAAGATGTTTGGAAAGGAAATAATAGGTTATAACTGCTTTGTGATAATATGTACAAATTGTTGTGTTATGGAAAATAAAACTTTTCCAGTAATAATGGAACAAATTTACCACGTCATTGCTTATTGTCCTGTCATGTTTTATTCGTTATTCGATACTGAGTCAACAGGACATATAGAACAAGTAAGCAGAATATTTAGTAAATTAAAAAAATGCAAACATGCTAAATTTGGCTGACAGTTGATGAGATTTAATATAGCTCACAGTTAATGGCATGCATATAAAAACATGCCATATATAGCAATGGCTGACTACAATTACTGCTTACTTTGCTGGCTCAGGCTTATATAAATAGATGAAGAATATAGCCCTCTCTCATTTACAACACCGGGCAAAGGGAACTGGCCGGAGGTCATGTGAAAAGTCAGCCATATTGTTTCAGTGCCTGTATTTTAAAGCTGTGTTTAAGAACTTATCTGCGTCATAATGCATAATGTACTCAAAGGCAAACGAATTCCCCTTGTACCAAAATAGCTTGTGAAGCATCCTTCTTATCCAAGCCAAAGGATCAATACCTTCATTCTCATTTCATCTTCGTCCCAGAATAGCTTGCAAAACTCACATGCCATGTCAGCTAATCACATCTGTGCCATGCAGCAGGCTTGCCAAAAGGTTACCAGAGGACCACAAGGTCTCAAATTTACTATTTCTGTCATATGGGTCTAAAGGATGTCCTCTAATTTAGCTGATAGTAATAGCCAAGATGTAAAAATTTAAAAACAATTATAAACCAGGTACAACCTTATCCTGTTTTACAATTTATTAAATATATAGTAATGTCTGTATTTATTTTGTATTTAAAAATTAAAAGTATTTTTTAAGAGGTAAAAATTGCCTTGACACAGATTTACATTTACGGCATTTGCCGACGCCCTTATCCAGAGCGATTTACATTTGAGCAATTGAGGGTTAAGGGTCTTGCTCATTCGGGTTGGTAGTTCTACACCTTAACAATGGGCCACCACTTCCTAGATCAGATCATTTTGATGCCTTATTTATTTCACTCTAATTTTTCTATAATTTGTTTGTGTAATTAAATATGGCTTTGTTTAATAAGTGTATCTTGTACTATATCTGCTGCGTGTTTGGATAGGTGGGGATTATTATTATTATTATTTATCATCTATTTTTGGTTATTTCATGTATAACATACTCTTTGTTTACAGTCCAGTCTGTAAAACAGAATTTCGTATTTTTTGCAAAAAATCTTACAGCATTAGATACATAAATAACAGCGTTACAGAGTTTGACAATTCAGTGAAAAATGTTAACTCTTAAAAGATAAATGAAAATCACACCCTAATATGCAAGACTAATAGGCAATATCAGCTTAATGTTAAGTGCATTAAACACTGGCACAAAATAGCCGAATCTGGCTGTAGTTTAGATGCTTAATGAGTAAATTAGTGGCTAGAATGGCAAAGAAAAACTTGAAAACAAATGACAGATGACAAACTGGAACAAACTTAAATAAAAAACCCATCCTCTTGTAATAACACTAGCCAGGGTTCCATCCTAACATCAAACTAATTTTTGATTTTTGCATTAAAGAAACTAACAATTTGCATTTCCACTAGGTTCAAGTAGCTGGTGATGGTATTGGTAACCCTAGAAACCAACAGTAAATAAAACAAGGCAAGCACAATTGAGGGAACACAGCTGATTAGTCACATGTATAATATTCTCTGTCAGGATTTTATTCCGCAAATGTGTTTCCATTTACCATTTTCCATCTCCAGTTAACATTTAATTACCAAATTGTCAAACCCCATAAACTTTAATTTTAAATCTCAATGATTTTTTAAAAATATTTTATTTATAACATTTTTTGCTGAAAAATAGGACTAAGATTGGACTTATACATTAAATAACCATCCACAGAAATAAAAAAAATAAAATTATTATTATTGTTGTTATTTTTTTGTACGGCACAAATCAAAAACCACCTCAAGAGTTTGTGTAAGAAATTTTCATTTCTGATGTGATTCTTTAAATTCCGCATTAGCAGAGGCTGATGGAAACATAGCAATTGAATAAAACTACCTATGTGATACCACGCATAACTGGGAAAAATAAATGAATTAATTAATGCAGTATCATATATTTATATATATATTGTATATACAATATCATGTTACGTCATAGCATTACCATAGGATAGCACTCAGTCTGTGACCCAGTGAACCAGTATTGGGATGTATTTACATCCTGATACATTAATCATGTCTGGACAGGGATGTCTGCCAAATGCCATAAATGGGAACAGAAATGTAATTGTAAGCTTCAAGCAGATGTTAATCATGTGGATGAATCAGCATCACTGCAATTGTGTAAATATGTGTTAATACCTACATGCCTGCACAAGGTCCCCCGAGGTTAGATTAAAAATCATTGTATAAAGATATGATTTATTCATATACTTTGCTTTGTTCACATTTCTTTGTATTCATTACTTTGAAAACACTTGTAAAATCTTGTTTGAAGATTGTTACCCAACGTTTTATTTGTATGTGTTGACACATCGACACCAGCAGATTTTTGACTATGCCAAAACTGAGGATAACAAACAACATAAATTATGCTTGGTGAAATATATAAGCTCTTTTTTAATATCTTATTATCTTATTTTGATATTTCTTTTAGAAATTGTGACATCATACACATCGATTGTTGTTTTTTTTGTTTAATTCAAGAAAAAATATTCACTTGTCAAACTATGTATGATTCGAATAATTTAGCCGTAGTGTAGATCATAGCCTTGCATGAGCGCCAAAAAAACAGCGGCATCCGCGACCCTGCAGATAACCGCATTGACACTAGGCATATGTGTGATTCTTCAGCAGGACATACAGCAGGAACAGTGTTTGACGGTGCAGCAGGACTGTCTTGGTGTGATTGTAGAGTCAAAGAAACTGCAGTAAGTTGTCTCTCAGGAGGTGCATTTGTGGAACTGACATCTGTGTCAAAAGGAAGACGAGTGGCAATAGATGCAAAAGAAGATAGACATGCTGCGACACACACATACACACACACAGTATTTAAGTCAAGAGCCATAGCGGGGCAGCATATGATGCCCTGAGGCAATAGAAGAGTGGAATACGCTTTAGTCGGTGCCCCGAAGGCTCACACAAACACAGATACGCAAACGCAAGGTGATTTCCTACTGTGAGAAGAATCCAGAGCTTAGTGCGTTTACTCCACTAACTCTCTTTAACTGACAGCATAGTGTTACACTTGTTACATTTTAAGGACATTTTAGATTTATTGTTTGTGTTATAACAAACTTTATTTCAAACTTCATCTTAACTAAAGAATCATGTATATAAAACTCAGCCTATACACCTGTTGATTTTTTTAAGATTGATAGGAATTACTTTTGCGGATACCTTACTGACCCTCATCACACACTAATAATACCAAAGATTTATTAATATGTTCATTAATGTATGCTAACATATCTATAGTAACACATACTGAAATTTGTTTGGTAGACACATAATATCATTAAAGATGGCATGGAGATGGTTGATTTTTTTGATTGCAAGAGAGAGAGAGAGAGAGAGAGAGTAAGGAAGTTGACTGAATGACAATCACTAAAGACCAACTTATTTACAGACCTGAAAGATAACATGGTGTAATTTATTTAATTCCTATAAATGTAATCAATATGACATTACATAAAATGTGTGAACTAAAGCAATAAAACCCTTTTGGACATGTTGCTGTTGATTGTTTTCCTGTAGCATCATGCCTCATGGGGTTTTATTTCTAACATAACATAGTCTCAGATTTTACTGTTGGATTTTATGTATCTTACATTCTGGCTGAAGTACATGATTGTCTGTCCTCCAGCTCTTTCTCTCACCTGGTTTATATCCAGAGAATTCTATCAGGAAGGGTTGATTACACTGAAGCAAACATGAGCCACGAGTGCTAGAGTAGCCCCAGTCATAGTATTGATGATGACTCATGACCAGAGGTGGGTAGTAATTTTCTTAAGCATATTTTATTTAGTCGATTGTTAGTATTTTTTGGAATTCAGGATTTTCCTTTTATTTAATCAACATAACTAGTAACTCACTACACGAGTAGTCTTATTATTCAATACATTATTATTTATTGTACTTTTAGGCTATTCTATCCACCTCATGACTGGAGTTGGTGGGTTTTTTTTTAATTTCAGTCCTATTTTATGGCATGGTATGTTTCCACTCCATGCTAATGTGAGTTAGTTATAGCTAAATAGGATGATAATATTTAATTTGGGCTCTGATCTTATCAATGAAGTCACATTCCCTTCAGCAAGATATCATCTGACAGTCCAAACACCATTAAATTAAAAAGATTGAAATCGTATTTAGGTTTTACATTTATCAAGCAAATTTACACTGATAGTGTCTCATTAACACCTTTTACTGTATATCTGTAATGATGAAGATAACTGCGCTTCTTACTAAAACTCTGCTTTCATTCAACCTGTTTCCAGCTTTATATTAGTTTTTTTTTTTACCCCAGGCCCCCCTCTACTACTGGGACATTAACTCTTTCAGGAGTATAATTTTAATCGGATGCTTTTTGTTAAATGTTTAACTTAAATTGGAGCTCTCATAAATATTCCAAATCACTCTCCTAGTGTTTGATGAGGAAATGAGACTCCTACCCACTGAGATTCCCCAGGCTACCAGATGAAAAAGAGAAAAAATCCTACAACTTAACACTTAGAAGTAGTCGATCGGGCTACATTCTAATGCAGAGAGTCTACTCAACACAGTAAGAGATGCCCATGCACATTAATGATGATTGATTTTTTTTTTCTGTAGTGCCAGCATGCATTGTAGGAATTGAGCGACTGAGACATCATTGGTAGCTTTGAAAACACAAAGAGTTTTAACATAATTTATCCAGATAATTAAGGGTGCTTTAAATACCTGTAGTTTTCATTTTTTTTAAATCTTCCATTTTTTGTATCATATATTTCCTAAAAACTTTAACACTTTAATTTGTGTGCATAAATGTTCTATATACATATTAAATAAAAATAAAAATTCAGTAAAATAACTTCTCCCACGGTCTCCTCCCCATTTCATTCTGTCCGGACAAGGCCGAACGTCTGAGCCATGTTCTGGGGTCATGACCTCAGTATGGCACCCACACCAGGAAGTCTCAGTTACATGCTGCAGGAAGCCTTCAGTCAGCAAGCCAGGAGATTGGGCCATCTTGAACAACCCACAATATTTACATATGCAATGCATTAATAGCGTCTCTCGGCCTCCGCAGCCACGTGGCTAGTCAGAATGCAAATGTCACTCAGGGCAAAAAGAGGGCAGACTAAGACGTGTGGGGAAAATCTTAATGTGGTTTCAGCTGAGAGGACTAACAATGCAGTAAGATTTCATCAGGGCTATATACAGTCAATAAGAATTATCCAAACAAACAAACAAACAAACAAACACTGTCTGAAAAACAGAATAAATCTACAATCTGCAAAATTAACAGATTATTTCCCACCGCTTTTTTCAGCGAATGAAATAACTACTAAATTTTCCACGATAAAATGTCTTGAAGATTCAATAACTACTTGCTTTGCATAAAATTTAAATCTAATTTCAGCATAAGTCAACTATAAAAAGTAACCATAGTAGCTACACTACTGTTTATAGACAAAAATATTGGGACCCCTGACCATCACATCCATATGTGTTTGAATATCTTAGTCCAGATTTAGTTTCACTTATACTCCTATAATAAACTTTACATTTATGTTGGTTGAGGATGTCTGGGGTGCAGTCAGTGTTCCAGTTTATTCCGAATGTGTTCAATAAGGTTAAGGTCAAGGCTCTGTGTAGGACACTTGAGTTCTTTTATTCCAACAATAAGACACTTTTGTCTTCATGGAGTTTAGGGGCTTTGTGTATGGGGGTAAAGTGAAATCTTAATGCTAAATCTTAATTCCTTTCTTTCTCTCTGTCAACTCTCTCTCTCTCTCTCTTTTTTCACTCTCTCTCTATTTCTTTCTCTCTCCTCTCTTTCCCGCTCTCTCTTTTTTTATGATTTTTCTTTTTCAAGTCAACCTGTTTCATCATGTATAAAATGACTTGAAAATAAATCATGTTTAAAAGTAAAAAAGAAAGTCTCTCTTCTTCTCTTTCTCCTTCTCTCTTACTCTCTTTCTACCTCCTAACTCTCGCTCTCACTCAATTTCTTTCTCTCTCTCTCTTTCTCTCCATCTCTCTCTCTCTCTCTCTTTCTCTCTTAAATCTTTCTTTCTCGCTCTCTTCTCATTCTCCTTTTATCTCTTAACCCTCTCTCACTCAATTTTTTCTCTCTCAACACTCTTTTTCTCTCTCTTTCTCACTTTCACTATTTTTCTTTCTCCCACTGTCTTTCTTCCTCTACTCTCTCTCTCTCTCCCTCTTTCTCTTTCTCAGGTCATGCCCGCTGGTATCGCAAGCACAGCAGTCACATTGTAGCACAACACAGACAGATTGCTTATAATAACTGTTAGAGACCTTTCATTTTTCATTGTCAGCAATTCACAGGATAATTTTGGCAGCCTTTAAGGATACAACTCTACTAATAAGAGGATAAAAATAAACAAGCTAGTCGTGAAAACTCTATATCAGGACAGACTAATCCTGTTTCCAAGTCTAAATGCACCTCTGCCAATTATATTAAAAGACACAAACATGGTTAGATGTGACAATTTTCACTATTTTTAAAAGCTAGGGTTACTTGACTTGAAAGCTTTTCGGTGCCAGAGTGGATAAAAGGATCAAACGTCCTGATTCAAACGACATTATAAAAGACAAGCTTCACCTAATAGTGAAATATAGGCACCTCTGTATTTAGTCAACCATATCATCAGCTGGTGGCTTAGTTAGCACGGTTGCCTTACAGCACGAGGGTTCCGGGTTCGAATCCCAGGCAGGGGCCTTTGTGTATGTTGTGTGAGTTTACTCCAGGTACTCCGGTTTCCACCCAAAACATGTATGTTAGGTTGACTGGTAATTCTAAATCGCCCATAGGGATAAGTGTGAGTGTGTTTGGCCCTGTGATGGACTGGCAACCTGTCCAGGGTGTACCCCTCCTGCCCTTACAGAGACGGCTGGGATAGACTCCAACAATGAATGAATAAATATTATCACCTGTTTCTTGTTTAGATATTATTGATCAGTCATGCAAGGTAGTTGCAATATAATTCCCTTTATAGTCCCTTAAGCAACAGCACTTTACAACAAAATATTAACAAAAAATATCATCAAAGTAAAAAAATATAAAATGAAAAACGTAGTATCCCAATATAACTGGCTTATTTAATAATTAAAAATAATCATTAAAAAATTATGCTTTTGTTAGCCATATTAGAGGAAAAATCTGTAGACGTACTAATCTTTTTAAACAGTAATGTAATAGTAAGATTGGTGCAGGGGTGCATGCTCTTATTCTTTTATATGTCAACACACCCAAAATTGCTAGTGGCACCCCTGGTTGTGGTTGTTGGTGAAAGACAGAATAATATAAATATCTTACTTCATAGATATCTCTGGAGTTTACAGAGAATAATACAGAAACTAAATAACATTAAGGGAACAAAAGTTATGATAAAATGTCCCAGGTAATAAAAGTTAAGAAACTCTTCATCTAAAGTTTAGCATTGTGTGAATTGTTTGAGCTTTCATACTTGTTGTTAAATACATGCATGCTTTTATAACCGTAAGCAAACTAATGTTAATAAAGTAGTAATAAAGTGGCTGTTAAGTGTCAGTGTGATTTTACCATTTTTGCTTACGTGTGATATATAGGAGACAAACTCCCCAACTTCCATAAACTGTTGCCACAAAGTTTAAGAACACGGTTGTCTAAAATCTTTTTGTATGTTGTAGCATTACATCATGTCCAAATCAAAGGCTCTGAGCTTCATTAGTGTGTTATAGTTGGTGTAGAAAGACCTCAACCCCAATGAACAGCTTTCAGATAAACTAGAACCCAGACTGTACCCCAGATCTCTACACCTAATATTAAGATCTCACTAATTCTATTGCGACTGTATGAAAAAAATTCTCACAGCCATATGCCACAATTTACTGAGAAACCTTTCCAAACATGTGAAGGTTATAATATCAGTAGAATTGAGACTAAATCTGGAATAGGATTAGTAAACACCCGAATGTAATAATCAGGTGGCTGAATACGTTTTCTATAGTGTAGCGATTTGTTATTTTAATATAATAGGATTGGAGTGTGCTATACAGTGTATAATCACTTAACTAATATAACTGCTATTCTTATATCTGGTTACTAAAAAAACATCATTAATGCCTTAATGCATTATGTCATCTATTTATTTACACTTTGTTGTGTTCTTTCCCATGCTCTCGGTTTAGACTCACACTATTTACATTCTAATGTAAATAACCTGTCACACTGAAGTTTTTTCCTAGTACATATTGTATCTTTACTAAAAGTTAATAGAATAAAAACAAATGACATTTTATTTGTGCAGGTTCTATACTTCCTTTTATGTATCTAATATTTCTAATCTACCGCCGACCAGAAAACGTGACACAAGAAGCCATAAATTCCCTCCTAATTCCAAATAATTCCGATTACATGGACGAGTAGTTTTCAATCAGAAAGATAATCTTGGTGATAGATGGCGGGATAATTGGCTGTCTCGGCGACGTAAATATTGTGTCGTTCTATTAATCTTGCCGAATGAGGTGTCAACCTGTCACTCATTCGTCAAACTGAATTAGGAAATATAACGAATAAATAAATGCATGCAAGTCAGGCTTCTGAAGGAAGAGAGTGTGTGTGTGTGTGTGTTTGTCAGAAAGAGCGAGTGCTAGTTACTAAACGAGAAAGTATTTGTAAGATGTCAAATGTCCACAAAATTATCCTCCGCAAAAGAGGTTTTCTTTCAGAAAATAATCATAAATTGTCATTAAATAATGTGTCGGTAATCTGATGTTATATTACTACATACTTGTCTTACAGGCATTAGAAATTGGTTTAACAAATTTCTTTTTAACTTTGTGAGTCTGAAATTTTATTTTAAAAATTTATATGCTTACAAAATTGCTTCTTTAATTCTAATTCTTCCATTTCTAATTTAATACCAGATTAACAGTATTTTTGGGGTATAATTCGCTCATTTTAGTAAGCATGCTATTGGCAATATCTGCCCACTAACTTTTTTTGTGAGTGAAAAAATTGCACTGACACCATTTTAATTTAATTTATAAAGATCATAATTAATGACCTCCAGGCAGGAGAGCACCCTATTTAATGTGGCAACTAAAAGACCTGTGCTATGAGAATAAAAATGAAGTTTTCATTGAATTCAGAATAAAATCTCAAATATCAGTAATGTAAAGGAAAAGGTCAGCCCTAATAGAGTCTCTCCCTGCTTCTTAATGGCTCATAATTCTCTTTAAGGAGTTCAACTGGCACCACTAGGCTGAGAGCTAATTGTAAGCGATTAACGATTTCAGCATCAGGTGTTGGCGAAGGCAAACAAAGGCTGCGGAGAGACGAGCAGCGCAACTGCCCTTCGACATCATTATTAGCCACCATCAGGTGAACGAGTGCGCGGTTGACGCGTGACAGATTACATTTTCTCGAACGACAGGCTGCAGATTTATCTGCGTTATAAAGTAAGAGCAGCGAGCGGCCTTCAATCATCAGAAAGGAAAATTGGATTAATGAGCTAATGATCACAACAAGACACAGAGAGAAACCAATGTGATGGCTATTAATGCATGCTGGCTGATTTGCCGCCATCGAAGAAAGTCCTTGTGTTCAGGATTTGTATTTTAAGACTTATGAGAACGGAAACATTTTTAATTCTGAAAGTACATGCAGAAGTAACCTAGGTCTGCTTTCAGTCCAATGAATCTTCTGGTTTAGAGGCAGGTTCATTCATCCGATTTTCATTCTGTCTACATATGTTATGGCCCCTCTACCCTTCTTATTAAATCACTAAAGCAGAAAGCCTATATGTAAAACCAGGCTGTCATTCCATGGGGCCCATACTGCTTCCCTAAATTTACAGTGAGTGTCAAAAACTTGTGTGTTTTCCAACCCCCAACAGATATGCCTCAACACCCTCAAACATCTCTCTCACCCTTCTTATACACACATACATACACACACATATCACCATTGCTTTCAGGTTGTGTGGCCCAGGCCTCATAAAGCTGACATCTTCACTAAACTATGCTAACAAGGCTCAGTGATTTGTATATGCACAGCCAGTTGGCACGGCTATGCTGGAGGCGTGAAGAGCCACAGGACAGCTCCGGAAGCAAGCTGGAGGTTTGGAGAAACACATACTTAGAAGAATTAGGTTGACTTTGCCCCTCTACACAGGGGGGCAGCCATGATCAAAGAACTGTGTCCTTGCATACTAGATCATCCTGTGGTACAGGGCACAGTAAGTAAGCCTGTGGGATCTTGCCTCTTGAGCACGGAACATTTCAGCACTGATTTAACCCACGGAGCAAAATTTATGATGCATCTCTTCTTGTGGTAAACACAAGTGGTAAAGCAGACAGCTGCTCTTTACAGTGTGGGTATGGGCCCTGTCTTACTCACACTTTAATATACAGTACAGTATATTATTAAGGGAATCCTTTTAAATATTCCAGGAAGGCATACTGAGCTCATGTACTCGTATTCATACTCTTAAAAACACTCCGATACCTTGTCTGCCAGACGGCTATCCAGACAAGACCAAGAAAACTTTTCTTCAGCATGAAATAACCTTCTAGTTTGTCTGGTCAGAGGAGAACTGCCCCCTAACTTAGCCTGGTTTCTTGCAAGGTTTTGTTCCCCATTCTGAGTTTAGTCGCTGTCACCTATAGCTTCCTTAGTTGGGGACTCTTAATTTACAGATTTACTATTGTCTTATTTGATTCTGTTAAGCTGCTTTGACATAATCTTTATTGTTAAAAAGCGCTATATAAATAAAGGGGGCTTGACTACTATAGATTTAAACATTTCTTTATTAACTTGGATATACAGTTATAGTTAAGCTGTATGTAAGACTATTACCAAATCTTCTTTAAAATGCACTTTGGTCTATTTACTATATTAGATTGACCAGGACAACCATTAATATATTAATTACAGTCTAAATCTAGCACATCCTGTTTTCCTTCTTTTTCATCTACATCACTGTCTTTGCCGCATGGGTGCAATTACACTGCGTGTCTTATCACTGTCCACCCTGCTAACCCCTTTCCTTTACTGCTAGCTTTTGGAAGTCTGTGCTCTCAGTGCTGGTGACTGTCAGCAGTTGTGGAGTGAAGCCATGCAGCACTGTTGTCAGACGGTGTCACGTTTCCAGTCCTGACACTGTCCTCCTGTGTGCTGCTCATGGCTCCGTCTGAATGGGGCTTTTGATAAGGCTAGCCCAGGGTCTTTCATCACCTCCCGCCTGCCCTGGAGCACCGGGGTGCGGGTCACGGCACACAACACCTGGCAGGTACACCGCACCACGTGCCACGAGCCTGGAACAAAAGTTACTCTGTACTGGACATTTATTGCAAATTAATTTCCTCTCTTGCTTGCCGTCTTCTCATCACTTTTACATTCATAAAATGTGCCAGGGGAAAGGCAGATAACATAAAGTGCATCAGTGCAGGATTAACTATGAAGGAAGAGGAAAAGTTCATCTTGAATCCCTAGACCTAATGCATACAAACTGGACTATCTCAACAATTTTTTTTAATACGCTTTTTTTAATAACAATTTTTAAGCGTAGTATTTTTTGTTCACATGCATAGAATCATTACTCTGCAAGCACAAACACAGACATACAGAAGCACCATCACTAGACCTATCTTACAACACGCTTATCTGTGGTTCAAAGCCTGATGACTGAATTATCTCTGGCTGGGACGGGGAGGAAGCGGATATCGGTATCCTCTCAGTGTGGTGGGCAGCACAGCACTACCTCTGCTCCTGCTTAACCTAGCCTTGATGAGTAATCCACATGAAGAGAGACTGCTGAGAGAAAGGGATGAGCAGAGGCTGCCGGTGGCAGATTCATGATCACAGGGTTTATTTTCTCTATCTATTTCTTACTGTCTTCCTGTTTCAATCTGGGCCTCACATTCATTTCCTCTGAACTTGAATGTCGTTGAAAAAGGTGTGCGGGCTACGAGTGGAAGGTTTTGGGAACGAAAGCTTCATCGTATTTAAACAGAGAAATTTCAGCTGCTAAAAGACAGGCGATTATCACGATCTGAGCACCTGCTCGAGAGACACACTATCCTGAGCCTCGGCTGCATTCTTACTGTAGCTCTTGTAGAGAAGGAAAGTAGATAATAAAAGTTTTGAAACATTAAAACCATGGGTTTTTTTCAAGATAATAAATATGACATTTGCACCTGCCCAATCCAACCTGAAACACACAAATCTTCATCAGCCATTAGCATCACCTCTGACACGCAAGGTCACTAGCCAACGAGTCTCCACTCTCCAATTAACAACTCTGATGGACACTGCTAATTGAGAGGATTTATGACTCTCTTTTATTAGACTTTATGAGGAAGGCAAGTGGAAGGCATTAGCATTTATGGGCCCCAGGGTCCACATTGAGAGCGTGGTGCTATACACAGTTCCTTACCTTGCTGAAGATTCGGCCCATTACTTACCGAGGGAGAGGAGCCAAGATTGAGGCACCTCCGAAGCTGTGGGAAAAAGACACAAGAAGACAAGAAAAAAAGATGTATGTAAGGATAAAACATATAGAACAATCAAATGTATCAGTGTATAAGAAAATGGATGAGAGACACAGAGAGAGAGAGAGAGAGAGAGAGAGAGAAAGAGAAAGACAGAGAAAGAGACACAGAGAGAGAGAGAGAGAGAGAGAGAGAGAGAGAGAGAGAGAGGTCATGTAATGTGTGTGTGTGGTTATTGATTGTATTGTCAAAAGGGTTATAGAGGGTCTTGAGTGGTGTGGACTCCAGTCCATCTGTGGACAATAGTCAGTTACAGCTCACTGCTCTGTCTAATAAAGCACAGACAGATTCATATCACACTCCGTATGTGTGTGTGTGTGTGTGTGTGTGTGTGTGTGTGTGGTAGAATACTGTGCACCTCAGAATAGGGAAGAGAGCAAAGGTGAGCAATTTCATTTCTAAAATGTCATTGGCCTGTGTTTTAAAACATGGGGCTCTTGTTTTGAAAGGATTTCTTACTAGCAATAAAACTTAATTAGAAAAAATAGGAATATATAAAGAAAAAATCCATCAGAGGATGAAAAAAGGAAATAGACAATACACTTAATTACAGCCCAGTGTTCCGTTTAATAAAGCACAAATCTACCAGATGATGTGAAACCATTTGCTTGTACACACACACATGCACACCCAGGGCAACTAAGGTAAATCCAGACAATGCTCTTAATACAGTACTTTTTTTGTGGCATAGTGGAAATTTGAGAAGATAATTGTCTATTCAAGCAGAGAGGATAGCTAACTCCTTAATGGAACAAAAAACAACTTCCTGTTTACCACAGTGAAACTCAAAGCTTATACAGGAATAAACTATTAGTGCACACTTTTAATTCCACTGTTAAAATGTGTTTATGCATGCATTTAAACCTTGTGTTTTTTTCAAAAGGTTTTACACATGGTTATTAACCATTTCTGAATGGCATCATGATCCCTAAGACATAAGTGCAGAAGTATCATCTATGTGGTTTTAGACTGAGTGATGAGTCTAGAGTGGCATGAGCGATTGCCCGAAAGCAGCCAGCCAAAACCAAAAAAATCAATAAACAATCTCAATGTTTCTCAGGACCCCAACATCCAACCTAATAAATGTCTCCATTTACTGTTATGACTTCATCTTTACTTAACATCTTCATGTGTATCCCAAACTGATCAATTAGAAAAAAAAGAGTTGTTCTCATAATATTCTACCAGGAACACTTTCTCCAGGCACTTCTTCACTGCTGTATTCAATTTATCCACATACCTTAAACCAATAATATGAAAGACATTATTCAACCTGCATCTGAAATATCATGCTTAAAAAAAGAAATCCCTGTGACAAGCCAATCCTTAAAAAGGTGTAAAGAGAGAAGGGGGGTTCTTCTCATAACCATCACTGAGGAATGTGACTGGATATGTATTTTTGAAGCCTGGAATAGCTTAATTAGAGCTAATTTAAATTGTAGAAGTCATGGATACGTGTTAACATGGTTAGTGGAAACAATATTAAAGTTTATATCTGCAAAAAATGAGTGCACATTTAACGTTCTAAATTACCATAATCATAAAATGAAAAAAAAATATTACAATCATGATTATATGCAAAAACCACATACTACTACAGTATATTAAATAGACAATCCAATTAGTCCATCTATCCACCTAAAATGTTATCAAAGAGTGTTGCTCTTTGATAACATAATGCTGTTGTTCTTTTATTTTTTAGGGCATATTTGTGAAATAGTAATTCAGAATTTGTTGCATCCATTGTGGTAAACTTCCTAAATGCATATTTTTTTAACAAATATCTATAGAGAGGCACAGTGAGGTAAGACATGCCCTTACATATAGCATGTGTTCCCTGTCACCGAGACTGTTTCAACGAGAAATAAGAACAAACTGGTTGAGTGACAGACACATCAGAGACTTCCTCCTCTACCTCATTCACAGGCCAAAGCAATCTTTCCTTCGCTGTTCTGCTGGTGAGAACACAACACACACACACACAAGAAAGTGCATTCTTTCTTTTTCTTTCCAGTGATCCTGACACTACCCATTACTGTCACTTAAGCCCAGAGTCTCAGAGAAAAAAAGGGGGCAAACAAGCCTGGACACAAGAAAACAGTGAGCAGTTAGGAGTCAGAATCACAATGGTAAACAAGATAACCAAAACAACACTGCAACTTCCCAGCCACAAGACCACTGTGCCTTTACACCAACCACAACACTACCATTTTACAAATCCCTGCCATCACACCATACAAACCATCAGCACTTTTTGCACGTCATATCTACAATCCCAACCCTGCAACTCCTCACCTCACAGCCATCACAATACTGCACCTTCAACCTTTCCAATTTCATGACTGCACACAATTTATTAGATGACTACAATAATACATTAACTCCCACACCTTTTTATCCATGACCAGCAGAACACTGCACCTCCCCACCTCCAAATCATTACATCAAGTTGGTGATTTAATTCAATTCAATTTTATTTGTATAGCGCTATTAACAACAAACATTGTCTCAAAGCAGCTTTACACAGAATGCAGTAACAGAGAAAAGGGTGATTTACAAATTTAATGCAATGTATTCATTCGGTCTAATCCATGTTTCTGTCAGACACATTATATTAAAACTCTGATCTGTAATAATTTTATTTATAATCATTGGTTTTGACATTAAAGATCTAATATTTAACAGACCTATCTTTAGATTATTGGTGCTGGCTGTGTATTCACTCTTTTTTAATTTAATGTTAATCAAGTTACAAACCTTCTGTAAATTTTTATGTTTTGGTCTTGTTCGGGAGACAAACACAGTCTCAATATAGTGAACCCTTTGTAACGACTCTATGCAGCTATCAGACAGTCGGTTTAGCCTGTTTGTCTGCTCCCTGGCCCTGATTCTGGGTAGTCACTGTTTAACTAGTCTAAGACTATGTCCTATGTTACAAGAAAGGAGAGAGGCACCTTCCCAAGTGGGATGAATACCGCCCCACCCTAACAGGCCAGTCTTGCCCTCAAAATAGCTCCAGTTATCCATGAAGTGGTACCTGCAGTCATCTTTGAACAACCACACTACAAAATCTCAGCCTTATTTTATCTATTGCACCACTGCACCTTCAACACTCTATCTCCAACACCACTACTACTTTAACATTTTTTAACCACTTCACCATTTTATGTCAAACACACTTTAACCACCACATTTCAGCACCTCCAATTCTCCCAACTACCTTACCCCACCCCTGCGTATGTCCCCATTAAATTTAGTACACTATATTTTTCATTTGTAAAGTCTAAATTTTGATTGCATAATACATGTTATGTATGCTTATGATAATATTAAAGCATTTACCTATACTGTATGTGTGAGGTTTTAAAAGTAAGAAAAAAAGATATGTTAAGCTAAATCATTTATATTTATTTCCCTTGTAAGGTACTTGCAATGTACTCATGTCCCTGATGTGTCGCAGGTTCCTGTGATTGTGCTTGTGTGAGTGTGTGTGTGGTAGGCTGGTGTGTGGGTCTTCTGCTTTAGAGATAGCCATAAGTGCAAGAGATTGATGGACATGCAGCTAACCCTCCCCACGCTATAAAAGATTATGCGCTTGCCCGCTGGAAACAAAGCTATGATGGAAATTCGTCGCGCATCATCAGCAACAAAATATCTACACGCCAAGACAGGAGTCTCTCATTTTTCATGGGCTATATTTTAATAAAAAATGCCATTAATGAAAGAAAGGAGAAAGAAGGAAATGACAGAACATGGAAGCGGGAGCTGAGTGATGGCACTAGTTAGTGTTTTTTTTAAAGTAAGGATACTTGAATTGAGAAGATTACAGGGTTTTTATTGGCTGTCAGAAAGCACAACTCCGGCATACTTCACTTTCTCACATGCTGTAGTCTGATTAGAATGGCAAAAGGAATAAAAAAGGATGGGGAAACAGAGAGAAAAGGTGATTTAAGAGGGACAAAACAGGAATAAAGTGTATGAGCAATGAAGGGGTATCAATACCTGTGATAAATTAATTGAACCATTAGGGAATTTACAAGAAGTGCATTAAATAAATGGAAAGTGTTAAATTTTTTGAAGAGAGAATTACAACAAACCTATGAAATGCCACATTACTGCTTAGCACATCAATGTGTTTAGAATAAAGTGACCCCAGTGAGACCCTGCGATACACGCATTCACCCCTACAACCTATAAAGTGGCAAACCTGCCCATTTACATCTGCCTTAAGGGAGCAGGGCATACGACAAAGGTAAAAGTGTCAATAAAAGAAAAGACAGATCCAAAGATAGGGGAGTGTCAAAGCAAGCCACTCTGTCATGTGTTTCTTCATGGCACATGCCACTGTCACTTGGCCTCTTTTTAAAGGAAGCAGAAACAGAGGCGTGTCAGAAAAATGCCACTTTCACACATCAGATACTAAGAAACATGACAAAGCAACCCACTGATTTTTCCTCCATCTCTTCATTTATCTTTTAAGGAAGAAAAGCAAATTGGGAAACATAAAAGAGAGAGAGAGAGAGAGAGAGAGAGAGAGAGAGACGAGCCAGAGTAAGAGACGGACAGCTGAAGATGTGATGTGCAGCTCTGAACGTTTAATGGCAAGCAGAAAATCACATATACCTGCTAGTGTCTGCTTATCATTTGTCCAGTACAGAAACTGTACTTGTGCCTTATAATGGAAGCATGTACTATAGATCCCCAGATGATCTGACATCACACTGATAACATTTGACTTGAAACTCATATGTACTGTAGGACCTGCAAGACCACGGAACACTGGGACTCTGGGAATCTGATGCAAAGCCAAAACATATGCTACCTACAACTGTATATAATGTACACAATATTAGGACACTCTACCTTATATGTTAGCTATATGTTTTTTGAAAATCCTTTTTCAGATTTAGACTTACTCCTACTCCCATGACTACCACCACACAGTCGATGTGAAGGGTTGTTCATGTAGCCACAATAATATTACTAGATTTCATGAAGTTATGTCTGATAAGGAGGTCTGGGGTGCAGTCGGCATTTCAGTTTATTTCAAAGGTGTGGTAATGTGGTTGATTTAGAGTTATGACACACAAATTCTTTTACCTTATGTCATGCTGGAACAGCGTTTGAGTCTCTTAGTTCCAGTGAATGAATAATGAAATGCTGCAATCTTTGTGGCAGAGGAAAACACACTTAGTGGCTGTTTTTGCAGACTCAATTTAATTTTTTGAAATGTAGACATAGAGATCGATGCAAATTTGCGCGGTTGTTTTTTTTTTTTTAAGACGTGCAAGTTAAAATGCCGCAAGCTCACTGCAGACCATGTGACAAAGACCAACCACCTTACCTTTTCTGTTACACTTTAGCTTTATGAAAGAGTAGCTCATTATTTTGTAGCAAAGTTACAGCGCTTTCCACACGTTTTGTTTTCCAGGCGTAATATGTGATTGCCCCCTAATGTATGTGATCTGATAAGATGATCATAAACTTTTTGCCATGTAGTGTATGGGAGAACATATAAGGATTTAACATGACTGGTTATAAAAAAAAAAAATACAGCTATCGGATATAAGATGTTTTATTGTTTTATGACAATCCTTCAATTCATTCCATCTACTAAAAAGCTTTCACTGATATACAATGACAATCACTGAGATTTATATGCATGCTATATCATCTGTCATACACATATACTGTAGTAGAATGTTATCTGTGTGCAATAATTAATAGAGATAGAAACAGCTGCCCAGATGATGCTGACAAGATTCGCATATGTATGCACACAACATTCCATTAATAAAAGAACACATTATACAGTAAGGTCTGTATTCAGAGTCGGCAATTTAGAAAACAGGTTATTTAGTTGGTTTGTTTAGTAATACACCTTCATAAGGTGCTTTTCTTTGTGTATTTGCATAGCAATATTTTATGTGTATTTACGGCCAAAAGCATGAATTACCTAATGACATATTGTGATTATATTGTTTTTTTGGTGCTGTACCTAATATCTAATTTTGTAAAAAAAACAAAAACAAAAAAAAAACAAAAGAGCATCTGTAACATATTACATCAATCGTAAATAATACAACAGACAAAATAAAATGAATGACAAATTTTGGAAAAATGTCAACTCTGAATACAGCCTACATTTATATTTCATATACAATTATTATTATATGGCCAATGGGTACTGTCTTATACTGTAACAAAATCGGTGTAATATTTACCTGAACATTAACAGTGAAAGGGCTTAAAATAGCTGCAGTTTCCAAACAATAAACATGTATAATTATTACAGTAAATCATTGTATACACCGCTATACAATACATTCATATCAATACATGCAATATTTATTTTTATACGTAATGATACCGCCATAATGTTTTTACAGAATATCCATAGAAAATTCTACATAACAGAAAGGCTTTTTTTTTCATAATTATTTTATTAAGTATAATATTTCCTAACCTACTGTATACGATGCCATTGATAAACTAGAAGCAGAAACTATTTTCTGTTTAAAAAAACACCATTTAGGTTTAACCCCCTCTTCAATGTTCACTGCATCCCTTTAGTTTGTTGGTATATTAAATTCCTGTAAATAGGAGAATTTCCTGTTTTATTAACTTCCTGTAAAATTCCAAACACACGTACTATCCATCCAAAATGCAAAAAAAATCATTGCACTTAATAATTGATTTATAAAATTCATGCCATGATTTTATTAAGCCACTTTTCTATATATTTAGGTAGCAATTAATTCCTTTTTACATCAATGAGAAACAAAATATATAAATCAATTTTCCATGAAAAAATAGCTCTGAGAGCATTGGTCATGACTTTATGCACATGTTCATGCAGGGTTTATCCTGACATTATCTTCAGATAAAAGTGGGCACCAATACCAACACAGCAACCCCCACACCCATAACCCCCACCCAGCCAAAATATACCACAGTGGGTGGAGACATGAACGGGCATCACTCACTTCTGCACTCCTAGGTGCCTTTGTCAGGTGATTGCTGGCAGAAAAAAAGGAAAACAGATCAATACATCTCCCCTGGGCCCGACAGGTAATCTTTACCGAGGATGAAATATGAGGAGCATCAGCCCACTGGATTCCTTAACTGTAGCTGAGGTGATTGACTGGGTGCACGCGACGTGCTGTCCCCGCTACTCCCACTTTCTGCCCCGCCAACGAAACTCATTTTCAGGCCGCATGCATGTTAAGGGAGGAGGGGCTCGTAAGGTAATGTTGTCATGGTAACAACTAATTAGAGACAGTTGAGGAAATAGCTTTGCTGATTGACAAAAACACGATAAGGAAATGCAGCAAGCGATCTGTCAGTTCAAGGCAGCTGGTTGTATGGATGAAGAGCGCAGTGAAAAAGGGACGTTACAGTTCCCACAGCTGTCTGCACAGCCACATTGGTCCATTTATAAATGTCAACAGAGGCAAAAAGCAGTCTCATTATCCTGATTGCTGAAGGAGAAATGCCAGAAATCAACAGGTATTCAATTCCAATAGCAAAAGCACAAGCGTGTAAAAGCTTCTCAGCCGGACCAATAATATCAACAGTAATTTATGCCTATAATAATAATAATACACTAAATCATGCAATCATCACAATTAACGCTGAGCCCAAACTGTGTTAAATAATAAGACGTATCAGCTGCATTTCTCCACTTCAGTCGAAACAATAACGTTAAATTAAAATGCACGTTTTAGCAGGCGCTCAGCCACACCAAACTTTTTTGAATGTGGACTGTAAAGCAGGGACTGAAGGCCCCCGGAGGGTGCAGGAACACACAGTTGCTGTGTTGTGCTAATGAGTGTTTTTAGAGCACTCTAGCGTTTCATATTCATGTTAATAAGGTAGCTGGGTATTTTCACTTTCGATAGTCGACCTTTTGTAAGTTGTGTTGTCATGATGTATAGAGCTTTATTGAAGCTAAACAATAAGCTACCCATCTTATTTATATATATACAAGCCACAAGCCAGGGAACATTTACAAGCAAATCCAGTTAAAATCAGTAGGAATGGGCTGATGACTAGTGTGTTAGCTGCCTTGCGCTCACATACTGACCCAATTGACTGTATTACCATTTATATCTGCAAGATGGTTGCTTGGTTAGAAAGATTGAATCCTGAAAGTTTTGTCACCGAGAATTCTTTCTGTTCTCCTCAGTCACCGTTTTTCCAACCTGAGCAGCTGTGCCCATGATTAGGGCAGCCAGTGTGAGAGTGTGTGTCAGTCATCCTCATGTTCCCTCTGGCTGCTGAATGAAGTCCCTGGTTTGATGAAGTCGGGTGTGTGTGAAGTGGATGGCAAGGGTGGAACACGTTCGCCTCCGGGAGAGAAAGCCGTTTCACAGCATCGGTTAGCCTCTTCACGTCTGGCCTCCTTACGGAACGGGAGGTAGACTGTGGATAGGAAAAATAGGACTCACATATTAGTATTAGCATTATTACATTTTAAAGATATGGGCTTTAAATATATATAATGAAGTAGCACACAAGGAGTCAGTTAATAAACAGAATTAAGGGCATTTGTCCAACTATCATTATATGGTAGACTGTCTGACTAGTTATATTATATTTTAAATTATGTGTACAGCACACTTGCATAAGCCATTCGTAAGCATTCTCTGATATAAACCCACATAAACCAAATATTGTCTGATATAAACCTACATGAACAAAATATTGCAAAATATATAAAGTTTCATTCCTTTACTTCATCTTTCATGAAAACTGTATCAGTTTTAATTTTCATTAATTAATTAATTAATTTAGATGCCCTTATCCAGAGTGACTTACATTTATCTCTTTTATACAACTGAGCAATTGGGGGTTAAGGGCCTTGCTTAGAGGCCCAGCAGTGGTAGCTTGGAGGTGCTGAGAATCGGACCCCGATCTTCCAGATGGCAGTCCAAAACATTAACCATTGTGCTAACACATTTTTCAAGTCAAGTTGACAGTACACTCATAACAAGTAAAAGAAATTGACTATGTAGCTTTGTGTAACTTGTAGGAAGTGGTAGTTCAGTGGTTAAGATTGTTGGAAGATTGTTGGTTCAATTACCAGCACCTGCCACTGCTTGGCCACTGAGCAAGGCCCTTAACCTTCAACTGCTCAGATAGATAAATAAGATAACTGTGAGTCACTATAGAGAAGAACGTCTGCCAAAAGCTGTAAATGTAATTTAACGAGAATAAAATACACAACATAGACAATACCCTATGCTGTATCTTCCACCCCAAACTTCCTAAATGTCTTCTAGGACCTCGGTTTGAATGGCAAAGTAGTACTGCCATGTTACTAGACAAATGTTAATTACACAAAATACATTTTGTGCTTTCAACTTTGTGACAACATATGGGTGTGATGGTTAGGTATATATATATATATATATATATATATATATATATATATATATATATATATATATATATATATATATATATAAATATATATATATATATATATAGTAGTATTAACTTTGTTAAAATAACTGTTACTCTTATTCTGAATTTGCACTGAGAATTTTACATTCCGATTTTGGGATTTTGGGATGTTGGTATTGCAAATAATCTAAAAATAAGGGCCTGAAGTATGCATTCAATTTTTGAACAGGTTTTCATTCTTGCAAAAAGAATTTTTATGCTTAATTTCTTTAGCGACATAATAAAATAAAAGAATATTTTTCCGAAAATTCCATTATTATATACATGCAACATTTATCATTTTTGCAACAACCAAACTGTGCAACCTTATCACTCCTGGCACAGAACATCATTTAGAGTGTCCTGTCTATGTTAGTCACTTTAGAAGTTTGTTCATGTTACACGGCCATTTTGAGATGAGCTCCTGGCTTAGACGACTAAAGTGGGAACTAAAACTGACATTGTGGCTCTGGGCTGTCTCACAGGATTAAGCAATACAGCCGTCACTAACATGTGCTTTTGCTAGTTCCCATTATATCTGCCTGTGCCTCTTTCCAGATGACTTCCCCTCCAAACAGAGCCAGCTCAGGAAGGAAGGCAGGATCATTGATTAATATTTCTTGAGGGAATGATGGCTAACCGTAAGCTGTGTTTGACCTAAACAAAACCAAACACTTAATCACATGACCATGAGAAACTGCTGACCCGCAAATATTTAAGAAAAGGTCAAGACTGTTAAAATTTGATTAGTCTTATAATTTCATGGTATCTTAGGCCTGGTTTTAATCACTAGGATTTTTTTTTTACAGAATTTTACAAATTTCTTGGAAATTACCCGTTTTTTTCAACAGTTTTGTAAATTAACTATTTAAAAGGAATAAAAGCGTTTGAATGGCTTAATGGCTCTTCTTGTTCAGCCTCTCAAAAAACAATTATTTTCCAACCACTTCCTGCAGTCCTGCCCTTCCAATGTTTATTAATCAGCTAATTACACATTGACAGTAATGAGGCTCCTGATTCATGCACTTAAATGAATAGGACTGAATGGCTATTTAATGATTAGCCCTTTGTGTGGTTTTCTGTATATAGCAAAGCAACATCCACTAGAAAGCAGAGAGGACGACAGATTTGGCAAATGGAAAGCCACTCGACGCTCTGGTAGTGTACGAAGCCCCCTGGCTGCTCATTCCCATAAATGTTCATAAAATAAATCTTGTAATAAAGTGAATGGTCAACAGTAAATGTGTCATTTCATTACTATTCACTGGCACTAAAACGCTTACACACTCCTACATCATCAAAAGCTTATATTTTTTAACCAGCAGTCATTATTAAAAGAATGAGCTTTGGGTTACAATGCATGCTGATACTACTTACAGCAAACAATTTGTAAGGCAATACAAATCAGATCAAAATAAGCTGCAGACATTCTTACTGAGTGGTTTTCTAATGTCCTTCTGCAGGTGTTAAGCCTAGTATTTATCACTAGACCTCCTCGATGTGTGTCAACCATTACAGGTTCTTATAATGGTTTTATGAATGATTGTGTGTCAAGAACAGTGCTTTTCACATTTTACAATGGGACCAAACCGTACTAGCAGATTCATTCAGAAAGACTTTAGCCGGAAGATAAGGAGAAAGAAAATAATAGAGAAAAGACAGGACAGGGAGTTAAAGCTGAAAATAAAACAGCAGGAAGAGAGAGAAAAGTGAGGGGAAGAGTAAATAGACAAGAAGAGAAGAGAAGAGAAGAGAAGAGAAGAGAAGAGAAGAGAAGAGAAGAGAAGAGAAGAGAAGAGAAGAGAAGAGAGAGGGAGAAAAGAGTTCGCACAGGACAGGGTAGGATAACAGGAGTGAAGAGGGCAGAAGAGGTGAATAGAAAAAAAAGAAGGTGAGTTAAGCTGAAAAAGAGATGTGAAGGAGAAGAGAAAAGAAGAGAAAAGAGGAGAAGAGGAAAGGCGAGAGGCACTAAGCGTCTCAGTGGTGGGCTTTTGAAGGACGCAGGAGGAGAAGGAGGCATGCAGAGTGAAGCGGATGAGGGCGAAATAGTGCGGTGGGCTGCATTTCTGTCAGCAGAAGTGATGGCTGAGTGCTGGCGTTATTTGTCTTGCGCTGCCATATGGCCCTCGCACCGGCATGGGCATTAATGAGAGGGGGCCGGACCGCCGGGCAAGAACACCAGGGCCTCAGACGCAGGTGATCTGTCACCATGGGTGTGTGAGTGTGTGTAAGCATGAGAGAGAGAGGTAGAGAGAGAGACTGGGAGAGATGGTAGAAAGGAAGATATGGAGGAAGGGGATTGAGAGAGAAGGGTACAGGCAGACAGACGGAGGAAAGGTAGAAAGGTAGAAAGGGCAATACAGGAAAGAGAGAGAGAGAGAGAGAAAGAGAGAGAGGGACAGCACTCTTTAATGGTAGGCTGAAAATAGAAATGAAAGCTGGCATGGTGCTTTGCATTCCAGCACGAAGGTGTGCCCTTGCTAGTGGGGTAATGAGATTCACTGTTTTAAGGGTATCAACCTGATGCTCTAGTGACACATCAAACTATATGATCAGAGATGCAAGACTTGGTCTAATGTGTTAAAATAAAAATGTTTAAAATTTATTGATATTATCATTTTACAAACTAATTATCAAACTTCCAATAGTAAGTAATTATTTAATCATTAATAATAATTGACAACAAATACCTGAAAATACATTTTTTACTCACATTTTAAGCCAAATGTCACAGGGCCAGTGCTGTGGTTTAGTGGTTAAGTTTCCGGTACCCAAAATTCGGGCTCGATTCCGGATCGGCATACCGCCATATCTATATCTCTATATCTATCTATATCTATCTATCTATCTATCTATCTATCTATCTATCTATATATATATATATATATATATATATATATATATATATATATATATATATATATATATACACATATTACAGTGAATGTCATAGTTTGCATCGGCTTATAATCTTTTACTGTTTCATGGAAGATTCATGGTAGAAGCTATAACAAACACTCCTACAGCTATGTTATACTGCTTCTGGTTTGGAACTTTAGGAGAAACGTGTATTTGTATGGTTAGGTTAGTGACAGTGAGATGTGATTCTGGCAGCCAATTTGGAGCTGCAAAGTGGAGTGTTCATCGCAATCCAAACAGTCTGATGAGTTCTCTCACAGCTAGCTTCAACACAATGTCTGCTAAGTGCTAAAGAGGTAAAGAAAGGGGCCTGAGCAACAGCTGGGTACAAGCAGCACAATACCCAGAGGAACCCTGGTAGACACCTCATCCTGTCACCCAGGAACACTGCTAAGCACATGCTCCAAAATCACGCTGTCACACATTGTAGCGCTCAACTGATTAGATTTCTCACCGGCATTCGCAGAGTAGCACAAACACAAATTAACAGCACGAAAGTAATTGGCATTTCAAACAATCAAACAGACAATATCTTTCTTTCCATGCGCCGCACTCGCTGACTCTAAGAGGGAGAGAGAGAGAGAGAGAGAGAGAGAGCAAAAGAAAGAACGAGAGAGCGAGAGAAAGAGCTGGCCCTGTGAGACGCCAAAGTAAAGATTTATACAGAGCAGATGCAGCCACAGACACTGACATTGGATGACACCCACTGCATGATAAATCACAACAGACCCACTCCAGACTCTACATACAGGACATAAACGTACACTGCAGAGCAAGGGCATATAAAAAAAAACAAAAAACAGCAAAATACATGGAAATAAATAAATAAATATATACATAGTGAGGCTATTGGATAAATTTTTTACTTTTTTATAGACAATGTAGGTGCTTATATTTAATATATAGTCTGTTAATTCTAAAATAAAATATTAACACATTTTTTCATGAAAGTAAAATAAAAAAAATTTTATCAATAAGAAAACATCTGGCTGGTTTAAAGTTTGGATAACTATTCGAAAACTCTTTTTAGGTGAGGTTAATCCTGATTTCTGCAGGTTTATAGGTATGGCTAATGAGGAATACCAGTTTTCTGCCAGCCCCCCACAGAGAGGATGAAGGGGCAGGGGTGAGGCTTTTTTAAGTTTTATGGGAATCGGCATGGTAGCGTAGGGAGGTGAAGGACAGAATGGCTGGCCATTCCATCACTCAGTACAATAAATGGATGCAATCTGTATCCCTGTACAGCAGTGGCTGTTTTTAAATTCCACCTCTTTTATCCAAATGAATGATGGACTCTGGTACAGTGCACTGTGTGGCAATATTAATATACATCAGAGGCCAGCGCCCCTCACTAAATCAGAAAACTGGGCGCATTTGTTATTTAAATGACAAACAACGCACCAGGGAAGAGACGCAGACAGAGGAGATTTTGGGGAAGAGGCGGACAAACCAATTCAGATTTCAATCCTGTGAAGCAGCGTACATGAACCCGGAAACCATCAGTCTAATGAAAAAAGGCAGGCGGGTCAGCCCAAACAGATGAAAGGCTCATGAATGGCGCCATGTCCAATCCGCACTTCTTCAGGTTATCTGGTACTGTGTGCAGCAGACAGAGCTTTTCCGATTAAATGTAAACTGGGGTTTCCAAAAATAACTATTGAGTTGATTGAATTGACTAAGAGTTTTACATTAAATATGTAATATATACAGTATATCAAACACTTAATAATAAAATTTACATTATTAAATAACCTCAGATATTTTAAAAAAGCTTAAGAAAATGGATCTATAAATAGTCTCTCGTTGGCCATTACAAAAGATAATGTGATCATACATCACATTATGACCATATTTGGTACGTAATATAATGTGCGTTTCAGTATTTAATCCTGTGCAACTTAGTCATAAAATAAATAAGGAAGTGCATTAAACGCATACCTCAAAATTCGGGCTGAAGTAGTTTTACTGTCTGTTAATAAGCCTTGTAAAAATAAATTAAAACGATCCTAGTATAAAGCCTTGTGGTACACCACTACTCATGTCTAAAACTACATACATCTGTGTAAACATCTTCAGTCATTTTGGAAACTGGATATGCATGTGAGAAACAAAGGTACAGTTAGTTTAACTAGCATGACAGCTGCAGATCATTGTGATGGAAATTGACAGGCAAAAAAATCTAATTAGGAAAAGTAAGTAGACACTGCTGGACAATAAAAAAAGCGTAGTGCTTAATATAAAATTCCAAACAAAATGTACCAAAAGAATGATTTCACTTGAGTAATGTTTTGAGCTTGTCTAAAAATACCTGTTAGTTATGTAGCAATATATTATCTATCTATGGGTTTTGATACTTCTAAACTTTTTCGTATATATCAACATGATGATTCAGAGAAACACACACAAAGCAAAACTAGTGCTTCTGTCAGACCTAGATCATCCCTCGGCTTGATACGAAAGCAAAGCAAAGCAAAGTATACATAACTTTGATTAAGTAAATAATTAAGTAAAGTGAGTTTTAATATTAATTATTATTATAATAATTTTAATTAAATAAGTCAAATTTTGAAACAGCATATGTAGCCTTGGACATTTATCATATTAATTATATCAGCTGTGCACCCACAGGACACTCTTGTCATGGAGGCTGGCAAATGGTGAAGTGAGTGACCTATCCTGCGTTCGACTACATTGTTATGACTGTCCTTGATGGTTTTGAATAATAATCAGAAAAGGAAGCTTGAAGAATTTTTTTTCCCGACTTACAAAAATCCATTTGACTTTGGCTCCCTGTTAAATATGAAAGTTTCTCTCAACCTTTAACCTTCAAGTCCTGACTTGTCGCCTGGCAAGTAAAAAGTGTGATATTTCAACAGAAACTTTCAAATGAGAAGCAAGAGGTCGAAAGAATCTTTTACTATTCATTTATCATTTCATTTAACAGATTTGGAAATAACTTTTTAGTATTTATTAGGATCTCATATATTATGATGGAAAAGCTTACAGGATAAGTCAAAAATAGATTCTTTTTAAATGCCCACAAGTAGAAGATTTTTTTTTTTCTTATTGAAACCGAGTGATTTTAATGATAGTCATATTAATATAATAAAAATATAATAATATAATATATTCATGTTGTATATAGCATGATAAGTATGTTCTATATAGCATCATATGGGAAGTATGAATAAAATTCTGACACTTCCGCATTTGACAAGTGGTCTCATAAGATAGTAAAGTGTGCATCGTATACATACTTTAAAATCCGGGCAGGAGTGGTAGATCATCCTAGAACTTTTTACATACTGTAATTCGCATACTAAGGATTAGGACATACTGATTGTCTCGCATACTCAGTTTTGCCTACTATATAGTATGAAAGTATGTAATTTTGGGAGGAACTAATATCTACACAGATCAAAAAGCAATTACTTTTTTATAAGTAAATGTAGCCTTTTTGTGCTTCTATTTTCATGCAAATAAGCTAGCTAAAGATGTAGATCTGACAATGGACCATACCTGAAGTGGCATTGGGAACTGCTACAGCTTTCCGTCTCCTCTTTATGTCTCCTCCACACAGCACTCCCTGTTGTGCGCTACGCTGTCTACCAAAAAAACACAAAAGAAATATAATATTTATTCATAAATCATGTTTTATGTTAACATGTTCACATGATTTAATATATTCAATGTAAACTACAAAAAAATTTCTGAATCAGTGTTCAGATATAATCTATTTTAAAAAGCAACTTTGGATGTGAAGAATAAAAAATAGCTTGGGGACTGCAGCAGATCGAGGCAGAGAAGAGTAAGATGTAGTGCAGGAGTTTTAACAGAAATATCAGTAGAAGAAAAGGAGGTGCTCGAGCTGTGTGTCTCTGTCGCTGCTGAGTACAGATAAACAAATTACCCTGGCTGCAGACCCCCAGTGTCTGCTGCGATATACAGTTAAGGTCAAGGTCCT
The DNA here is from genome assembly GCA_005784505.1 of Bagarius yarrelli. Classification (NCBI taxonomy): domain Eukaryota; kingdom Metazoa; phylum Chordata; class Actinopteri; order Siluriformes; family Sisoridae; genus Bagarius; species Bagarius yarrelli. The sequence goes on along the minus strand of VCAZ01000049.1, from coordinate 1,955,524 downwards.
CTATACTTCCAAGGGGACTGATGCTATAAAAGCTGATCTGTTTCCTTTTTTTTTTCTTTAAAAAAAAAAATCACATACAGAGATATATATTTCTATTTGTATTTGCTGCAATATGCTGTAATTATCGCATTTAAAAATATAGTGTTAAGTTATAAACAGTTTAGTGTTAGGGGTCTTTTTTTCGATACTCATGTGAGGCTCACATGTCCAGCAGTGGAGGTGTGATACCTGCCAGAGCGCAGCTCATCTCTGGCAGCCGTATAAACCCCTCACCTCACTCGTGCTGAGATAGGGACCTTTTAACTGCCTGTGCATTCCCTGACCTCAAAAGCCATAAATCACATGATACTCACACTACCTGAGCAGTAGGGAAGGGGGGGCATAAGCGTGAGCGAAGTCCCTATGTTGTATAATCAATAGGTATAAAAATAAATGGCTCGACCGGTATTTTCTGCCTGCTACCTCTCTCTAATAAAATCTCTGTAATGCATATTTCATTTACTTTTATACTTATTGATTAGCTGTAGCCCAGTTAGTAAATCATGCGTCTATCGATCCCTCAATCGTAGCTCTGTCGGACAGCGTATAACCAGCCATTTGCTGCACTGATAAAGAGCTCAGCCATTGAACTCCCCACAGTAAATCTTTGCAAACTAACTTTTTAATTCCAAAATCAATGAGCGCTTAAACACCACATTATTTCACTCGCTGCTCCGATGGCCGGTATCAAACGTAATACCCAGATACGTTTGTGTCTAATTCACAATGTGTACATCTCTATATCATGCAGGCTCTCTATTTCTCTCTCTCTCTTTCTTTTTTTCTTCTCTCTCTGAGTTCTTTCAGTTAGGAACGGATCAGGGTGGCAGATGCTCTCACAGCTCCACTGCACTTTGACATTAGTAACAGATCCTAGGAATAATCTCTGTCTATTAGAGAGGAAACAAAAGCGGGATTTAAGTCTAAATTTTATAAAGCTGTTCAAAATCTCTAGTGCAGCTTGATTCTTTATTGACACTTTATTTTTTAAATAAGTTTCAATAAACATCACTGTTATGAAAGTCAAACTAAATTAAGTTGTTGTTCATGAGTCTGATAAATATGTCTCATGAAACCACAACCTTTTTAAGCTTTTATTGGAGTGTGAAGAAGAAAGATTTAATTTGATGCAAAATTAAGATCTGCAGGACATAAAAAGGCATTCTGAAAGTTTTAGTCATGTGATCAGCAAACTCGGGCTTAAAATAAAAGTAAAAAAAAATCCTGATGACCAAAAGTCATAGAAAAAAAAACTAGTAACACCACACTGACATCAGGGTCAATTGTCATTCGCTTGTCCACACCTCCAAAGCCGATATATCAATTAAAGATAATAAATCAAAAAGACATAAGTGCTACAGCTAGCTTCTGGTCCACCATCTATTTTCATTAGACTACAGGCCACTCCAGGTGTGAGGAGGATCTCAAGACGAATAGAGGTATTCAAATGAATCAAAAAGGATTAGGGTCCTCTGGGACTGCAATCAATGGTAGCAAATCAATAATCAATAGGCCACTCACACCAATATACTAACTGCTGACATCAAGATCTTACAATTAAAATGAAAAGCAGGCGAGAGGAGTGGCGGAGAACTATGATTTATCTGGAGCTGCCGAATGTCATTTAGAAACAAATAAAGTCTATTGAGAAAATGTGCATGTGCCAAAAGCGTGGGATGCAGTTATGCATTTTAACATTGCATGGCGATGTGAGGTATAACAGAGACTAGTCCAAGCTAAAGAATACAAATGCAAAAGAAGCAAGCGGCTAATCATGCACACAGAATTTCTTTTTTTAGACAAACCTTAGAACTAGAAACAAATATCAGGTTGTTTGGAATCTTTAAGATCAACTATGATTTACATTGACTGGGGATAAAAACTTTAATGAAAAAAAGATAAATAATTTGACCATTGCTAAAAAAAATTATAATATTGTTAAGAAGTGATATCATTAAAAATAAAGAAATAAAGAAATACAAACATAAATAGACGTTTTATTTCTATAAAAAATAGGCACTAAAAAATTTTTATAATTAAACAAAAAGAAAAAGAAAAATGTCCTTTTTTGTTTTAAGATAATCCCAAACAGAATAAATGTTAGAAATATATGTTTAACATGTGTTTATTAAGCATTTGTGAAGAAAGCCTCCAGCGGCCTCACTACTCTTTACACATCTGTGATCACTATCTTATAACATAGTGCTAGGCGGTATCACCTAAAATTTATATAACGATATATTTTATAAATTACACCAGGTTCACAGTATATGACTGCATTATATTTTTTTTTATAGTTGAACAGATATTGACTAGGGATGTACCAAATTTTTGCCTGTTGAAAATTTTTAGACGAAAATGACATTATTGGTTCCGCATTTAGCGCTCAGATTACACTCTTGCTCTAGCTGCATCACTATTACATTACTAGGAAATGGTTATCATGTCAGCCGTTTAAAAGTACTTAAAAGTTTTTTTTTAATGGCAACAAAAAAATGTGCAATACACAATGTGTGTATGATGATCGCAGCACTGAAGAGTCTGTTTAGAAAAGAAGCAGAAACAGACCATAGTGTAAAACAGCTAAAAAAAACCCACTCCTGTTAGCTGTTAGCTCACCCTTTTCAACACATTGACTCGAAACCTCTGTACTGCAATGCAACAGTAATTGATCCTCGCTTTAACTAACGGTGAGATAGAGCAGCATGCTTAGGGAATAATACAGCAGAGATAGAGGTGATGAGTGCATCTGCTGAAGGATACTCTACATGCAGCAGACAGTGAAGTGTACCAGTAACATGCAAAGTGCTGCTTTTTACTATGGTGTGTGACCAAAAACAGCTGTCTTTTTCGGGCGCCACTTTCAAAATGCCATGAAAAATTTTCGATAGATTTCATGCGTTTGACACTGGTGTTTTTGACCATTTCACCTTGCCCCGGATCTGGTGGTGCCCTTGCTATCAAACTAATGATCGCACCTAGTATTACACAATCAAAGGAGGAATAGCACCAGTATTCACAGAATGTGGGTGGGATGATTTGCAATAAAGCTGCACAACTGGAAAATACGGGACAAATGCCATGCCCATAGAATTCTCAAAAAGGCCACAGGACTCGTGCCACACCGCATCGTGAACGTTGTACAGTAAAACGTTGAACGCTGCGGTAAAAACCTGAAAATTTATCTCATGACAAAAATAAACACTGGTATGCCACCCAGTACTACTGTAACATTCTGTTTTATTTTTACTTACAAGCAAAACTAGCACTTCAATGCTATAAGTTGAGCAGTATGCTGTAGCGGCCTGTAGCTTTGCTGCAGGCCTGGGTCAGGAGGACAGACATGTCTTCCCCACACAGACAAAAACCCAGCAGTTTGAAAGCTTAAGGCGTCTGCTAAAAATAGTGGGGAAACATCATAGATACCCAGCATCAACCTACTCTCCTCCGCGTTCATCTGGGAGTATGATTTCAACTTTTTGAAGTAAAGGGGATCTGGAATTCTTCTATAGAGGAATTAAGAGGCGTCCCCTGTGTCCAGCATTTAAATGAGAGCATGGCAAAGATACCAGAGCCTTTTAATAGTGCAAAATTAGTATTCAACATGCTTCAAACTCCAATCCGAAGAAACCTTTCAGGTGGAGAAGAAAGGCGATGAGTATAAAAGACAGCGCTAAGAAGAGTGGCTGCTTTATTGCTGTTGTATTTCTGCCCCTCATCAAGGATAGCAGGAGAGCTTTCTAGGGCGGCCCAAGAGAGAGAGGGACAGAGGAAAAAAAACACATGAGGGAGAGAATTAAGGATGCACAGTAAATAGGCACCAAAGGCATAATGCAGTGAAGTCGAACGCTCTTTAGGCAATTAAACTCAAAATGAATAGGCAGATCCCTCAGAGCCTGTATTTACCTCGAAGCGGGTTTCCCTTTGACATACCATAAGAGCAAAAATAAACCCATACATTTAGGTTTTTTTTGTAGATTTAAACTTAGCGGTTTGTTACTTTGAAATTCTAGCAGAAAACATCCTATATTATTGTATATAATTTACTACACTACTATTATACTATTAGAAAATGTTTTGCCCAATGTGCACTTTTTATTCATGAAAAGCACATAACGTTGTCAAAATCAGATGCCCGTCATGCACTGCAAGCCTCCAGATCAAAAGGTCACGGTTTGAGCCGCAGTCCTGAGGGACTTGTTCATTGTAGTGATTTTATACACATCAAAAACACACTGACCCTACCGCAAAACTTTCACGCAGGTCAAATCGGTTAACCCTTGCGTCGTTTTGCTCTACACCCGGTTCATTTGAAGAAGTTAACTAAAAATGCTTCATCAATATATTGAGCTTTGACAGCAGATCTGTTCAATGCTGTGTCCCCGCACACCCGGGAGACACCAAAAATCTTTCTGTACATTCTGTAAGCAACTCAATCTTTTCTACAGTGAGGGGAGGTTTTGCTGAACTGAGTGGCATAAATACAATAGTGTTTCACCTTGTCACTGGGCTCAATGATAATTTAAAAGAGTGTTTAGTGCGTGTAAACAGAATGACAGAAAGCAAAGCGCAGTTATTTTAGTCTGACAGGACAAAAGTGCTAGTAAAAGTCAACTTGACGTTTTTTCTGGTAATGACAAAAATCCTCCTTACAGACGAGGACGGCTTTAAATTAAACACAGAGTCATGTGATCAATATGGCTCTTTTACATCAAGCCATAGGTAGGAATTAAATTTTTTAAATGCAGAAATCTTACCTGTTTTTACATTCAGATATGGAGCATCTTGAATGAGAGGTGTCTGGACCCATTCCGATAGGATACATGGACAAGGAACACAAAGGTTTCATCTGAAAAAAGTAGAAATAATTAAAGATCGCTGCAAACAAGCGACCACTCGAAAACAAACCACACAACAGACTAAAGAGATCGAAATTATACCTGTCTCCTGTCTCGCTTCCCATAGTGGGGCAGCCAAAACCTGCACATATTCATGGGAATTTTAAACATAAATTATTTAAATAATTAATTAATGCAAACAAGTTTCAAGGTAAAATCTTACTCTCTCTGGAAGGAATCATGTGAGCAGGTCCTCAGTTTATCCATACAAGCAGAAATATTATTATCCTGCAACAGCCCCAAAAGACAAGCTGTGTTGAGCTACACAGGATTGTAACATGGCAACACCTCAGACTCATAACACGCTGTCAAGATTTATTAACAAGCCGTAAAAGTAATGTGTACTGCAGGTCTTGTATAATGTTTATAATATGCCAGTTCACCTTGGCAGGCAATCTCCGTCTGCCTTTTCTAATGCAGCACGCAGTCACACCTGGCAGACGGTTTATATGAGCATGACAACCTGCAACACACACAGTTATGATGCTCAGAGAAAAGGGGGGCATTAGAAAGAGGAGAGAAAGTGAAAGAGTAAGACTGTAGATAGCTACGCTGCATTTACATGCGGTTAAAATGTAGAGGTGCAAACAGTAAGAGATGTCACTGTCTACAGCATAATTGCTGATAAAGAAAAATGATGAAATGATGGAATAACCCACTAAAACAGCCTTTTCCATTATCATACAAAGGTATAGGGGGTAACAATATTTGGAAACATAAAGATCAATCAAAAGGGCCGTTTATAGGAATGTTGTTATGTTGTTTTTTAATAAATAAAAAAATTATAATCTTCACATTGGAAAACTGTATGTAAAAGAATGAATAAATCACTGCAGGGCTTGTTGTTTTTTAAAAAAAATCAACCTAAACCAAACCAGCCAGTCAACAATTCGATTGTTTTTACTTTACATTAAATCACCTTTAATACTTTATCATTTAAATGCAAAATGTTTTTTTTACCTTTTGGGAACATTAAGTGACATCTTACTTGATTTAATCACCAACTGCATACCACAAGGGGGCCACAGGCAAAAGCATGGCATCAACGCCACTTAATGCAAAAGTCAGTTATTTAGTTATAAACTCTTGCTACAAATTTTGAATTCTTATAAACTCCATGATTTGGAAGCCCTAATGGGTCATGGAACTTCTAGTTAAGTTCTAACACAGAACAAAAAAAAGCAACTTAAATATACTGCGAGGAAAAGGGAGGGGAGGGGAGTAGGTGGGGCAGGGCAGGGCAGGGCATATGTCAAAGTGGTCCATACCAACTGTCACTAATAATCCTGGGTAAAACCTAAGGGAATTTTCCACTTTAACATTCTCCAGTTATCGTAGTTCGACCAAAGAAAAATGCTTGCTAAACACAAAATGTGTTGTTGATGATGATGATGGACAACCGACCCTGAGTCTAGCCCTGGCAGCATTAGGGGTACAGTCATGCCATGCACTCTCACTTTTACATTACAGTCTTTTGCCACATCACAACCTTTGACATGTAGATGTAGATAAACCCGGAACAAAAAATCCCAAGATTAGCCATGTTCCTTCTAATTAAAGCTATTAGAGGCAAACATTATCTAAAATTATGTATAACACACATAAATATGTTAAAAAATTTCGTTTAGAGTATTATAACCCTTTAAAAAAAAGCCATTCTTATTTATTACATAAGTTACATAGCGACGTTCTAAGTTACAGCGTCGTCACACATTAATATTCATATTATTAAATAAAGATACTTAAAAACTAGGACTGAGTTATTTGTTTAAAGTTTCAGCACGGAAGACATTGACTCTACCTCTCCGACTGGGTTGGTTTGGGTAGAGGAAAGTAGCCGAGTGATGTTTTTCTCTCATAGCATCGAGTGAAGCTGCTCTAGGAACTGTTTCCGACTCTCTGCTAGCGATCAGACCCTGAACACCAATGCCTGATGCACATTCACCTTCAAAGAACCAGTCACTCTGTTCATCATCACCTGCAGAAAGACAGATTAGACTGTAGTAAACAATTACATTTCTAAAAGTTTTAACACGTACATTATATTAAAAAAAAAGAAAATGTCAAATTAACGGAAGTTGCTAATATCTAAAAAATATTTGACCTACGAACAAAAGTATAGGGGAAATCTGATCATTTCGTTAATATGGGTTATAGGAACATTCTATTTCAGATTTAGTTTCACTCTTACTGTTTTAATAACCTCCCTAATTCTGGAAACTCGATTTTGGAGTTTAGAAATCTTTTCTGAGTAGTGAGATCAGGCACTACTGTCAGCTGAGGAGGTCCGGCGAGCAGACAGTGTTTCTTAAAGGTGTTCAGTGGGTTGAAGGCAAGGCTCTGTGCAGAACACTATAGTTCTTACTTTCCAACATAACACACCAAGTGTTTAGGAAGCACAGAGGCTTTGTGCACAGAAGCATGGTCAGGGGAAGTGGTGGCTCATGGTTAAGGTGTTGGACTACCAACCCGAATATTATGGGTTTGATTCCCAGCTCCACCAAGCCGCCACTGCTGGGCCCCTGAGCAAGGCCATTAACCCAAAATTGCTTAGTTGTATAAATGAGATAAATGTAAGTCGCTCTGGATAAGGGCGTCTGCCAAATGCCATAGACGTAGATGCAGATGGTCATACTGGAACAGTGCTTGTGTCTACTAGTGCCAGTATAGAGAAATATTAATGCTTTATCATATTCAGGACAATTGTGTGTTTCCAACTTTGTAGCTTTATTTTGGGAAAGACACACTTTTGAATGTGTTGTTTAGCTGTCCACAATCTATTGACCATGTAGTTTATGTACACAATAAAACATCCAAGGTTGTGCTTTCGAAAAATATTTAATAGACTAAATTTATTTTATTGATTTATTGATTTATTTTGTTTATTAAAGCATGAGAATTGTTATTAATTTATTTTGATTAAATCACTTCATTTTTTCTTAACAGTTAATATAATGAAAAAAATACTAAAATAAAATATAAAACATGTATAACAAAAAAAAACTCTGACAAAGGAGACTGCTTCCAGAAACTCCTTATAGATGCTTATACCAAATAATAGACATTTTAATGTTTAATAACTTTATGCTTTAAATCTATTTATTATAAGAATAAATAAGACTAACACTTAGAGTATGTTGTACTTTTTTTTAATTTCCCTTAGACTAATCCCTGGAAATGATCTTTTATTACATATCAGAACAAAAGCATTATATTTAAACCTTTACTTAAAAGATGCTGTTAAAAGTATAATTAATTAACATCTTCTGCTGGATTGAATTTATCTGATTTAATGAAATTATTCAAAACAGATAATTAAATATGATATTAGGAAGAAAATGCGATGTTTACTTCACATAAACATCAATTACAAACAATTACAAATAGAAATGTGCCGTGATGTTTTCTCGGTTTCTCGCCTGCCTGCAATTATAATAATTATACAACTCGATGTTTCCCACCTGCCGAATAATATCAGAAAATCAAATTTCAATTACAGCCACATGTGCCCTCAGTGTCAAATGATGTTAAGTGAAGTGCAACCTCAGTGCTGCTTTTGGGTCAACCAGGGGCTTAGTTGAAACCCTGTTCATAACTGAGGTGCAAAGGGGACACCACCTCACACACACACACACATACCTTGTGGTCTCTGTGGACCTGTCAGTCAGCTACACAGCAAGGCCATGCCTCTCACAGTCAAGGTGTAGTGACAACTGTTAAATCAGAGGATGCCTAGCACCTCCACACCTAATGAGATTAGCAAAGCCTTCAGCGCTCATTAGCACTACATGACAACCTCTCATTAGAACTGCATGGGCATGCGCTAAGTGCCACCCACAGCAATCAGGCTACACGGCGACATTATCCTATTTGTTTTTGCTTGCTATGGTGAAGGACGTTTTCTGGAAAGATTGGTTAGGTAGTATTGCAGATATTTATGTCATACAGGTATTTACCTGTAGGTATGTATGGTTTGGTTCAGGTGGAGGAATTTCCTGATTTAAACTAATACCGATTCAAACAAGCGACTAGAATAATGTGTTTTTTTCAAGTTATTCTAAGAATACCTATTTTGGTTCGCTTTATAAATTAACTGTTGTTATACCCATAATGCAACCCACAGACACCGAAAAGTGTCATTAACTGACCCTGCAGTGGGCCATCAGGGACAGCAGGCCCCTCTCTGCTATTGAAAAACACATTTTTTACATTCTATAAAAAATGAAATTGTGTAAAACATGTATTTATTATTATTTAATTATAATTTCCATTAGTGTAGTCCAAAAATTGCCTGTGGTTAGTTTAAACTGGAATATCCTAAATGAAAACGATCTGACCCAGCACTGGATACAGTGCTACCCCTAAAAAAGGCTTTCCATCTGATTTCAAAAAACAAAGGATTAGATACAGAACCATCCACCAATTAAATCTTGACATTCAGTGGCGGCCCTTCCTTTTCGTTGGGATTTTCCAAGATATAAAAGTAAATCTTATATCAAAAAGTAAATGACGCCACAGTTACTGGTCCCACTACACCAGATCGTGTCGGTCGATCTTAAAAAACACCCAAACTATAATCAATAACAAATGCCAGAAAAGCTTTTGTGTGCTATTTCAAATATTACAACCATGAGTGCTATTAGCGGCTAACAGCTAGCACCGATCACAACACAACACATTATTTTGATATTGATGCATTAGCTGTAACAGATATGTGTAAGATGTGTGTATGTAGTCTACAGTGACTGAAACCTCACGGTACGTCACTGCATCTACATATGTGTATCCTCATACAGGATTGTTTCATGGTTTTAAAACATAATACTTTTACCCAGTTATTTTCTGTTTTGTTATTGCTGATATTCATTCTTAGATATTCTAAACCAATATTCCTACCTTGTCTTCCCTCATCATTGGTGAAAAGCCCTGGGTCACTGCTGCACACGCTGCTCGTCTCACTACAGCAAAACAGAGCACAGGGTTTATAATTTAATTTCATCTTTTAGCTCTCAGAATTACTATTTTCTGCTATTTTAATAGCAGGTACATTAAAATGTAAACGTACAGTGATAAAATGTACACTAGGATTTGACATATATGTATATAATTTGGTATGTAAGTAGAATTAGTACAACGGTACAGTATCAGACAAGGTCCTTGCTTTGGACATCAAAAACACAAAGACGGAGGGGGAGGGGGAGGTACAGTTGCAGATCGAAGCCCTTGAGTGACATGCCCAGTCTAATTGAATATCCCTCCCTGTCAACTCCAATCTAATCCGCTCAGCCTTTTCCGAGGATGACAGCAATGCACCAGATTTTTTTTTCCCCATCCTGCTTTCTCCGTCTGCTGAGAAGTGCTCATGCACAGACTGGACCTCAGGCCTCTGGCTCATGCAACTGGACAACATCTGTTCTTAACAACACCGAAGCCTAAAGCAGCGGCTCACAGCAGAAATCTGAAACAGATTCACTCCAATCTCCGAATACTGGCACAGAACGATACAAAGCAGTGGCACGTCATACACACCGATCAAATAATTACAGCTCTGTGGTGATGTAGTGGAAAAATAACTATCAAATATTTTTAGTCATCAGTACCAAGCTTTGTTGTGGAACACTAGAAGTAAGATCTGAAAAAGTAGGACTACTTTATAGATGGGATATGGAGCTTGTTGACAAATTTGTGTAGGGTTGTGGGGTGAGATCATGAAAATTAGGCCTGCTTAAGCAAAAACATTGAGGAGAAAACACAAAAAAAGACAATTTCAATATTTAGGTGTATAAATGAAAGTGTATTAATTGTAACATATAGTAGGTGACCAACCAGAATGAGCTTTTTACCCTACACATACCGTCGCGGCTGCGTCTGTAAAGTGCATCAGACTACAAGTAGTTGTAGTCTATTGTGTAATTAAAGCTCGTGTCCTGGCTGCATTAAGCCATTTTGTCCAACTCAATTTCCCACAACGTATACGTAGCCACTAGTTGAGCGAGTTGACATTAAACATACAATGCACAAGTAAAAATGTTTAGTCAGATTATGGTAAAACTTTATTTTTGACAGCCTATTTTTTGGCAAGCAAAATGTTTCATATGCTATTAAAAATGATGGTAAAGGCATCACTAAAACGGGCCATTTTTAGGACATTCTGATTTTCTCTTAAATGTGAGTAATTTGGAGAGATATGTGGCTATGTGGAATAGGTATATAAATACTATAATCATTACAGCACTAAACTTCTTTCAATATATCAAAGGTGGTATTGTAGAGTGCGGTGCTGCTGTGTATGTTTCTAATCTGTTCTGCTTTTATTTATTCTTGTTTTTGTATTTATTATCAATTTTTCAGCTATTTGCTATGTACAGAAAAAAAACAGTGGGTATTTTTTCTGTCTGTTATTGTGAATTGTGTCATGTTTTATAATCACAGTTCATGTTAAGAAATATATATAATAAAATATGAAAAGGCATCTGCGAGACCCTTCACGGAGGGCGGGGCCTTAGACGACTGCCTGTATTGCCTGTTTGATGAGCCGGTTTGATGAGCCGGATGAGCCACTCATAGTCTAACACCAAACACTTTCAAACATTTTTGGAATATTTAATGAAGCAAAGCATGGATCTAAATAATAAACAACTTTACTTTTCTTTTAGAAAAACTACTTTTGTTTAAATAAAATCTTTATATTACTTTGAGTTGGGTTGTATTTATTTATTTATTTATTTATTTGTATATTTATTTATCTAATAAAAATTTACACATCACTTTTTAACCATCACATAAATAAAGATACTTTTGCACTAAACTTATATAACTTGTAAATCTGATATACAGGAACTTTTGTCAATTTCTGTGTCGCAGTGCACATCATCTGAGACATGAGCGCATAAGCTGTGAGTCCTGGGAGGAGCTGATAGACGCATCTGCTTGCAGTTTGCCACGTGCTGATCAGAGTCGACCTTGACCATGAGCAGAGAGGTTGGTGTGGGTCACACACTTGCTGATGCAGGACTTCACCATATTGGGCGCCGGGCGGCCCAGCATACCGGCACACTATGCATCACTAGAAGCAGATGGCCACCGCACTGCTGCACCATCACACACCCAGAAAGCAGATGTGGGGGGGTCACAGTCTCAGGAGAGTAGTGCTTGCTTAATCCAGAAATCCTGTATAAGCACACACATGTTTAAGGCCACACACACCCTCCTGAGTTGAGTGTATGCCTCTGGAAGTCAGGGTCGGGCGTTATAGCGGTGCACGCATGTCAGCCAGGGGAAGATGACTACTGTTCATCCTGGCATTGCAAGATGGCAAATGAGAGTTAATTGCCCAGTGAAGACAGAAGCAACTACTTTCCTAATGGCAGAGTGCCGGTCTGGTCACACCCAGAAACGCAGATAGCATTACCGAGGCTGTTTTATTCATTTATATCGGTGCTCCATTTGAGAGGAAATGAGTATTCAATAGGATATGGGTTTGAAAATATAACTATACATCTCATATGTTGATTATATACCATTAACAGCGTGTTTAATACACGTGTATCTTACAAAATCTGAGTGAAACTGAATCTCGATACAACCGCTTGAATGTCGAAGCAGAGGAAGGAGTGTGCTGGTTTTAAAGAAGAATGATAGGTACAACATAAACAATTAATTAGGAGCGCACATTAAGTATTAAACATTATTAAAGGTGTAATGTGATGTTGCCTTGAGAGGCTCGCTGCCAATATGAAACGGTTTCCATTAAGTAGTAGCTAATTAATGCCATGCATTATTGAAAATAACATTTTTCTTGCAGCATGTAGGAGCAACAATCCCCCCCTCCCCTCACATGACCTTCAGTGAGAGAACTTTTCACCTGAGTTTATCTGTCTCTGTCTTGCCTTGTGTTAAGTATAACTATGCATCAACAGATACAAAGATGAATAATACATGATCAAACACAACGCTCATGCTGACATTGGATTCATCATCGAAATTCCAGCACATAGCCCGGAACTATTAGAAAGACAAAGCAACAACAGCTTTGCTTTAAATGAGTTCATCTCTTTCTCTTCTGTCTCAGTGTCTACATACATCCTGGGGAGGTGAGCCCAAAACACACTTCTGAGACAGGGTGTAATCAATAGGATATAATCTCACCCTCCTGAGACCAATAGGCCAGTTTGGGGTGAGATTACTCCGCATTGGCATGTCACTGAGCACTGCACTCCAGAACAAAGAAAAACTAGAAGCGCTGTCTCGCTGATAACACAGAGACCCAAGCCAGCGCTGTGCCCTCTTCAAGTACGGTTGGATTAAAAGGGTCTTGCAGCCGCCCTCAATTGGATTAGTCTCAGGGATTTGTGAAAACGAATTTAGGCAACTTGGAATACAATCCCAAACTCCTTGCATAGTTTCCCTAATCAAAAATTTTCAAGTAATGACAACTAAAAACAGCTACAGAACAGAATGTTCTGGAAGCAAAACACATGTATACTAAAATATATTAGATAACTCAGAAAATTTTTATCTCTGAAATAATTAATAAATCAGACAAAAAAATCAAATAGTGATAGCTCAGTGATTAAAGTGTTGGACTGCTAATCAGAAGATCGTGGGTTCGGAAGATTATTGGTTAAATTCCCACATCACCAAGCTCCTAATGCTGGGTCCCTGAACATAGCCCTTAACCCCTTAACTGGCCAGCTGGATTCAAAATGAGACAGGGTTGTTTGTATAAATGAGCCATATTAATTATAAATGAAAAGAGTTCATTGACATAAGCAAAATACCCTAAAGCTAAAATTTAGAATCCTTTCTTGTGGGTTGAGAAATCTAAACCAGTGTGCAGACTCCATGAAAATAAAGGTTTATCTTCTACAGAAACACTTTGCTCGTTAAACATCTAAAGCCTGTAACTGTTGTTTGCTTAAAATATGGTACAGTTTTTTGACTTATTTTTTAATTAATTCATATTTGTCCTAGAAACTGTTTATTCAGAATTCGTTTAATAAACTTTATTAACCACTTTATCCTGGTCAGTTGCCCCAGTGAATACGCAGCCTATCCCAGGAACACTGGCCAGCGGTCCATCGTATGCCTTATAATGAAGACAATTTATTTACATTTACAGTTACGGCATTTGGCACACACCCTTAAGCAGAGCACCTTACATATATTTCATTTATACAACTGAGAAATTGGGGGTAAAGGGCCTTACTCAGGGGTCCAGCTGTGGTAACTTGGTCTCAATCTTCTGGTTAGCAGTCCAACACCTTAACTACTGAGCCACCAAAAGTCATATTAAAATTTATTTGTAATTTAAGTGATGCTGATTCTTAGTCAGCTGGTTCTCCTAAATTAAGGGGGGGGGGGGGGGGGGGGGGGTCGCTCGAAGAGTGTGTGTACCTACATTTGCGGCCTTGCGGGCAGGCCAGAATGAACGCCAGGTGGTATGCCATGCACTGGGCGGGAAGCCGGGCTAATCAAGGATGTACGGCTCAGCTGGAGCTGCCAACAGCTGCTTCACACACACTTGGATTGGTTTAAGGAAATTCTGTACAATGTCTGTTTGCTAAGGCCAATAGGGAAGATGAGCCGTAACTCACGTACACCACATGCTTAAAACTAACATCTGGCCTCACAGTGTGTGTGTGTGGGTGTTTGTGTGTGTGATGACCCAAAGCGTCGAGCTGCCATTTGCATTTTAAAATGAATTGGCTTTTATTGTGGAACTGTAGCCATTTGACTTTCAGAACATCCATCCTTGTTCAGTTCTGATTGTGATTCGGACAAGCTTACCAGAGCACATCTGTGCAACACTCCCATCCAATCCAAACACACAGCCATCAGGCACCAGGGGCACAAGTGTAAGTGAGAAATGATTGACAGGGCAACACAATGTTCCCATTTATTTCTTCTCCGGAGCTGTTTTCTGTCATGAGGCGTATTGATTTTTCCATAAAATAAGAAAACAAGCGCCATTGAGAGGCCACGCGGGGTCAGCGCAAATTAAAGTAGAAGATGTAAAGCCGGCTGTCCACCCATCATTGGCTGCTGCTGACACTTCACTCTCTCCTTTAAACCAACCCACAGATAATTACATCATCATGGATCTGAGGAAGGGCTATGGAAGGAGCAGAGTCTGAGTGTGGGATAGACGGAAGAAGAAGTAGAGAGTCATATGCTGTAATGGTGTGTGCTAATGCAGCAACTAACCTACAAGTAAATTTCTGTAATAATTAGTAAACAAAAACCCCAAATGGCCCCAAGCAAGGTCCTTAACCCTCAACTGCTCAACTGAGTAAAAATAATGTAAATATATATATATAACAAATGCATATATAAATAATATAATCGCTCAGAATTAGGGCGTCTGCCATATACCAAAAATGTATTTTATATTTTATTGTAAAAAAAGGCATACAGAAAAAGTAATTTCCTTAATTTCCTTAAGTTAACGAAAAACATTAAAACATACAACATTCTTTCACATTTCTTAATTAAGATGAATGCACCTCATCGCAGTTCTAGGCATGTTAGGGAAGGTCACTTCTACACTTAAGATGTAAATGAATTTAGTAAATTGAGACTTCATTGACACCCAAATAATTTCAATCAAAAGTCAATCAACAGACATTTGTGTGACGCTCATCATCCTCTCTACTGCAGGTGGGAGGTGAGAGACTCAGCTAAACACGTCGCCTCAAATTTAATTACCTAGGCTTCTATTAAAACTTCATTTCTTTCTGATCAATACAATACCAAATATCTTATTTGTAATTTTAGAAAGGAGGCACTCTAAGCTAATTGTAGCTAGGAGGCAACAAGCAACAGCAAATTCCCTCGACTTATTGCCACAGCAACAGAGAAGTCCATGCCTTATGGCCTTTATTTCCACATGATGAATTGATGCTTGTATGAATGATGGTGCAATGATGCCACGCTGCCTATTGACAGTGAGATTTACAGGAGCTTCTTCACTTTTATGATCATTGTTATCAAGCTTAATCACTAAAGTGAACGAGGAAAAAAAAGATGTGTAAGATTAGACACTCCAGCTATAAACATAACATTTTATATAGAGTGCTAAGCAAAAGTCATCATATAGTTTTATACAGAATGTATCTCAATTTTGTTTAACGGCTTTTGTTTTGTTTGTTGTTTCATTTATGGCATTTGGCAGACGCCCTTATCCACCGAGACTTACAATCATCTCTTTTACACAACTGAGCAATTAGGAGTTAAGGGCCTTATTCAGGGGCCCAGCAGTCGCAGCTTTGTGGTGGAATCGAACCTTGATCTTTCAATTAGCAGTCCATCACCTTAACCACTTTGCTACCACTTTCCTTTGCTGTACATTTTCAAACATGCATACATTTTTTTTTAATAAATGTAAAATATTAATTATTGTTAAAATAATATAACCTATCAAGTAATTTAAAATCTTCATGTTTAAACAGTGCACTTTCAGGCTGTAAACCCCCCCCCCCCCCAAAAAGGTTGTGTTTGCCCTTACACATTGTTTTGATTGATTTAATATATATTAAGAATATTTAAAAATAAATCAAACATTGAAGTTTTTGTCAATTTTTAACCTAATAAATATGAAAACTACAGTTTTTACTTTTCGTACATCACTATTGTAAAAAGCGCTTTACAAATAAAATTGAATTTTTAGTTTATTTTTTTTGGATATAAACCTGTTTCTCTTGGTTGTGTTGTGTCTCATGCGTCATTACGTCTTTAGCGTAGTGATGTGTAGGCGGAGTAAAGCCTGCAGCCTTTAGAAAAAGTTATGCATTTATTTAATTGATGTAAGCTGAAATGTGACTCCGAGCTATTAGAAAGTTATCACAGCATTTAATTGTCAATCTGTTTGGCGATGTGGTCGTGTTGATACTGATTAGTTCGTGATTTTTTTGTATGGTAAATGAGCTGACAGTCTGTAGTTGTACGAGGGTGTATTTATTTTTCTTATTCCTTGTTATTGTTGCTGATTGTGTGCCACCCTGTTAATTATGGTCTGGCGCCAGTTCTACCAGCCGAGTTCCTTTGTTAGCTGCTGTTTTTTCTTTTTTACTTTTGTTTTTTTGCTGCACGTTTACATTATTGACATGTTTCTCAATATTATTTCATAAATTAATTTCTTTATCTATATCTATAATTGCTTTATCCTGCTAAGGGACATGGTACTGTAAATAATGCTATCATTTTTACTTATTTTTTATTTCCTTCAGAAGATAAAGTTGATAATATTGTTTTGTTTTTTGTTTCATTTTTAAAAATGATTAAATTACCATTCTGACATGTTCTCATCAGACACCTCTTTCTTCTCCTTGGCCTGGCGCAGAATCTTGTCCTTCCAGCATTCCTGAGACAGGCCTCCCCCTCCAGCCACTACAGAGCCGCTGTCCTGCTTGGACCAGCCACCAGAGCGCTTTTTTAGCCGGCTCAGTCTCTGCTTCTTGTAGGACCTCTGATGATGGTGATGATGATAGTGATGATGATAGTGATGACAGTGACGATGGGTTTGCTCACCTCTTTCAAGTCCACACACTCTAAATCTGGGCTGCATATTTACGTTTACGTTTGGTGGCATGCGTTTGACTTTGCGGCGTCTGCGTAGAGGTCTTCCTGGGGTGTTTTCTGTAAAGGAGTCCGACTCTGGCCAGGAATGCTGTCTGGTACGAAGGGACAGCGTTGACGGAGTCCAGCGCTTGACTATCAGCGTGTCATCGGAATCGCTGTGGGTAGGAGCTAGCACAGGCCCTGCTGCTATGGCCACAGCTCCTGCAGCACCGTGTCTCTGTTCTCTCACAAAAGCTTCATCTACACTCGACTCGGACGCCTCACTGAGGCAGAGGCTGTGCTCGAAATCACAGCGCCGTTTGCGGCCTCTCCGCCTGCGAACCTGACGCCGGTGCTGCAGCGGCCTCAACACCATCTCCTGCCACAGATCATTCAGCTCAGCCTGCTCCGAGGTCTGCTCCAATGCAGACACCAGGTCCTGCACCAGTTCCTCCATATCTGTAAAGCTAACAGCAAAACAAAGCAAGAAATCTTTAATCTGGATTATTATCTAAGCACCAGCACAAATATAACACTACTACTTTGCATTTACAGTTAATTAAGTACAATTAAGTTTGCAAATCACTTTATTAGAACAAACAAAAACGTTTAAAGAGTATTCGAATAGCTAAACTCAAAAGCACCTGAATGAAGCAGTCAACCTTTTTGCTTGGCTGATAGTGATAATTAATTCTTTTTTCCTGATTGCTGTGACTGAGGTACCTCACTTACTTTTGCTTCACAGGGGCCTTGGCATATATTTTTAACTTGATTAATTATAAGTGAAGGGGCAGAAATGGCTCAAATGGTTAAGTTGCTGATCTGAAGACCAGAAACACCTGGGTTCAAGCCCCACCACCTGGCAAGTCAACCACTGTTGGGTCCTTGAGCAAGACCCCTAACCCTTTCTGCTCCAGGGGCGCTGTATCATAGCTGACTCTGCGCTCTGACTCCAACTTACTAAAATGGGATATGTCGAAAAATGCATTTCATTGGCTCTGTACATGTACCTTGCACAATGACAATGAAGTTGAATATTTATTATTATTTTTATTATATTTAATAATAACAACCCTAAAGATTACAGTGGTTCAGTCTGCTTTATTTTTACAGTATTTCTGATTGGAATGTTGATTCAGGATCAACAGAAGATGTTAATAATCCAGGATCACATCCTACTTGGCAAAATCCCACCCACCTTGTGCACAGAGACAGAATTTTTTATCATTAAATATTTGTTTTTAGCTTGAGTAAAGGAAAAATGACAGCATACAAAGACATTTTATACAATTGTCAGGTGTCTATAGTTGGTTTATTATAATGTTGCATTATATAAAGAGAAAAAAATTAGGGGACAATTAGCATAAGTGTCACGTAGCATAAGGGCCGCACGTTTTATCTCAATATTAAACATAACGCATAAATCTTAATATTATATGAAAGTTAACTGCATTCCAGTAAAATCTAAATCCAAGATGTTTCTCTAAAACAAAAACAAAAAAAAAAAGTTTGATAAATAAAGTCTGGGACGGCTGAGCTGACAGCTGATAGATCTTACACAAAGTAAATGAAAAACATTTTACACCAATCCATCAATAGTGACTGCTGGTTTAAAAACATTCAAAAGAAATTAAGAAACACTATCCCATAATATGCTCTTTATACTAATTCTTGAAAAAAAAATTGTCTGACTAAAGATTGTGGGGTTTTTCCATCAACATTTTGTCATTTTAGTCAATTTTTTAACCATATGAGGCTATATATGTATACAGCCTTTATCTATCTATCTATCTATCTATCTATCTATCTATCTATCTATCTATCTATCTATCTATCTATCTATCTATCTATCTATCTATCTATCTATCTATCTATCTATCTATCTATCCATTGATGTCATAACCAGAGCTAAAAAAAAACGGTCTTGTTTAGGTTTTAGGCATGTTTACAGTTCAGTCTCATAGCTGCATCACAACGTGTCTCAGGGATACTGCATTCGGAGCTCTGTGCTGCACCATCTACTGGTGACGTATGCCTATGACGTCATACACCCTCAGCGAAAGAGCAAAACAAAAGCACGCCGCATATGGATTACATAACACCGATGTCCTTCAGTGGGAAATCACTTAAAAACGCACAAAATTATGTACCATCTGCACACTGTATCAGCTTCTGTGTTTATGACACATCGAAAACTACTTGCCAAAAAAAGAAAAAAGGAAAGAGATATGAAAACGGTTAACGTTCATTTTCCTGCATCATTACTGTGCTTCATACTGGACAAAAACAGCTGCTCGGTACTGCAGAGCAAAAAGGATTAGTTTATATTATTATGGGTTAAGTTAATTTAAAATCAAATACATTTAAACGTTCTAATTGTATATAAATAGAAATATCCATGTCCTACACGTAAAGTGTACAAACGCTGACTTAAAGTATTCAGCTGTCAGCAGTCAATCATTAGCTTTATTATACTATATAAAGTCTGTAAATATATAAATATAACTCGGTGTTTTGGAGATTTTTTTTAAAGATAAAGCATTCCATTATTTCTCACTCACCGTCGCAGTGCCTGCTTTTTTGTTTTGACAGCTGAAAGCACGCAAAATTCTTCCGCCCCACTGCTGACGTCACTTCCGCCTCTCTCCGGTTTAAGAGTTCTATAGAGTCTAAGTTGTTTTAAAGATTATAAATGTACTAATGGAAATGTAAACCGATATTAATTACGTTGTCATTTTAATATAAACAAATAATACACATTTTTAAGCCTGCACGTTTTCTATTTCTTATTTAATTCGGTTTAAGCGACACTGTCAAAAAGCAGCTTTACATAAATCTGTGCATTTAATTACTTAATAAGCAAACTAGAGGTGACAATGTCCAGAAGATCTCTGTGAAAATTTTATATTGTTAACAACTTCATACTTGATTCTGGATGATATTATGGCGAGTTACTCTAGATTACTCTATACTCTAACATTTTTTAAAAAGACAAACAGACAAATGGAAATATAGCAGTTATGAAACTC